>QEPC01007559.1:7097091-7137421 GCA_003113815.1 Sphenodon punctatus | reverse complement strand
GGAGCCTGGTTTGTGATGGAGCTGGCACGGGAAGGCACATCCCGGCCAGTTCCGAGTTAATAAGAGTTAATTAGCTAAGCATACTGGACCCATATTGCGTGGGCAATCACCCACCGTCTTTGAGAACTGTTGAATAAAGAGTGTGGCCTGATTTGATCCAATACTTTCTCTCTGTGTCTCATTGGGGGGGTGCGGCGACAAATACTACTATTACACTCCATAGAGGCAAAGCCACATTGGAAGGGGATCAGGAAAGTCCCTATGGCCTGACCCAGCTGTTTCATGAAGCAATTATTTCTCTGTATTATTGAGGGCACCCTGGCAGACCCAGTGAAATTAGGGCTTGACCCAGAGTCCTGAGACTCTGGGGGGCCAGTCCCAAGCTCCACACAGTGCACGCACAGTACACGTGATGTGCGCGTACATGTATGCATGTGACTTGGAGGGGCGTAGCTAAGTTGGAATGGACCCAGGTACAAGAAATGGACTTGGGCCCTGCCTGTCACCACTCTCCCCAGCCTCCCTGCCCTCATGCAGACCCCCCAGAGATACCCTGCCTTGCCCTCAGTTCCCTCAAATCCCTCTCCCAGACTCCCACACCTACAAGGACCCTGTCAACTCCTGGTAACTGGTTTTGGTGGCTCCAGGCAACTAGCTCCGAGTCCAGCGTCTGGCAGTGGCTGGCAGCAGTTATGAGCGCTCCATGAGATCTATGAGAGATGGAGACAAAGTTGTTAAATGATATTCTTTGAACTACTTTGACGCCATCTCTCACATTTGGGACCAACACAGTAACCACATTCTCTCTCTAGAACTATGCAACAGGAGAGACAGAGGAAACCATGCCGTTTCCATTCAGGGGATATGCTGGGCTTCCATCCCTTGCATGGGAATACGGGTTTCCTAGTGTCATAATGAATACTGATGCTGGACACAAGTTTAAAAATTGGAAATCATATACAAAGCAGAACACCTGGCAACCTTATATGCTTGCATGCCCTCTGGAGTGCAGGGAATCGCCCTCCGACGTCTCCGCAGTGGTGAGGCTGTTGTCGCGTCCCACCCCAATGAGAAAAGAGGACAGGGCACCGCATGCAAGGGAGGCTGCATGCTTGCAGCACTCCTGGCAGGGTCACAGGGACAGCTGTCGGCAAGGGTTGCCCCTAGCAACCCTCGCTGGCAGCGCAAAAGATGAGGCCCCTGATTGGGCCGGGCTGGTCACGTGGGCGTGACCACCGCAAAGACGCGTTCCCTGCTTATTCCCATGAAGAGCAGGGAACGGAGCAGCACCCACCCACCCACTCTCCCTTCATACTGTGGTTTCGACTGGTTGCATTAGAATGGACCAGGAAGGAATTCTTGGCAAGGAGTTTTGGTCAGAGGGCCGCCTTGTTTTTTCACCTTCCTAACAGTATGGAACAATTCGGCTGGCTATTAGTTTGGTGTGGTGTTTTTGCTGAATAATGTTATTGTTTTGTGGTTAATTTGTCGCACCCTTGGGCGTGGGTCCAGTATCAGTTCGAATTAGGATAAGTGAGCATAGGAGTCATCTCCTTAAGAGATAGGGAAGCCATGCCTAACGTGATTGCAGGGTATGGCAAATGAGGCGCTGGTTACCCTGGGAGAGGGTGCGCTGGTACGGTAGTAGGGCATTGTATGGCCCCCCAATATTGGCCACCCTATTCCTTACTCCAGTCGGGAAGAACTAAGTCCCCTTTGGCCATGCGCTCAGCGCTGGACGAAGGGGGACATTTTGGTGGTGGGGAGGTTATCGATGGTATATCGAGACCTCCTCTGATGATTTAATGGTTGATGAGTTATTATTGATACTGGACCCTGATCGCAATAGGCGATGTCACCCCCTCACCTATTCTATTTGGTTTGTATTTTGGATTAATAAAGGGGACAGGGCACCACAGGCATGTTAAATCAATATAATGATGTCCTGTCTCATTTGTGGGTGCGTCGACAAAGAAGGAGCAGGGTGGGAAGGCAAACAGTTGGCTGAAGACCCCATGTCTTCATGGGGGCCACAATTAAGTACTCAAGGCAGCTTGGGGACCTGCAAAGTGTGGAGTCATCAGTAACTCCTTTACCTGCCTTCCTGGCACTCAGTAAAATGTGGAATATGTGAATTATGCTTCCAGTATGATGGCTAAGCAGATAAGAGACTGAAATAATGAGACATTATTATGTGTGGATTATGACAGTGTCACTATTCATTATGAAAGACACACAGAAATTCACTTAAATGTCCAGAGATCTGGAAAAGAAGGATTACCGCCTCCCCCCCATCCCCTCCCAGGAAATGTTGTTAATTGTGTTCAATGTCTAAGAATTTGCTTTTTCCAGATAAGTCCCGAGTCCAACCTGCTGCCATGGTACATCCTGGCATTTGTTTTAAAGTAAGGTTGCTTCCTGCACAAAGTTGATGCCAAGACACTTGCCTTTTCTGGCAGTAATGAATATAAAGGTTTGTAGTGTTGACATGAACACGGGATTTAAGACTGACCTACATCACAAGCTGGTTGATGCTTTTGTTAGTTCTTGTTCTATTTCTGTGGGGAAACAGAGGGTATGAAAGAAAGTGATGAGATGAAGATAATTAAGAAAGTTTTTAGTCCATGTAAAAATTTCTGTCTCTCTATCAGTAATCTTCAGTGATTAACTGTAAATGAAGGAACCTGGTCTGTCTCCATAGCAGCGGCTGCTACGTGCCAGAAGTGGCTTGTGGCCAATTTTATGGAAAATGGCAGGTAAACTACAAAAACAACAACATCTCCTCCTCGTAGAAAAGCTACCTTTATGGGGAAGTAAAAACCAGAAACCAGCTCAGTCATGTGCCATGTAGGATTGATAAAACAGGTTCAAGGATCTGAAGTGCAGGAGGCTCACTTCGATGTCCTGAGGTGGCAGATTGCAGACTGCTAGGGTTCAGTTTGTTGGGGGAGGATGGTGGATGGTTCTCTGTAGCAAAGGGACTGAAGAAGGATGATGGGATTAGAGTTCTTAAAGTCCCAGATGTCATTGCAAAGCACCTCCTTTCTTGAGGTGGCATTTGGGAACCACAAATCCCATAGTCAGGGAGAATCTTTGATCTTTTGGGGGTGGAGGGGGTCTATAAATACCAAAGCTGGTCTCCACTGTCATTAAGGAAGAGTAGACTCTTCCTTAATGATAGTGGAGTCTCTGGGGACAATCCAAAGTCCTGCTTATGCCAACCCCAGCACAGTCAGAATGTACGTGCTCAGATGCGCACCTGGTGCCGTGTGCGGCGGGATTGCACTTTTGCTCCACATGGCTGTGCTGCGCATGTGGCACCGCATGCGCATCTGAGCGTGTGTGTTTTGGCTGTGCGCCGCATGCCTGGGTCAGCGTAAGCAGGGCACTGGATTGTCCCCTCTTTCCTTTTGTTTTTATTTAATTGTGGAGACAGAAAATTTTAAAACAGGTACTAAGCTGGAAAAATAGAGCTGAAATGGGCAGTGGATTTTGTATTTGCAAATATTTGCATTTCAGATAGCCTTCCAAATAGCTGAATGATATTCACAGCAGGATCAGATATTTGCATAGTTGATTATTCAGTCATTTCAGTTTAGCTGCTTGGCATATTTTGGTTATTTTAATTTGGTTACTTTGGTCTTTTGGATTATTTCATTTAGGCTGTCGTGAATGCACAGTATCGCGAAACTGAGGTAACCAAAATACCAAAATAATTGAACCAAAATATCTGAAGCAAATATGGGCTGGGCCCCTCCTGTCTGAGAGACCGCCTCACTCCCCGGGCCATGGAGTGACCTCTGCGGTCTACCGGGGTCACCTTCTTGGAGGTCCTCTGGGTGAATTGGGGGGCCACAATGGAGAGGGCGTTCTTGGTGGCTGCACCATGACTGTGGAACTCCCTCCCAGAGGAAGCTCGCCTGGCTCCCAGCCTGTTGGGCTTTCGTTGGGCCTGTAAGACATGACTGTAAGTCCGGGCTTTTGGGGGAGGGGAGGAGTGTGTGTGTGGGGGGGGGGGGGTTGGGTTGCTAGTGGTTTTACTTCTTTTTAAAAAAAATTGTTTTAGCAACCCTTCCATGTATTTTTAATATATTGTTTTTAAATGTTTTGTGAGCCGTCCCGAGCTACCGTAAGGCTGGAGGGAGTAGGATATAAGTTATTAAATAAATAAATAAATATCTGGAGAAGTGGCATCATATCTGCTTTGTCAGATCCAAATAAAAATCGTTGAATTTGTTAGATTCATTATTTTCCATGGATATTTGTATTAGCTCCACCAAAATGTGTGCTGTTCATTTTGATTTCAAAAAGCTAAAGTTGATGAGTACCCTCCATCAAAAAACCAAAACCAAACAAACCAAAAACCTCAGAAAAAAATGATCGAATATACCCTATTGAATTGAAAATGGTGGGTTAGGTAATAATAAATATCTATTTATGTTTTGTCAGGTAACCATTTTGGTTATTCCATTCTGGTTTTTCCAGATTTTTATTTTGGTGATTTGGTCATTTCAGTATCTTTGAGCATTTCAGCAATATTAGCACTCTTGCACATGTGAAATTGCCAAAAATGATCTGTAACTGAAATACCAAAATGTCCAAACAAGCAATATAACCACAATAAAAAGAAGTACACTCCCCCACAAAAGAATATGCAAGTAGTCATTTTGGTTGCAGATATTATTCAGGTACTCGAAAGGTACCCCAAAATGAGACAAAAATCTTGCTAATAATAAACTCAATACCCATTTCAGCTGTACTGAAAGCAACAGGTTAGTCACCACTCCCTTATATCTGCAAGGGGTGTTTCTTGGGTCTGGAATACAGGTTGCATCTGGGGGGGACCTCAGGTCCATTCAAGGCCACTAAATATACTAGAGCAACTGTAAGCCTTGTTTCTTCTTACGTATGGCTGAGGTAGCTCCTGTGACCATCCAAGGTGACTGTTTACTAGGGGTGGGATAGGATGGGATACTGGGGTAAATTACGGGTTTGGTTGTTTCGGTTTCAGCTTAAAGGTTTTTATAGATTTAATTTCAGGTCCGTATTTCGGTTCTGTATTTAAATCCACAGAAACCTTTAAACCATTCCCTCTCCCATCACCCAGGGCCCTATTACCTCCCTCCCCACACTTCATCCCCTACTCCCGGGGTCCAGGCATGTACTTACTGGTCTTGGAGAGCCTGATTGAAGCTCTATTGGCTTGCCACTACTGTGGGGGAGGGAGGGTGTCTCCTGGCAGGCTCCCTTGCCGTGACATGCTGCTAAGCTCCCTGCTCTGCAGTGCGCATGTACAAAATGGCTGCTGTCCTTTTGGGGCATTGTACTCTAATGACCCGAGGATAGATTTAATACTCCCCATCCACAAACGCAATCCAACGGGTAGCAGGTTGGCTCTATGGGTGAAGGAAGAGGATGTGCCATTTTTGTTAAAGGTGGATGCCATTTTGCGAATGCACAAAACGGCCCTGTTGGCCAATTTGCACATGCGTGCTGTGGATCAGGGATGTTGGTATTTCATTGAGGCAGGGAGTCTGCTAGGAGACCCCCCACAGGAACGGCAGGCTGGGAGAGCTTCAATTAAGCCCTTAACTATATGCCAGGGTCGAGAGGGGGTGTGTGTGTGTTTGTGTGTGGCTTGATCTGACAATAAAGGGCCTGAAAATGGCAGGCCGATTTATGGTTGGCTTCTGATTTAAATCAGAATGCCCCTTTCCAGGATGTTATGGTTTAATCCAAAACTGAAAGTCCCATCCCTACTGTTTTGCCTCAGTGAAGGGCTGATTCAGCAACATTTGAAGCAGTGGTATAACCAGTGAGCTGAGAGAAATGTACTGATGTTTTGATCCTGGTTTGTGATGTTGGCTGTTTCTGTGGCCTTGGCTAAGTCACCAAAACCCATTGTTCCTTCTGTCATGTGAAGATAACCTTTCACAGACGTGTTCTGACAGTTAATTGCTTTGAAACTTCCTTTGTGGCCCATCTTGAAAAATGACATCTCCCAGGTACAATGTTAAATTACCTTTATTAATAGGCTTTTTCAATTAATAGGTGACTCAAAGTCTCCCCAGAATTGGTCTTTGTACACTTTTGAAGAAGTATTGTTCTTTGGACTTCTTTGACATAGATACATTGAAGTGCTACTCTATGCTCATGAATCAAAACTATACACTCAACTTTGCAAAAACCAAGGCATTCTTAAATGTCTGCTCCTCCAAATCTATCAAGCTGGATTTGGAGGGGGGGGGGCACTTTTTAAGGATGGGCGAATGCTAGGGGTGGGAATTCCGGTTCTCCCGAGATCCGATATTGCCGGTATTTTGGTGTATCGGCTTAATCCAATAAATCCGATATTTACCTGTACCGGCATACCAGATTTTTAACATTGGCCGCGGTACCAGATTTTTTACATTGCGGCCATTAAAGTCAATAGCCTCAATGTAAAAAATCCAGTACCGCGACCAATGTTAAAAATCCAGTATGCCGATACCAGTAAATCCGGTACCTGGGAGATCCGATACCGGTACATCCGGTATCCTGTATTCTCCCTGGTGTCCTGCCCCTAGCGAACGCGGTTCGGAAGTTCGGAGTTCGGACCGAACTCGACCAGTTCGGTCGACCGAACCAACCTTCCGAACCGAACTCGATTTTCGAACCGAACTGAACCGAATTTCTGAACTCGGCTCTGTTCACTCATCCCTAAAAGATAATATTCCATTTAGTTCAATGGGACTTTATTTTCTGAACTTTGTTCGGAAGTTCAGAGTTCGGACCGAACTCGAATAGTTCGGTCGACTGAACCGAATTTCCGAACCAAACCGAATTTCCGAACTCGGTTCTGTTCGCCCATCCCTAGCACTTTTTGCGATGTTAGTGTCAAACCCTGTTGTCAATAGTTAATCTCTGAATTATGTTGGATGTATTACCTGTGTAACAGGCTCAGCTATAGGATTAGTGTCTGAGAGAAGAGAAGAAGAAATAACATGAGTGAGAGTGACTATAATCTGTCTTGTGACTAGCCCTTCTGACACCTAGAAATATTACCATAATATTCAGAGGATACTACTTGCTACAAAGCTGTATCCCTGACTTGTAGGAATGGGAAGAGATTTATCAATGAGACTGAGAATTTTGCTGCCATGTACAGCTGGGCACAATACAGGAACATCTGCTGCTAGGTTTTTTAAATAGCTGGAGGCTTCTATTTTTAAACAGTCAGTGCATTCTCAAATTATCTGACTTGTCTATAACAAATCATAACAAGAAATGGTAACACAGGCTCCCAAAGAGGCAAGGAGTATTGTTGTAGTACTAAGGAATGTATGCCCCCAGCTCTGCCTCCCAAGGGTAGGCTGGGGCTGGGCAGGGCGATGGTGGGCCAGGCGGGCAGGGGTCTGCGGGAGTCGGACATCAGGCAGGGCCCAGGTGAGGCAGAGCTGGGGGCAGAGGGGCTGCACAGGGGTGGGAGTTGGTCACTTGGTACCAGAAGTTGGTCAATTGGGTAGCCCATCAGGCACTAGCTGGAAACCAATTAGTACCCAATTTTCTTGGGTCCGGTCAGGTACTGTAGTTCTGACAGGTATGACTGTTTTTGTGGGTGTTCATTTTAGCTCTGCTCTTCAGGTCCCTTTCAGTTCTATTATTCTATGATTCTATGTTTCTGGTGTAAGTCTCTGGTATCACAGCAGACATCATTTTGGCCTAGTTTAAGAGGAGAAGCATGGCAAGTGATGTGGAGCCTCCTGCCATTGTTAATTTGTATATCTGATAAATATTATTTCTTCCCTACCCAGCAGGCCCTGAAGGAGGCACTGGAAGGTGAATAGGGAATCAGCTCTGGGTCCCAGCATACACACATCTCCCTATTTCCCTTAGGAGTCTCTACACAAACTGTGATACCTCTGTAACTATGGGTCTGGACAAGACTTACAAGGTCCCAATCCTGGGATAAGTACTTGGACCTTTATTTTTATTTATTTTCCAATTCCTACTCTGCCCTTCCCAAATGGCTTGGGATGACTTACAAAACATATAGAACAGCGTTAAAAAACCCAACCTTTCCCCCCCATCTCCTCCACCAAACTCCCACCCACAACCTTCCAACCAACCCTCATCCATAACCCCACCCACCCACTTTAAAAAAAACAAACCCGCAAATAAGTGTTATACTGCCTCTGGAAGATGCTTGGTCTTGGGCTTAAATGAACCTCCGAGGGAAGGGCATTCCATAAAACTGGGGTAGCGACCAAGAACACCCTCCCACGTACCCCTTTGGACAAGAGTAGCAGATGGAATATGCAAGAGGGTGCTCCTGGCGTGACTACAGGGGCCGCAATGGGACATGATAAGAGAGCCTATCGTTCAGATATGTGGGGCCCATACCATTTAGGACTTTAAAAGTCAAAACCAACTTCTTGAATTGTGCCTGGAAAGCTATAGGCAGTCAGTGCAGACTCTGGATCTTGTGTAATCTGCTCCCTGTGATTTGTCCCCAAAAGAAGCTGAGCTGTAGTGTTCTGCATCAGCTGCAGCTTCTGAACAGTCATCAAGGGCAGCCCCACATACAGCACATTACAATAATCTATCTAGCCTTAAGGTGATGAAAGCATGGGTGACATTGACCAGATCTGTCTCAGAAAGAAAAGGCCGCAGCCTTTTTATCCGACGGAGTTGTTGGAAAGCACTCCTGGCCACAACTGTAATCTGATGATCCAGAAGCACTCCAAGGCTGCGAACCTGATTGACCAGAGTGGGCCAGATCCAATCAATAACAAGAGTTCCAGTCCCCCCGCCCCCCAAGTCACAAGACTGGCCAACCATCACCACCTCAGTCTTGTCAGGATTCAACCTCAATCATCTCACCCTCATCCAGTCCCCAACCGCAGTCAGGCATTGGGTAAGCACTGAGACTGCAGGGCCTGGGTCAGATGAAAAAGAGAGGTAGAGCTGGGTGTCATCAGCATATTGATGACACATCACCCCAAACCTCCAAATGATCTTGCCCATGCCCAGTAGCCTCAGATATACATTGAACAAGGGAGGAGACTGAATAGAACCGTACAGGGGAAGTCACAAGGGAATGATGAGAAATTGGCCCTCACCACCCACTGAGACCTCCTCGACAGGAAAGAATTGAACCATTCAAGAGCAGTCATGCACACCCCTGCCAGGTCCCGCAGTTGTGTCAACACCTTGTGATCAGCTGTATCAAAGGCCGCTGAAACATCAACAGGGTAGAATTTCCCTTATCCATTTCCATACACAGATCATCGACCAAGGCCACAAGCGCAGTCTCCTTGCCATACCCAGGATGAAAACCTGACCGAAATGGATCCAGGAATGGATAGATAGCGTTGAGATGAGCCTGGAGCTGCCAGGTAATCACCCATTCAATAACCTTCCCTAAAAAGGGAAGTTTTGAGACAACCTGATAGCTGGCCAGGAAGTTCCAAAGATGGTTTCTTAAACAAGGGCCTTGAATCAACTGGATGTCTTGGGGTAGCTCTGGCCTCCAACCACCCCTTATAGCCAGCTTACTCTACCAGATTGATCCAAGTATTCCCCACCTTTGTGGGTCTCAGCCTTCTGCTTACAATTCCCACATAAGTCCCCTGTGGATATCTAATAAGTTAGCTGGCTCCCACCTGATAATTCCCATGATGCCTGATCCTCACTGAGGATGGCTCCGTCCTTGCTCGAGATCTCTGTCTTCCTCCTTGGGCTTGAGTTCTTCAACCTAGCAACAGCCTAGCCCCATTCTCTGGCCCTGAAGAAAGTCTAGCCTTTAGGTGCTTGCTCTTTGGCTGTCAGCCAGACTGCCTCTTCTTTCAGGCTTCTAATCCTTAAATACCCAGAATACCATGGGCTTCCTGTTCTCATTGGGTATGGAGCATGATCCTAACTCCTTTAGTACCTGTCGCTTTTTAGTGCCTCTGCTGGTGCTATCCTATTACTAGTATGTGCACCTGTGTCTCTTTTGAGTGCCAGCACTGGTTAAAGTCTTTGTTTAATTTCAGTGTTTTCAGCCTTTCCCCCTGGTGCTACATCTTCCCGTCTACATCTACTTTTCATCTCTGCTGCTACTCTTCCTTATTTTGCTTCAGTCTCTTCGGCCATTGCAAAATGGCTACTGGTGGCTAGATGGTCATGGGTTCAAACTGTGCCCTTAAATACACAGCCTGCTGCAGACAGTTATGGTATAGCACATTTGGGAAATCCACCACATACCAAGGTAGGATGTTACATCTACTTAGCTTATCTTCACTGTTCAAAGTCTGCTTTGTATTTCTGGTGTGAAGCAGGAGTATAGGGTATGTGGACACAGTGTTGTGTTAACACCTTGAAGTAGAAGATCTGCACAATCAGTTTCTGAATTCTGAGCCATGAGAAAACCAAGGGGAATTAATATGACCAACACGAGTGGAAAGAGTATCATTTCAGGAGCAACACCCCATTTCTAATCCCTTTATTGTGGAAACTGACCATTTTTAAAAATTAAGGCTGCTATCAATGTGTGCCACTTTCTCCAAGTCCATGCCACTTAATTGATGCAAACATTTTGTTGCAAGACACAAGTTGCGTTATAAATCTTACATGTGGGATTATCTGGTTTATAGCAGCTGAGTCATATGGCACATTCCTGATTGCAGTCTTATAGAGGATTAAGATGAGTTGCAGCTGCTTGAATGAACCCCTCTGAGATGGTCAGGTCTTGGAAATAGTGACTTAAACAGACCTCTTCAAGTCTACCCTTCAGTGCCAGAAAGATACAAAACTCTCTAAAATAACAATGATATGAAAGGATTTATAAACAGAATTATAAAAAGCAATCTAATAAACAATACAATAAGAAATAGGGTGTCTTTAGACATAACGTCAGCGGGTGTCTGAATGTGTGTTTTGACCTTGATATGAACACTGGTTTAGCCTTGTGTTCACCATGTGGCACTGCTTAGACACACAGCCCATCTTGGGGCAAACCAGTGTTTTGCTCGCCCCCAATCTCATCATGCAAGCGCTGCCACCTTGTTCCCTGTGTTGTACCTGCTTAACATGCCACGTGATACCATTAGACACAATGTTGGCCATGTGTTCAGCCAAAACACACAAATTGTCCTTGGGTTGCAATGGTGTTCACGTTACGTGTTCAATGGGTGGCCAAATTGGTGTTGGGATTGTTATGATGCTTGCTTACACAAAACAGTCAAGCATGTGCTTAGGGGTTTTGACACCTGATCTTTGTTCTGTCGAAAGATGCCCATAGTTTCATCATGCAGCAAGCACTAATTAAACGTGTGTGGGACAATGCTCAGTGCAAGTAACTGGGATTTTTTCTCTCTCTCTAAAAGAAGCCTTATCTATCTTCTGGGACTCAGGAGCACCTATTATTATCAAATTTTGAAGCCCTACTCAACTTCAAGCCTTCTGCCCTTTTACCAAATTTGACAGATAGCGGCCTGTTGAAGCAAAAGTTCATGGGAATGGGGAGCATACATTGGGGAGCATACATGCTGACTGTCACTGGGGACTGGATGTGGGTGAGCCAACGGGAGCTGAATACAGACAAGACTGAAATGATGTTGGTTGACTGACCCTATGACCAAGAGGGGATTGGGACACCCATCATTGATGAGGTCTGGCCTCCCCTGGTTACTGAGGTTTGCAACCTTGGGGTGCTCCTGAATCTCAGAGTTGATTCTGTAACATCAGGGTGTGACCATTGTCACTGGAAGGCTAGCCAGGAATTCCTTTTACCAACTCCCATCTAGTGAGAAGGCTATGTCCCTTTTTTTCAGTTACAGATCTGGCCTCCGGGGCTGAGCCAAGTCTCGTGGACCGGTGCGCGCAAGCATGTATGCGCGCCACAAATCATGCACACCTCCGGCACAGGGTCCACAGCCTGCACACAAACTGTGCAGCCATGCACATGCATGCGGCAGCTGCAGGAATTAGGATTGTAGTCATTGTTATCCAATGCCTTCATTACCTCAAGGCTAGGCTACTGCAGTGTGCTCTACGTGGGGCTGCCCTTGATGATTATTTGGGGGCTGTGTCTAGTGGAGAACATGGCGGCCTGCCTCTTAACGGGGATGGGTTGATGGGAGTACATTATACCAGTGCTTGGGAGTCTGCACTGGCCAGGCACAATTCAAGGTGCTGTTTTTTACCTATAAAGCCCTAAATGGCCTGGGACCTACATATCTAAAGGAACACCTTCCTCCTTGTGTTCCTCTGTGGCCTGTAAGATCAGCCAAGTGTGCCCTCTTGCAAGTTCCACCAGTGGCCCAGGTTTTACATGACCTGGGCATGCAGACAAGCTTTCTTGGTGGCTGCTCCATGGCTTTACAACCCACTTCCCTTGGAGGTTCATGTAAGCCTTAGCCTGGGCATCTTCTGGAGGCAGTGCAAGATGTATTTATTTGACCAGATAGTCAAAAGTTAGGGGTAGATGTGGGGTGGATGAGGTGGGGATGGGTTTTTTAAAAGCATAGACCCACAGCTTTGGGGTTTTAGGGATTTTATTTAGTAGTTTATGAATTTTTATGATGATGATGTTAGCCACCCTGAGTCTTTAGGGGAGGGTAGAATCAAAATCAATCAATCAATCAATCAAACAAACAAATTAAATAAAGTAAATACTGAATAGAACTTCTTGTCATAGGAAGTCAGGCTAAAAAGCGACCATCAGTTTTGTAGGAATAGTTTAGGGACATTTGGTACAGTGTTTGAACCGAAATAAAAATCTTTTGATTTTCACCTGGGACCCATCCATGCTGTATTCAAAATCACAATAGCGCTGGTAAAAAAATTTAGGACAAAGAAACCAAATAAATTTGACAAAAAAATTACCAAACAGGCAATTTTATTTATTTTATTTTATAAACAAATTTAATACCCCATCCCTCCTGCACAGCAGCTCAGGGCGGCTTACAATAACATAAACACATTTTAAATATATAAAACAATTCAATACAATGAGGATTAAAACCAGAACAAAAAATCCCCCCTAACCCATACCCCACCTAACCCACGAACTCCACCCTACCCATCTTCCCCACCAAACACCAGGCGGAACAGCCAGGTCTTACAACTATGTCAAAAAGAGGGGAAATCCGGGGCTAATCAGGCCTCCACTGGAAGGGAGTTCCACAGTCGCAAAGCAGCCACCAAGAATGCCCTCCCCATTGTGGCTGCCTGGAAGACTCAGGGGACCTTGAGGTGAGCACCCCCCGATGACCGCAGGGGCTGACCTAGAGTGGGGGGGGGGTGAGGTGGCCCCGCAGATAGGTAGGGTCTGGACCATTTAGGGTTTTATAGGCAAATACCAACACCTTGAATCGGGCCTGGAAGACAGTCAGTGCAGAGGTCGGAGAACCGGTGTAATATGCTCCCAGTAGCCCCATCCCACCAGGAGATGGGCCGCTGCATTCTGCACCAGCTGCAGTTTCCGAACCGTCACCATGGGTAGTTCCACATAGAGTGTGTTACAATAGTCCAGCATAGAGGTGATGAAAGCATGGATGATAGTGGCCGGGTCAGAGTCCGAAACATACAGCCAAAGCCATTGCACCAGATGCAATTGCTGAAAAGCACTCCTTGCCGCAGCCTCCACCTGAGCATCCAGGTGGAGCTGCGAATCAGGGAGCACCCCAAGTCTCCACATCTGCAAAACCAACAGAAGACAAACCCCATCAATAATAGGGGCTGTCGTCTCCATTGGCTTCCCCACCAACATCACCTCCATCTTGTCAGGATTTAGCATCAGTCAATTAGCCCTCATCCAGTCCCCCACCATTGCCAGACACCTGGTAAGTACTGAGACTGCTGGGCCTGGGTCTGATGAAAAAGAGAGGTAAAGCTGGGTGTCATCTGCATATTGATGACACTGCACGCCAACCCTCCTGACCACCTCACCAAGTGGCTGCATGTACACGTTGAACAGGAGAGGGGACAGAACAGAACCCTGCGGGACTCCACATGAGAGGTCTCGGTATGATGAAAAATAATCCCTAAGCACCATTCGCTGAGTTCTTCCTGCCAGGAAGGAGCCGAACCATTCAAGAACCACCCCGCCCACCCCTGCACAGTCCCTCAGGTGTGTCACCAGCATCTCGTGGTCAATGGTATCAAATGCAGCTGACAGGTCTAATAGAATCAGCAAGGTCGAACAACCCTAATCTAATTCCCGGTGTAGGTCATCAGCTAATGCCACAAGCGCAGTCTCGGTGCCATAACCTGGACAAAATCCAGACTGTGAGGAATCAAAAAAACCAACACGATCCAGATGCTCCTGCAACTGCCGGGCCACTACCTGTTCAATAACCTTCCCTAAAAAGGGAAGGTTAGAGACTAGCTGATAGCTGGCGAGGGAGTCAACTTCAAGTGATGCTTTCTTGAGGAGGGGCCACACCACTGCCTCTTTAAGGTAGCCCAGTACCCTGCCCTCCCCAAGGTAGGCATTGACCACCCCAGCCAGCAGTGGCCCTAATGTCTCCTGGCAGGCCTTAACCAACCAGCACGGGCACGGATGTAATTCACAAGAAGTGGCCCTGACCGCTCCCAGAACATCCTCTGCCACGGCGGGTGTCACCGACTGAAATTGATCCCACAAACTAGGCCACGGCGGGGCTTCCATAACCTCTGGTTTCCCTAATGTAATAAGTGCGCCGTCAAAGTCGTGGTGAATCCATGTGATTTTTATCCACAAAATAATTCACAAACCTATCACAGCGAGCATTAGATGACTCCACTCCAAGGTGGAGGGAGGCTGGACTGACCAGCCCCTGCACCACCCAGAAAAGTTCCGCTGGGTGGGATTTTGCAGATACTATGAGGTTAGCAAAACCCTCCTTTTTTGATACTTGCATAGCTGCGGCATAGGCTCATAAACTAGCTCTATGCTGCAATCCGTCAGCTTCAGCACAGGAATGATGCCACCATCACTCCAACCGCTGCTCCTCCTGCTTCAGCATCCGCAGCACCTCAGAGAACCAAGGGCCTGCGGTGCTGTCGCCTGGGAAGCTGACACCTAGGAGCCATCCGATCAATGGCCTCCATCAGCAGCGTATTCCACAACACAACGAGATTGTCGATGAGACAGTTGTCAAGATCAGAGGATATCTCACCCAGAACATTCCGGAACAGCTCCAGTTCCATCAGTCTCCAGGGGCAAACCATTCAAATTGATTCTGCACCCTTCCAGGGGCAGATGTGCACCAGGAGAGAGGCCTGCAGGAGGTAATGATCCATCCACGACAAGGGCACAGCTCATATCTCCCCCACTAATGGAACCCCCGCCTCAAGGCTGGAGCAAAACACAAGGTCTAAGGTATGTCCCCCTGGTGCATCAGGCCAATGACCATCTGGGAAAGGCCCATGGTTGCCATGGCAACCATGAACTCCACTCCCCCAAGGTCGACATCAGCATGGATATTGAAGTCCCCCAAGACTATTGTCTTCAGGGACCGCAACACCACCCCCGATACCAACTCTGTTAAAGCATGTAGGGAGGGTGCCATACAGGTAGGTGCATGGTATACAAGCAGCACTCTCAATCCGTCCCCTGACAAATCAGTCACCAGATGGAAACCCTCAATACCCAATATGGATTGCACCGGATTCCTCCGAACAGACCATGACTCCCTAAAAATCATGGCTACACCGCCTGTCCATGCCTCTGCCCGTGACTGATGCTGCACGGAATACCTGGCTGGAACAAGGTCAGCCAAAATAGGCCCTGACTAGGTATCCAGCCAGGTTTCTGTGATACATACAAGGTCGGCTGCATGGTCCAGGATCAATTCCTGGATAGTTGTCACCTTATTAACTACTGACCTCGCATTTAACAGCATCAGGCCTGAACCACGTGTCCAACTGCTTGAGGTGTAGTAAGCGGGACAGGTAACAAACACCTGTCCTGCCTCACTGATCTAACATCCCCCCAATAGGGGGCATATCTCCCCTGACCCATCATGACCCCAATGGCCATGCCCCTCCCACCAGCCAGCCCAAGCCCTGTCTCCCCTCTGGCTGTCCTGCCCTGGCTGGGGGGAAGATCCTCACCCACACCCCCATAATCCCCAAACCTTCCACCCCCTCTCTAACCCAGTCCCTTTCCATTTTCACGTCCCTAATTTCCCAACCACCCCCCAACACAAAACTACAAATATAACCCCCCTCACTTAACCTCCCACAAATCACCACACTAATATGCCCAGCTAAAATACCCCCTGTTCAGTATAACCTCTTGTCCCAGGACCCACCAAAGGTCACGCCCAAGGGCCCTTTGGCATGGTGACCTGCGGCACGCATCTGCAGCACTGCTGGCAGGCACACCACTTTTCAGTTGTCTTAGGGTCCGGCCCAGCTGAAAACTGCCGAGGGGATCCCTGGCCCTGACCCCTCTTCCTCTGCCACCAGGAGGGGGGATCAGGGATCTGGGGAATCACCAAGTCCAAGTCTCTGTGCTGCTCTGGGTTCCAGGCAAAGTCGCATTCCCTACGAGCTGCCCCAGATGACAGCAGGGCGAGCCCAACTAGCTACCAGTGTGGTAAGCGTGGCAGCAAATCACTCAGATGCATAGTCCTGGAAGCAAGATGATCAAAATGTGTGTCTATATGTGTCTCTATATGTACAATCAGCCAGGAACCACATACAGTTCTTGGGCAGTTCAAATGCATCTCTCAGCCAGATGCTTCCCATGCCCCATGCCACCATAATGGACTTTTGTCCTATTTTATTGCACTCAAGTTGCAGCAGCTGAATCACATAACAGCTGTTCCTCAGAATCTCGGCAACCAGTCAAGACTACAGAGCACAGGTTTCACCAGCCAATCATGAAACAGGAGAGGCCAGTAAGGGGAGATGCTTAGTTCACGAGATTCTTCAGAGGGGCTGTGGTGAAGCAGCATGGGCACGGTAGCTGCAGGAGCAGACTCTCAACTAGGTAGAGCTTCACCACTTGCTCCCCTGGACCAGGGAGGAAAGAGGTTTCTCCACTTGCTCGCCTGGACCAGGGAGGAAAGAGTTAATCTGGAGCCTAGGGAGTAGATAGCATGTGACTGGAGTAGGCAAGTCACATTTATTTATTTATTTATTTATTTTATTTATTTTTTCAAATTTATACCCCGCCCCCTCCTGCAATTCAGCTCGGGGCGGCTTCCAACAATCCACAATAAAACAATAAAATTCCTTTTAAAATATTAAATATAAAATATACCATATAAAAACAGGGCTAGAAAATAACAAATAAATAAATAAATGGGCGGGGGACT
This sequence comes from Sphenodon punctatus, assembly GCA_003113815.1. Lineage (NCBI taxonomy): Eukaryota > Metazoa > Chordata > Lepidosauria > Sphenodontia > Sphenodontidae > Sphenodon > Sphenodon punctatus. Next base: position 7,120,148 of record QEPC01007559.1, on the reverse strand, counting down.
AGAATCACCCCCCCCACCCTCCCTCCCAAAGGCCTGGGCAAACAGCCAGGTCTTACAGTTCCGCCGAAATGTCAAAAGGCTTGGGGCCAGGCGAGCTTCCTCCGGAAGGGAGTTCCACAGCCGCGGCCCTACCACCGAGAATGCTCGCTCCATCGTGGCCCCCCGCTTAACACGGGGGACCTCCAGGAGGGCACCCCCGGCAGACCGCAGGAGCCGTTCCGGGGCGCGAAGGGCGAGGCGGTCCCTAAGGTAAGAGGGGCCAAGGCCGTATAGGGCTTTATAGATCATTACTAGGACCTTGAACTTGGCCCGGCACACTATCGGCAGCCAGTGCAGCGCTCGGAGCACCGGTGTAATGTGCTCCCGGCGACCCGTCCCCGTAAGAAGACGGGCCGCCGCATTCTGCACCAGCTGCAGCCTCCGGGCCAAGAACAAGGGAAGCCCCACGTAGAGCGCGTTACAGTAGTCGAGCCGCGAGGTGACGAAGGCATGGATGAGGGAGGCCAGGTCCGGGCCAGAGACATACGGACGCAGCCTACGTACCAGATAAAGCTGGCGGAAGGCAGCCTTAGCGACTGCCTCCACCTGCCGCTCCAGCCGCAGGTCTGCGTCCAATATGACCCCCAGACTCCGGACCTGCTGAGCTACAGGGGGGCAAACCCCCCCAATCAGGGGGGCCACCACCCCCTTCGCCCTCCCCACCACCATCACCTCCGTCTTATCTGGGTTGAGCTTCAGTCTGCTCAGCCGCATCCAATCCGCCATGGCCTCCAAACATTGGGATAGCAACGAGACAGCAGGGTCTGGGTCAGTAGAAAAGGAGAGGTACAGCTGATACTGGTTGGGACATAGGCCACTTTCATACATGCCCCCTCCCCCCCTGCGCACATATTTGGGCTGTGCATAATGCGCGGGGATTGGCCGGGCGAAAGACACCCCACCCACCCTCCCGCAGGTCAGAAATTATCAGAAATGCCTAATGGCTGTGATCCCATGCCTTGCAGATTGTGTGTACATGCGCACACATGCAGGGCACAATGGGCCCACAATGCGGATCCGTGCAATTTGTGCGCAGCTGCATGCGTGCAATACACAGGTCATGGGATTGAGCCCATCATCTGTATCTTTAATTAATATAAATACACAAATGAACAAATATAAATTGTCTGAGATTTACTCTGATCACTATTGCCGTGTTTTTTTTTCAAATGGACAGTTAATAGCTGGATGAGTACATATCCACAAAACTGATTACATGTTATAAAGAATCTATATTCACACTTTCTTTTTGTCTTCTCCAGCAATCTCTTGTATCTGGATTAAAATACAGAAAACCCAGAAAATCTCTCTTCCAAGTTATATCTGCGATGTTGAAAGGAATGACCACAGAGCCCTAACGTTGTTATTTGCATGTTAGCTCTTTCATTTCTAAACATAAAGTTCCCTTAATAATTCTGATTAAACCTAAGCCCTGTCTGCTTGGAAGGCACTTCTAGAAATAATATTTGTTAGAGTTAAATAAACATGATGGTTGAATGTTTTCAGAGTGTTTGTTCAATACATATGAGACATATTTTATTATTTGAAATATACCCATCTTCGAGTCTCTTCAAATAAAGAATGGATTGGTATTTCCAAAGTTGAAAGGACCTGGAGAAAATTGGCCTTGTGAGGTTAGACAGACAATATGTCCTAGTCATGGAATCTAAATCCAGTGGACTCGGGGTACAATAAGTGATGCGGAAGCAAATAAATAAAAACAACTTTGCCTAAGTGATTAGAGCTTATATAAAAATGAAAAGCAGGAAAGATGAGTTTTCTAAGGCTAAGGAACATTGGAATTTCTCGATTACAGGACTGAGGAGAGAAATGAGAGACAGCTACTAACAAAAGACACTGCCTGCCTTTCCAGTGGGGCATCTATAATGAATGTAAAAACGCCTTTCATTCCTGTCGTCTACCACCATTCCACAAGGTAGGTAAAAATAAAAACTGCATTGCTTAACCTGATCAACATTGGTGAATATAAAACGATGTCTTTGAACTGTAGGGGTGTGCAATTTGTTTTCGTTATTTTTAATTACTAAAACAAACAAAGCCTCGTTCGTGTAACTAAAATAGCATCCATTTTCATTATGTCAGCAGGAGGGTGCGGGGTAGAAAAATAGTGAAATAAATAAATAAATTATAAAAATAATTTTTTTAAAAAGCAGCTGTTCATGTGTAAAATGGCTGCTATTTTAGAAAAGGGCAGGCAAATCTGCACATGCCCAGTGGCCATTTGCGCATGTACGGACTGGCTGCCGTTTTCCAACATGGCACCGATACTGCCAGCACCATTTTGGAAAAGGGCTGTGCATGCACAGAATGGTCTGGCAGCCATTTTGTGCATGCTGCTCAGCAATTTTTTAAAAAAAATTATTGTTAATAAAATAATAATAATAATAATAATAATAATAATAATAATAATAAAACAACAAACAAAAATGATAGGGGTCATTTATGGAAACCGCAGAAAACAAAAGGGGTTTTGTAAGTGAAAATGAAAACTAAAACAGAATGATGTGCCGACTGCATACCCCTACTATTTAAACACAAATCCAAAATCATGGCACCTTGGGAATCTTTAGTGGCAGAAAAAAATTGTCCATATAATTAAGTGTTAGAACAGAACACATTATCAGTCCCTTGGGAAACCAACAAGAATGGCAATAGTATTCTTTTAGACTAAAAATCTCTGAAGTGCAGGGCTGGAAGAAGATTCAAAAGGTCATCTGGTCTGGGCCCACTCCCCTTGCATACGAACAGAGCCAGGATTAATTGGGGGAGATACTTTGAAAGACATGGGGTGTTACAAATGGGAAAGGAGGCAGTCGGATCCCATGTTCGATCCATGGAATCTGCGCTGGGAGCCCTTCAAACGGGCAGCCCCTTGCCTGCAGGTCATGGGCTTGTGCCAGCTGCCACAGGTGGTGCTAGCACACACACCCTCCCCCGCCCCCAAAGGCCTGTCTGACAGCTGGGCAACTGCTCCAGTGATCTCGTTGTCCCCAGGCAGCCCGGGGACGGCGAGATTGCTGGCGCCACCCCTCCCAGCTGTCGGCACAAAAACCCGCATGCCTCTCCCTCCCCACCACTAGCTGTCCGCTGAGCATGTTAGCGCTTGTTCCAATGGAAAGGGGTCACGGCCCAGGAAAATTTCTTCCCTGGTCATGATGCCACTTTCTATGTCCGCTACTCTTCTTTCCTGGTGTGTTCCTGGCAGGAAAGGAGACAAGCAGGGATCAAAGCCAGCACGCAGCCCCTTCTTTCCCCTTGGCTCCTTTCTTGAATGGAGAGGGGATCGCAGGATCTATGTGGTTCCTCTTGAGGGGCCATGTGGTTCTCTCCTTTCCCTGCCAGGAACTGGGGATTGAGGTCATGGGCCAGGATCCATCTCTCCCCTTTCCTTTCCCTTTACAATTACTACAGACCTTGCTGCTTGTGGATCTTTTTTGGCATCCAGCCCAGGAGAGTATTGCTAGCACAAAACTACTTGCCTGAGTTGAGCCTTGAGGGTAGGATTTGGGTCACAATGAATGGGACTGTAATTGTAGATTGATCTAATTCTGACCAAATTTGTCAATACGGTATAATTGTGTATTAACATATTGCTCTCAAAGTTGTGAGACTGTATTCCAAATAATGTATACATTTGTTTGGAAGAAATCCTTCTTAGAAAAACCTTGTCTTTTTGAAACAAATAGAAGGGGAGAAATTGCAAGATAAATCAACATCTGCTGCCTTCAGGTTATTGCACAGTCACAGGCCTCTGGGCTTCAGGGTAGAGAAACAGGCCTCAGTGCAATTAGAAATAAGGTATTGCTGGGATCTGAAAAGCTGGCACTTGTGAGACCAATTACCTGCATCCTTTGAAGGTCACACTTTCTGGAGCGTTCCTAAAATATATGCCATATCTTAGTGAGAGCAAAGGACACATCCATCCTCAAATTGCATCAGTTCCTAACAAAGGAACTTAGAGAGACAAATGCTGACCTGGGTGTAAGTGGCTGTAAGTCCACTGACTCAAGAAGTAACCAGGCCTAAATCTGGCCATGATTCCATAACAAGGACTTAATATTTGTCTGCGAGTGCTGTTGCTTTATTGGTCTTTCTTTCCATCCTGTTATGTTCATTTCATGGCTGAAAGAATTGGGTATGTTTAGCCTAGGGAAATGAAGACTATTGGGGGCAGGGGGAGGAATATGGTAGCATCTCAAATATCTAAAAGGTTGCCACAAAGAAGATTTTTTCTCTGCTGTTGCAGAAGTACAAAGAGGGAATAGGCTTAAACTGCAGCAGTGTAGATTTCAATTAGATATTCGAGCCAGTGTGGTGTAGTGTAGTGCACGGTACCTGGACCAGGAGGTAGTGGGAGACTCCGCTTCAAGTGTCACCTTAGCCAGAAACTCACTGGGTGACCTTGGGCCAGTCACAATATTCCCTCAGCCTAACTGACCTTACAGGGTTGTTGTGAGGATTAAAAGTTGTGCTAAATTGTTCTATGTAAAGTGCTCTGAGTGCCATGGCAGGGGGTGCTATATAAACAAATAAAATACTTTTATTAGGGGAAAAAAATTATAGCTGTAAGAAATGTTGAGCGATGGAATAAATTGCCCAGGGAGGTTGTGGAATCTCTTTCCAGATGTTTTCAAAACCTGGCTGGACACGCTTCTGCCTGTGATGCTGTAGGCAGAAGCCCTTCTGACTTAGTGCAAGAGGTTGAACTAGATGAGTCCTGAGGTCTCTTCCAACCTTACAAAATCTAATTTCATATAAGATGAAAGTCAACCAGTATTTTAGTGCCGTTGGCATTCAGAAACTTCTGAACCACCGCCTTTAGTCAGTGAAGTTAGCAAACAAGCTGGTGTAGATTGCCAGATTCCTGATGAAGGGATATGATAACAGTTTATAAAATCATGAGTGGTATGGAACGAGTTAACAGGAAACAGTTACTTAACCTCTTAAATAGTACTAGAACAAGGGGGCACTCCATTAATTTAAACTAGCAAGTAGCAGATTTAAAACCTATATAAGAACATATTTTTTCACTCAACGCACAATTAAGTTGTGTAATTTGTTGCCAGAAGATGTGGTCAGGGCCAGTAGTGTAGCTGGGTTTAAGAAAGGATTGGCTAAGTTTCTGGAGGATCGATCCATTAGTAGCTATTGGCCAGGTAAGTCTGGGGAATGTAACCTCTTACTGTCAGGAGCTGGGAGTGGATAACAGGGAATAGATTGCCCCATTGTGACCCGTTGGGTACTTCTTCCAAGAGATCAATATTGACCGCTGTCAGAGACAGGTGCTGGGCTTGATGGATCATTGGTCTGACCCAATATGGCACTTACGTTTTTATGATGGGAGATATGTAAAAAATGTGGTTTTCCTATTGGGAATCAGCAGAAACTAGTTCAGGTCTTCTCAGTCTGGGTTTCTCACCAGGTGATTTTGTGGTGTTAATTGGTACAGAGTCAGAGCTGGGAAAGAGCCAATTGTTGGGAAAATCTAGTCTGTTGTTAAGCTGGAAGGTAAGGTATAGTCAGGAGCCACCAGGGGTGTGTAACCAGGCAGTTGAGCTAAGAATTCAAGGAATGGATAGATACACCAAGGCCTGGGAAGGTGCATGAGGCAGGAGTGGTGCAGAGCAAGGGACAGTAGTTGGGTCTCAGTAGAGGAGTTCAAGGGATGAAACAAGAATTAATTTGATTCTCACGAGACTCTCATGAGAACTGAGAATCATTAGCAAGATCTCACTGAGATCTTGCTAATGGTGCAAGATTCTCCTTAAAAAGGAAAAACAAACTGCACATTCACAAAATGGCCATCAGGTCATTCTGCACATGCCCAGCCCTTTTCCAAAATGTCACTGGCAGCGTCACCATCATTTTGGAAAGGAGCAGCTGTTCTGCGTATGTCAGCTTCCCCTTTCCAAAATGGTGACGACGCTGCTGGCATCATTTTGGAAAAGGGCTTCCCATGCGCAGAACAGCCTGGTTGCCATATTGTGCATGCATAGTTATTTTTCTTGTGTATCCCCCCATTGTGGAGAAGGCGAGTGGAGAAGAGAGAGGCAGGCAGACTCAGATGGGAGACTTGGCATTTGACACGGTGTACACGGCTTCTGTGTGTTAATTGAGGGGAAAAAATCTTGACGAGAAAGTGTTTTATCTATTCTTGTTTTTTCTCAATTCTCATTGAGAAGCTGGATTCTAAATTAGATCGAGAGAAAAACGAGATTGAGTTTCAGTCCTAAGGACTCTCTTAATACCGCTTCACCTAGTTTACCTGGTACTGAATGAAGTCACTTAGGTCTGTAATTGCCAGGGTTATCTCTGGACAGTTTTTAGAAGAAGAGAACAAAGACATAAGACAGTGGGTTCAGAGATTACTGCTCTTTAATCCTATGGGAAAGTAACTGATTTTAAGGGGAGTGCAATTTTTGATATGGCATTTATGGGGCACAATGATTGAGAAGTGAGCCTACCAGACAGGTTCTGAACCAAAGTTAAGGTGCAGCAATAGCAACAAGGAGCTGGCTACTGTCCTAGAATCCTGGAGACACCTATTCCTGAAAATTAAGCTGTGACATTCCTCCTGATTGAGGCAAAACCCTCCCCGGACTCCAGCTCCTGATATGAAGTTAGCCCCATATTACCTTGGCACCTTTTGGCCTGGCTCTCTTGCCACCCACCTCCAGGAGATGCCCTGGGGTCTGCTTCCAACCTCCTTGTCCTCTCCAGCTTGTACACTCCTAGGCAAGCTCCAACCCTAGAGGCTAGCTCTCAGCTCTTCCTTTCTCCATTGGTTCTATAGGCTAAGCTGTGGCTCCGCCTTTTATGGCTGGTGCCCCCCAGTGAACTAGCAGTTTCCTGTCCAACCCAGCTCCATCCACATTCATAGGCTCACTAGCCATTTTTCAGTCTGGGGAGTGCCCCAATGCCTACTCCTGAGAGGGCTACACCCTGCAACCTCTTTCCCAACACACACATTGGGAAACCTTACAGGGACCTGCCTGCTACCATGATAAAAAATCTTTTTGCAAATGTGAGTGGAAATAACATAGTAACAGTGTAATAAGATGGGATAGGCATAGTATTTGGAATAGTTAAGCGAGTGGAAGAACATCAGAAGCCTCTGAGGGAATTTCTTTGCCTGCAAATTTCACCCTAGAAACAGTAAGAGGCATTTAAGTTTTGATCTCAGGTAATAGGCAACTTGGCTTACATAAGCAATTTATTTCAAAGTGAATTCAGAGCCACAGTACAAACTGTACAGTACAGTACAGTACAGTACAGACCAGTACAGACTGGTGTTTTTAAAAAGGTTATCTTCTTTGGGGACTAGAAGGAGAACTCTAGACTACCCAAACCCACACATGCAAATAACTATGGCAAACCGGGAAACTGTGTTTGAAAGCAAAAGAGATTTGCAAGGGAAAGAAAAGTGAAAATATGGATAAAAAAACCTGTGGTCGTTGCCTCTAGGGAGAATGAGGACAGAGCCAACAGATGGTGGTACAGCAAGCCCATAATTTCTTAGGAGGATAGGAAAAGGAAATGAGGAACCTGGAGACCTTCTCCAATTTGAGTGAGGTGGAATCTTTCTTCTTGTATGTAGCTCTGTTGGGTGTGGTGACTGTGGTCTGGGGCACTCACGCATATCCTTGCAGTGGTAGAGGTTTGGAGGAGTGGTGATCCTATTTGAAAGTAAAGAATTGATTCATTAACCAGTTGGCTTGTATCTAGTTTTCTTGCCAGGTATTATGTTAAGCAAAGAGTTATAGAAAACCATGCTGAATGTGTTTCATTGTTGTGCTAGTGATTGTTACTGATTAGAACAGGGTAGAGAAAGTAGGGTTTGCCTTGTTGGTTCCAAATATAGGCAATAGAGACATTGGGCATTTTCACACAAGACACTCTCCACCCACTACTCACCCACTATACATGTTACAGGGCACCCACAGGGCAACACTGCAGCCCTGCAACATGTATAGTGGGTGTGTGGGTAGTGGGAGGAGAGTGTCTTGTGTGAAAATGCCCAAAGTAGTACAGTGATACCTTTTATTGGACCAACTACAGTTGGTGGAGGTTTGCAAGCTTTCGGGCCTCACAGGGTCCTTCGTCAGGGGCAGTCAAAGGCGGTGACCCAATTTTTGCAGGAACTCAACTGAGGGTGCCTCATAGTCAGAACTAGGAGAGTGCAGGATTGGTAGCCTGGAACCAGGGCAGCATCAAAACCCAACAGGCAAATATTGATAGTCGGTGCCGAGGAGTCATCGGAATCAGTGTCCATTTGGCAAGGAGAGCTAAAATTAATGGTAAATTTGGCCAGGTAAGGCCATCAGTCGACGAGTGTGTGCAAGCTTTCAGGCCACACAGGGTCCTTCCTTTGGCATGTAACAGGTCAGAACTATAGAGTGAGCAAATGCAGGGCAGGTGTATATAAGAAAGTAGTGATATGGAAGGGAGCCATAAGGAGGGAGAAATTAACTTGGCAGGAATCTGTGAGGGGGAAAATAAAAAAATCTGAAACAAATCATAGATAGATAAATTTATTATAGAACCAGCTATGCCATGGCCGAAACAAACATAACAAACATACAGATAAACAAACAATCACCCACATAAACTTTACATAATTGTTACAGATAAATAAATATAATATAATATAATAAAATTTGTTTTAAGTTAATTCGGTTCCATACAACCTGGATCCTGGTCGAGACCCTAAACCAAAGATTATATACAGAGCAAGTGGAATTTTTAACAGCGTCGTCATAAAATACCAGAGGGCTGAGGAGGGCATACAGCAGCAAAATAAACCTCCATGATGCTTCTACGCAGGATCTAGTCATTTTACAACAATTCTCTCTCCCTCTGTCTAGCGGCTAACAGGGTGAAGATTGCAACTAACCTCATATCATTTTCAGTGGTTATACCCAGTACTAATCTGATTTTATCACCTAAGGGGAGGGATTCCTTCCCTTCCCATAAATGGGTTATCAGAGATTGTCTTATATTTGAGTATAACAGGCAAGTAAAAAGAACACGGGGAAGATCCTCAGTTCCCTTGGCACAGCAGGGACAAATGCGTTTGTCATAGTTCTTGCCCAAATGTCGGCCAGTAACAACTGCAGAGCTTCTGCGCAGAGTTGGATCACTTAGTTTATCTAAGTAGGGCTCAAGGCCATGGAGCTGCTTAAAATAATATTACCATGGATGATAGGACTCCCTTTTTGTGCAATGCTAATTATATATTAATAATTGATTTGAATAGATGATAGAATATTTTCTTTTCCTGAACAATTTTAGTTTAAAATGTCTATGTTCAGGATGGATTGTAATGTGGACGATTTTAAACTGTATATATATGTATTTATTTATTTACTTTGTATCCTGCAATGACCTTTGGTCACGCAGAATAAAGTTATTATTATGAATACCATGGAGCCACTTTCCAACGTTGAATTTCAGTCAGATCTACTTGTTTTGCGATATCTGCTGCCCTGGTAGAGACCAGGGTTTTTTGCTGACTAGCGGTCTTTCCCCACAGATATGAAAAGGACAAGCCTAAATTGTTCATAGATGACAATAAATGTGCTTACAATGCATTGTTAAGGCTTGTTGCCATGCAGTGAATAAAACTAAAACTGAATAAAACTGAAACTGACAATAAATGGGGCAACCAAGGATAACACTGGGCGTCCTTGTGTTCCAGTTCCTCGAGCAGACATTGGGTTGCTAGAGCAGAGCTGCTCTGGTTACATAGTTTGGACCAGTAACTAATGCAACCCTGTTCTCTAAGGTACGCCACTGACAGCATACCTGTCTCTGCTCTTATTACCACCCCCGGTACACCTTGAGGAACCCTCAACAGGGCTCGTAAAAAATTATTTTGGACTACTTCCAGGGGCTTATTGCAGTCAGCCGGAACTATTGCAGAACCAAAGGTAAGCATAGACAATACCTTGGCCCTAAAAACTTTGAGAATGCAGGAAATTTGAGTAAATTTAAATTTTGCTGCCAGTTTCAATATCCCCTTATAAGCAACAGCAGCTCTGTGGGCAATCTGCCTCTTATATCCTTCCCATACGCCTCCACTGCTAAACGTAATCCCAAGATAAACATAGGAGAAGACTTGGGTGAATTCTTTGCCTTTTATATTCCACACACAAGAACGAAATTTCTTCTCCATAACCATAACTTGGGATTTATCTAGATTTATAGTGAGATCATTTATCTCACAATATGTCAGCACAACATGTCCAGCTGATTGCGAAGCCCTTTCCTAGTCTGGAACAGCAAAACTATGTCGTCCGCATAAAGGAGAGCCATCACCACCCGGTCCTTGATCTTTGGGGGGTGACTGTCCCTGTTTAATACTTTTCCAATTAGATCGCTCAGATAGATGGTAAATAAAAGGGGAGCCAGGGGACAACCCTGCCTAACCCCTTTCAGAACAGGAATAGATTTTGTCAAATTCCCAGATCTTCCTAACCTAATGCTGGTTGAATTCCCAGTATGAACTTGAACAATTAGAGATAATAGATCTTCATCTATACCTAGATCACGCATTTTCTGCCACAGTTTCGATCTGGGAACTGAGTCAAAGGCCTTTTGAAAATCTATAAAGGGCAAGGCCAAGAACAATTTCCCAGCTCTTATTTCTGTGTACTTAGCTATCACATGGGATAATATAAAGCAGTTGCCCATAGTAGAATGAGATCTGCGAAACCCAAATTTTTCCTCTGGAATTATACCCTGGCCGAATGCCCAAATCTCCAACTGCCTAAGCAGGATTTTGGCATAAAGCTTCCCCACTAATGGCAGAAGGCTGATGGGCCTGTAAAACCCGGGATCCTTAGAGTTCCCTTTTTTGAATAGGGGAATGATGATACTATAACCCCAATTTTGGGGGACCCTCTTCGTTTTGTTGATAGTAGAAAAATATTTGACCAGCAGAGGGGACCACCAGCCAGGGCTGACTTGCAGGGCTTCAGATATCATAAAGTCATGGCCGGGAGGCTTGTTCCTTTTCAATGCCATAATCATATCTACAATCTCATCCTCCCTAACACATGGATCGAATACATAGTTGGATTTTAATCTGGATAAAGTTGAGGGGGGGATTATACCATCCTCCTCCTCCTCATCTGCTTTGTTGAAAAGATTATCAAAGAAAGTTACCCAGGCTCCTTCATCTACTGACACTCATCTTTCCATATCTGGGGTTTGACTCGCAATTGATGATATTCCAGAATTTCCTTGAGTCGTTCATATGTGCGGCAATCTCAAGTTTGGCCCACACAGAACCAGTATATTGAAGTCTTTTGCTTTTAATTAAAGATTTGTACTTCCTCTTTTTGACTAAATAATCGTTCCTACAAATGTCAGAATAATTTTTTCCCCACTTCAACTTGGCACGAGAAAGGCTGTGCTTGGCAGCCCTACATTCCCAATCAAACCATCTGTTAGTAAGAGGGGGTGAGGACTTCACTTCATGGGATAATATTTGGGATCCTAGGACTGCAATTAGTGTGGAAAATTTGCTGTTCATACTGTCCATTTCTTCTTCACCCTCTGCCACTAAACCATCCCTTAAATCCAAAAATTCTTGCCCCCATAATAGATTCAATAATTCAACAGAAAGGGTGGTATTCCATCTAGTACGGGTCCTATAAACACCTACACTGCCCCACTCCATATTGGGATTAGAGGAGATCGCCGGTTCGCTCAAAATATAAGAAAAACACAGAGCCGAATGATCGCTCTTGGGTTGGGGGAGTATTCTAAATTTATCAAAGAGGTTCCAGCTTGACACTGGGACAGCTATGTAGTCCACCACACTCCTCCCATTCGTATTTACAAATGTATAATCCCCATCTGGATCCTCTGGGCTGCTCCTTTTCAAAACAGCTAGCGCACATACCTGCAACTGCTTTTCCATAAGGATCCCAGAACTATTCCGGGTTAAATCCTTACTTTTCCTTTCTCTAAGCCAGCCGAAGGTATCTAAACTTGAATTCAGATCACTGCCAGGCCGAAGCCAAGCCTGGCATTCCAGTCCCCAGCCAGGACTAGAGTTGCCTTTGGGTACCCCTCCCCCCGTTGGTCAATAAGGTCTTCTAAGGATCCCTATATATCTGCCTTGTAGTATGGGGAGATTTGGGGTGGAATATGGAGATTGACCAGCAGAATTTGGGGTCCACACAGGGAATCCCATAGCACTGCCTGGACTTCCTGCCTGCTTGAAGCAATTGTCGAAAGGGAGTTTCGATATTTGTTAGTAATCAAAATAGACAAACCACCCGATAACCGCCCTTTAGTTTTTAACTTATAACCTGGTACAGACAAAACTTGGAAGCCTTGCACCTCAAAAGAGTCCCCCTCCCTGAGCCAAGTTTCCTGCAAAAGGATAATATCAAAATTCTCAATAAAGTTGACCCAGTCAGGATTATATATTTTAGATTTATGACCAGAAATATTCCATGAAACTAAATTCAGCAAGGTGCCTGGTACATTACCATCCCACTGAGTAGAAGGGAGGGTAGCACTCCCTCCCTGAGCTACCCTGTTTGTATTCTGACTCCCGAAAACCAGTCTGGGATAGGAGATCTGGGATTTCACATTAACCTGTTCACGGATACATCCACACAAAGGGGGTATTCCATACTGTGCTAAGCAGTCCTCGGCACTTCCTAGCTGTCATTGCTCAGAGGGTAGAGAGCCAGAGGAAGTAGACCCCGAGCTCTGTTGATGGAGAACTACAGATGTTGTTTTACTGATTCCCTGGAGGGCCAACCTCCACCAAATTCACAATGGGAATTGCTATATTATTGTCTGTGTTCCTCTGTATTCCTTCTCCCCCGGGATGAGGCTGTACTGGACTTTTATGCCCTGCAGCCTCAATAGTATTTGCACTATAAGTAGTCCCAGGGATGGAGGAGGGCTCCCCCAATTCACTTAGAGCCAGATAGCGAGTAGCAACCCACGCCTCCAAGTTATGCCGGGTTGATAAGAATTGCCCCAAACCCTCAAGTGTTGAGCCTGGTAGTCCAGCGAAGAGCAGGAAAACTTATTCCTGATATTGTCCAATTTCTGAATAAAAATATCTTGGTCCATTATAGTTAATCTATCAAAAGAAGTTAGCGGTGGGACCTCGCATATCCCTTCTTGCCCATTCTCCAAAAAGGACTTGACAATATCTGCCATAACACTAAAACCCTCATAGTTGTTATCTCCAGCTGTCTCAGGGAGGGAAGGGGTCAGCGGATCACCCCTATCCCTAGCTAATTGATTACTGGGAGTAACTTCAGCTTCAACCATACCTAGAGGGGGCAGAATTTCGGGAGCTGACAAAAGATCCATCTCCTCCTCCGACGGATCACCCGCACCCCTAGCTAGTTGACTACTGAATATTACTTCAGATTCAACCATACCTAGTGGGGGCGGAATTTCAGGAGCAGATAAAAAATCCATCTCCTCCTCCCACTTTTGAGCTCCCTCAGCCTTCTTGCTAAAACCAGCATGAGGCAAAAGGGTAGATCTCAAAGGTACGCTATTGGGGGAAGATAAGGAAATCATAGGCAAAAACGTCCCATCAAGAGGTTTCTTCTCAGATCCCCTGTGAAAAACTCTATCAATTGACAACCCCCTAGACAGCAAATATTTTCTAGCCAGCAACATTTTCCTGACTAAATGGTTACTTAAAAAAAAAAAGTCTAATGCACATATAGTTCCTTTTGCAGCTCAGATGTTCTACCCTTAGAATGTCCAATTCTGAGTAGTTCAGTTCCAGGAGATTGGACAAGTTAACAGCTACTCTGCCAGGGTTGTCCCAGTTTGGAACATTTCCATTATTAAATGGTCTAACTTTGACCCATATGGCAGTATCATTGATAGCCAGTGGAGTTTTGGGGCTCCTATAAATATGTCTTCCCACCAGAATGTTATTCCTGCTAGGCCGGCCATCCCCCGCATCTTTCACTGGCATAGAGCTTTCCTCTTTATCAGCCAAATGCTCCCTGCTGACAGCCCCTCTCCCAGAGTTCAGAGAGTCCAATTTGGCAGAGACTTCTTCCAGCTGTGCCCGGATCCAAAGCAATGATTCCCCAAAATTAGAGGCTCTTGTAAACAGGAGAGCAATCGTCTTAGCTATCAAATGACACAGCATTTTCAAGGCCGCCTCTAAAGGGGAGTCATATTGAGCTTCTGCTGATCTTGACTTCTCAGAAAGTTGGACCAGGGCACACTTTGTTCCATTCTGCAGATCAGGCCTCCAATGTAAAGTATAATATGCTGGGCAGCTATCCAGGTCTTCTAATTTCCCCCAAAGCTGAACTCCATATCTCCAGCTGGGGATATTCTGCCTTCCATCTGGAACGCTACTTTGGGATACTTGTGCTTAGTAGGGATGGGCGAACGTGGTTCAGAAGTTCGGAGTTCGGCCCGAACTCGGCCTGTTCGGACGACCGAATCCGAACCCGAATCCGAACACGAACTGGTCAAAACTAACTCAATTCCAAACGTCGAAATGACTGAACGGTTCGGTCAGTTCGGATCACGTTCGGGTGAGTTCAGGTGGCAAAAAAAGGTTCACTGGAATGTTGAATGTGTCAGGGAGGGGTAGTACTAGTCACTGAGGAGCAGACTTCCAGGCACCAGGGGTGGAGAGGCTTGCAAGAAATGAAACTATCTGCCTCCCCCCTTCCCAACACCTTCTGAGCTAGTCACTGTTCCTGAACAGCAGGCGTTGAGTAGGATTATTAGATTGCTTTAAGTTTCATTTCAGTTTTGTACTGAAATGAAACTTAAACCTTAAACTGAAACCTTGTGTTGTTTGTGATTCCCCCCATCCCATATATATATATATATATATATATATATATATATATATATATATATAGAGAGAGAGAGAGAGAGAGAGAGAGAGAGAGAGAGAGAGAGAAGACAGTTGTAGGAGTTAGCTTAGTGATAGAGATAGCGTTAGTGATTTAGTTTTAGTGTTTGTAGGAGTAGGCCTGTATACTTATTAGATAATCCATTTAGTTCATAGCATTTAGAATAGTTAATAGCAGTTAAATTTAGTGTAGATATATATATATAATATTAGATTAAAAAATTAAATTAAAAAAACCCATATAAAAACAAAAACAAAAATAAACCATATAAAACCAAATAAAAAACCAAAAAAACCATATAAAACACAACAAAAACACCCATAACAAAACATTTCCCGAACAGCCGAACCGAATGGCCGAACCCAAACCTGAACCAGGCGAACTAACCGAACGGACGAACCGAACACAGCCAAACCGAACAGCCGAACCCGAACCGCAATCTGTTTGCCCATCCCTAGTGCTTAGGAGTATCCAAGGAATTAACAGGAGAGCCAGAGCATCTATGGCATTTCTCCCCCATAGCTAACAGAGAAACCAGATCTGACGGCCGCTATTGTCCTGCGCCTAAGGCCGCGCGCACAAGGGTGCACCCTTGTAAGCGCAGCCCTTAGGTGTGACACCCTTCGGCACAGTCGAAAGCGTTAGTTGCAAAATATAGCCCCACCACCAAAAGCACACCAGGCGGCTATCCCAGGGCTCTGAAAGCTCAGGTGTTGCAATCAGATCTCTCCGGCACCAAAGTGGGAGGGGCAAGGCAACCACACGTTACCAAATCTTCCCTCAACAACACTGTCCCAAAAGTCCACTTGCCCCTCAATAAAAGTAAGTGAAGTACTTGCTAACAGCAAGAAGCGGCATACTCTGCATCCTGTCGCCCGGCACCGCCCTCCTGTAATCCTTCGCCTGCTCAACACACTGGCCGAAGGCGTTAGTTGCAGAAAATAGCCCCAAAACATAATTTTAAAAATAGCCATTTATTAATACTAACCTCCTGTATTTCTGCTTTGTATTCAGTTTCTTCGATTGTACAGTGTCAGGTATATTTCTGGCACTATATAAATAATAATATGAGGATCTGCTTTCCCTGGAAAGTTGCTTTCCACTAGGGCTGACATTTCCTTGAAAAGATGCTTTCCACTAGGGCTGAACAGCCTTCTTGACAAGATTCTCAAGGTCGAGAATCTTATGAGAATTGGCGTTCTCTGAGAGATTCTTCAGAACCTTAAAATGACCCCGATAACATTCTGTGTATGTGCAAAATGGCCAGTGGGGGGCCGCACATGTGCCAAATGGTTGTGGCGGCAATTTTGTGCATGTGCAGAGCATTTTGGAGACTCTGAGAATCTTGCGAGATTTTCGAGACTCCTCAAAACCAGATCTGTGCATGTCAATCAATCAATCAATAATAATTTATTGCGGTCCAAGACCATATCATAGCTAATACACAAACAATAATGGAAGGGGAACATAGTATAAGAAAAACGGGGGAGGAACCCGATAATGCTAATATACAAACTAAAAAGGCGGTGAGGGCATACTAGACTCAAAATGCCCTCCAGCCCCCAACTAGCGAAGGAGGCACAAACAAACGCCCCAACAATGGGGAGATAAGCATATTTAAATAAAAGGCCCACCACCCCTTCACAGAAGCACAGTCAGCACTGGCAATAAGCAATAACAATTAAAATGAAAAATACCCATGGGGCAAGAACTAAACCAAACCCAGTAGGGATTTGGGACTACAACGGGACATAGGCCCAGTCCAGGGGGGGGGGGGGGGGTAGAGGGTAAACATAAGGTTGAGGAGGAACCCAATACTTATGTTCCAGAAAGGCCTGCCTAGAATGGGCCACTTTAACTAGGAAGACTGCCAGATTTCTAATGTCCTGAGGGTCAGTGGAGTTAAAGAGCAGCTGCAGCAAGAACATGTCGAACCTCCCAGGGAAAAGACTCAAGCGGGCACCCAGAAATTCTTCTCTTGGAGCATCGTAGGGGTGGCAGCATAGGATAATGTGTCTAACAGTTTCTACCGCCACATTGTCAAAAGGACACAGCCGCTCCAAGAACGGCACTCCCTGCCGACGAACCTCCAGGACTTGGGAGGGGAACGGATTAACCCTCGCACTGAACATAAGTTGCTTGGCTCTAGCTGAAATGGAAGTGGCAAGGTATTCAGCCATTTGGCCCTGATGTGGAACCCAGCCAGGGTAATCCCTCATATGAGGTGAGGAGGAGATCTTACCAATTTCTCCCTGACGGTAGATATCCATCGACCTAGTCAGTACCTCTTTCCTGTCCAGTTGTGCTTTGAACCACCAAGGTGTTTTATTTCATGTGTGTGTCCTTTAAGAGCTCCTTAAAGAGTTCCTGGCAGGACGGTGAGTGGGACTGGGGAGGTCTGTCTGCTGGCATGGGTGGGCGCCCTGGTTCATATGGGCAGGGGATGCATGGGCACCTGTCCCCATGCACTTTTTTGGCTTGCCCCACACAGCACACTCCAGTTTTTTTCAGCAGTGCCCTACGAGTGGCCATAAGTGTGTGCTGTGTGGCTCACAGGAGCATGCATCCCCATGCACCACCTTCAAATGATCAGTTGGATGCATGGTTATAATGGGTGGTCATGTGTGGTAGCATCACATTTAAAAACACCCTTACTGATTATTATCATAACACTTGCCACTAGCAGTGTGCATCCTTCCTAATGTTTCCTAACCACCGCCATTCATGTTTGTAACTAATGTTACAAAAACTGATAAGTAAACAATTGCCATTTGCTTTCATCCATTTTTGTGTAAAAATAAAAAATAAAATTAAAAAAAACCCCACACCTCTGTATGTACAAAATGGCTGTCGTGGCTGTTCTGTGCATGTGCAATCATTTGTTGTTTGTTTTTAAAATTTAAAATAAAACTGGACAACAGCAATTCATTTTCCCATGCACAGTAATGCTAAAAATGAGAATGATGTGAAAGAGAAACCAGAGAAACAGGTGCCTCTAAACATCTGATGAAAGATAACCGAGTATGTAAGACGGTGGCCATGAGAAACATTCATCCTCCCATTGCCCAGTTGGAGCAGAAACTCTGCAGAGCCCTTATATGAATTGATGCTGCCATTTGCTGTAATTCCTAGCACCCGTCTATCAAATTAATAGCTGGAGTTGTTCCTAACATTCTCCTACAGAAAAAGAACCCTTATCTCAGTAGCTTTTATGAAGCCATTTGGACAAGACAAATGCATCATATTTTTTAAAAAATATGTAAAGGTAGGTGAGTAGGTAGAACAGAGTGGGCTAGAAGGCATGAATTAAAATTTCAATTAGCCCACAAGTGAAGTGAATTTTTTTAACCACAACCCACTGTCTCGTTATAAGCACCCCAAAGACATCTTCATATGCTTGCATATCTCCCAAGAGTCCCTATTTGGAGGGACAGTCCCTCTTCGAGTGCTGAATCCCACTGTCCTTCTTGCAGGGGGTTAAAGTTCATTTTGGGGGGAGTGAAATACAAAAAGGACAGAGTTCAAGCCTCATGCACCTCTTTCCTGGTTGCTTCCCAGGAGAAGCACTTGAGAGGATGGTGGAATGACAAGAAACTAAGTGGTATGATAAGCAGGAGTGCTTCTGTTCCTCTTCATGAACTTACTTAGAACGTTGGGAGGTATGTTTGTGCACATGTAAACGCATGAAAGGGCAGTGCTCATTTGCTGAGAGGTGGAGTTTGTTGGCCAAGGGGGTGGGGCTTGGCCCTCTGGCCACTCAAAATGTTGGGATGCATGCACTTGGAAGTCCCTATGCATATATTTGAACTAAATTAAAAGGCATCATGTGCATTCATGGGATTCACAATGTGACTGCCAAGAGAGGTTCAGTGGCAGAGTTGTGTGTGAGTAGTAGGACTGAAACAAGAATCAATTTTTTTAGTATCAAGAGACAGGGGTTTTCTTGAATATTGATTCTTGCTAAAAATGAGTCAAGAACTGTGATTCGCAGCAAGAATCAAGAAAAAAAATTAAGATTCAGTTTTTCAGCCCTAGTGAGTAGCCTGCACACACCTGCTCGGGTCTGCTATGTAATGGGTACAAAGAACAAGGACATTTCAAAGAGACACTCAAATCCAAGGGTATAAATTGTAAAGAAATTCTTCAAAGATGGAGAGCTCATATCAACAGCCAAAAACATGAACCTAGGTAGGATCCTCAGAATTGTATGGACCTACGAATTGCTTCAGGAGTTCTTGGAAGGCTTCAATGGACCAGTGGCATAACTAAGGACACTCAGATGTGGGAGCACTTTTTTGTTGTTGGTACGGCACAATTAGGAGGGAAATAACAGAGAAAGAGAGAGGAGATATAAATGGGGGAGAGGAGGCACAGGCCTCACCTTGGCAACACCCTGCTTTGAACTACAAATACTCCAAGTTGAACTAGATGGACTAGCATCTCCAAGGACTACTATTTCCATGATGCAATGTTCTTTTGGAGCATACTCAGTTTGCCCTGGGAGTTTGAGAACTGAGGCTTACCCATGAGAGGGACCAAAAGAGATAAGGAACTGTCTCCCATTTCCCCCCTAACCCTTGCCCAACCTCTCACACCTTCCATGACGCTCAATCCATTAATCCTCAGGTCCCCCCCCCCCGCTTTCTCTCATCTGTCTCCTCTTCCACTTGCCCTGACTCAGCTGTCTCTGCATTCAACACAACTCTTTCCTCTATTCTAGACTCTCCTGCTCCTCTTACCCACCATCCTACCTGTTGCATCAATCCCTAACACTGGCTGACCCTCATAATGTGCTGACTGCAATCTTGCCACTGAATGCCTTTGGCAGAAGTCTCATGAACTTGCTAACTTCCTCCACTGTAAATTTGCCTTCTCTGCCTTCAGTGCTGCCCTTTCCTGTGGCAAATAGTGCTACTACTGCACCTTGATTGAGTTTCACTCCCACAACCCCCATCCTCTCTTCTTGATCTTCAGGGAAATCTTTCTTCCTCCCCATTCCTCCCTCTCTGCACAGGTTCTTGTCTCCTTTTTCAATGACAAGATTGATAAATTTCACCTTGACATTACTTCTCACCCTTTTCTCTCCCCATTTCCTTCCTCACTTCATCCTCCTCTTTCTCCTATCCTCCTTTCCTTGATGGAATCGCCTCCCTCTTTTCATTCAGTTCTTCCGCCTGCCTCCTTGACCCTATCCCCTCTCATCGCTTAACTGAAATTGCCCCCACCGCTGCACCCTCTCTGCTGCACATCATCAATCTTTTCCTTTCAGCTGGCACTTTTCCATCTGTTTTCAAACACTCCATTGTCTCCCGGGTTCCTGGGAAGTCCATTCTTGTCACCTCCAAGCTTTCTAGCTATTGCCAATTTATTTCTCCTCCCCTTTAGTTCCAATCTCCTGGAACAAGTCATCTACATAAGTGGTCTTAACTTCCTCTATTCTAATTCCTCCCTCAACCCCCTTCAATCTGGCTTCCGCCTTCCACTCAACTGAGACTGCTCTTGCTAAAATCTCCAACAACCTTCTCATAGCCAAGTGGGAGGGTCTCTAATCCATTCTTGTCCTGCTCAGTCTCTCTGCTGCCTTTGAATGCTGTTGATCATGACTGCCTCCTTGATTCACTTCACTCCCTCAGTTTTTAGGACTTGGTTCTTGACTTGTTCTCTTGCTACCTCTCAAACTGCTCTTTCAATAGACATTTTTACACACACCTTAAAGTGCTGGTCTTTCAATCTTCTGGGTTTACAAGTCCACAAGTAAATTCCAGATGCATTCTTCACACACACACTGCCCTGACGCAGTCTAAAGTAGCCGCAGCTATAGACATGCGGGGCTGCAATGGAAACCAAGTGACCACAGCTGCCTGGGGCAAAGCAGTTTACCAGGAGAACTTTTAGTTTTTACACACACAAGTTCT
The DNA here is from genome assembly GCA_003113815.1 of Sphenodon punctatus. NCBI lineage: Eukaryota > Metazoa > Chordata > Lepidosauria > Sphenodontia > Sphenodontidae > Sphenodon > Sphenodon punctatus. Next base: position 7,099,294 of record QEPC01007559.1, on the reverse strand, counting down.
GGGAGAAGTTCTATGCAGAAGTTCAAAGAGCCAGATGTTTAAGATCTGGGTGAGTGATTTAGAAACACAGCAAGTTCAGGATGTAACAGCAAACATGCAGGAGAAATGTGTGTGTGTGTAAAAAGACCCAGTGTCTCTCTTGCTGGTACTTCCTCTGCATCATCCCCCTCTCAATTGTATTTCCCCAAGGCTCTGTCCTTGGCCCGCTTCTCTTCTCCCTTTACACTCGGTCTCTGGGCAAACTCATTGAATCTCATGACTTCCAGTATCACTTGTATGATGATGACACTAAACTCTTTCTCCACCCCCCTCCATTCTCACATCACCAGCCATCTCTTTGACATCTCTGCTTGGCAGGGGCATAGCAAGGCTGGGGAGGGCCTGGGATCAGACCACAGTTATGCCACCCCAAGGGTGAGTTGGAATGGGGGCTGGGGTGAAGGAGGGTTGGCTGGGGGGAGATGGAGTGGGGGCTGCAGGGCTTGGAACAGGGGAGTTGAAATGGAGGTGCAAGTGAGAGGGACTAGGGGAGTTGGAGTGGGGGTGCAGGTAGGAGGGACTAGGGGAGCTGGTGGGAGCTGGTGGGAGGGGTACAGGCCCAGGGAGAGGGGGCAGCCAGGTGGGGAGTGTGGTTGCAGGTAGGAGGGGTTAGGGGAGCTGTAGGGATGCAGGTGGGAGGAGTAAGTGCACAGAGAGGGGGCAGCCAGATGGGGAGTGGGGGTGCAGATAGGAGGGGCAAGGGGTACAGATGGGTGGGAGAGGCTTGGGGATCTGGTGTGGGATGCAGGTGGAAGGAGTAGGGGCACAGGGAGAGGGGGTGCAGATAGGAGGGGCTAGGGGAGCTGGTGAGGGTGCAGGTGGGAGGAGTAGAGGCAGAGGGAGAGGGGGCAGCTACCTGGGGAGTGGGGGTGCAGGTAAGAGGGGCTAGGGGAGTTGGTGGGGGGAGTAGGGGCACAGGGAGAGAGGGCAGCCAATTGGAGAGTGGGGGTGCATGTTAGGAGGGTCCAAGCTCCCCTGGATCTGGGCACAACTGCCCCCCCATGCCAATATTGCCACACCAGTGCTGCTTGGATGTTTCTCCATCAACTCAAACTTAATATGGCCAAGACTGAACTCCTCATCTTCCTCCCAAAATGTTCTTTTCCCTCTTCCCTTTCCATTTCCATTGATAGTGCCCCCATCCATCCCGTCCCTCAGGTATATAGTTTTGGGTTTATCTGTGTCTCCTTCCTCTTTACACCGCAGATCCAGTTTATTGCTAAGTCTTGTCACTTTGCTCTGTATAATATTGCTAAAGTCCAGCCCTTCCTTATTATTTCTACTGCCAAAACCCTAGCCCATGCTCTAGGCATCTTTAGTCTTGACTACTGCAACTTCCTTATCACTGGCCTCCCCTACTCTGACATTGACCCTCTCACTTCCATTCAAAGCTCTGCTGCCAAGGTCATCCACCTTGCCTGTTGCTTTGACCCTGTTCAGCCCCTCCTCTGCTTCCTCCACTGGCTCCCTCTACCTGAACACATTCAACACAAGCCTTCAAGGCTCTTCATGGCCTTGAGCTCCTCCTAGGGTGGCCATTGACACATTGCCAGAAAAGAGGGCAAACATTTGCATGAATTTTACATATGCTATTTTATACTAATGTATGCAAATTTGTGGCACAGAGGGTGGGGCCAGAAGTGGGTGGGGCCAAGCCAACGGTAGGCCGAGCCAACTCAATGACAGGTGGAGCCGAGCCAACCCAATGGTTAAGCCAGTGGTGTGGCTTAATCCAGCAGCAAGGAGTTCCCAGAGTTTCATTTTTCATTTCATTTTTAATTTATACCCCGCACTCCCTCGCAAAAGCAACTTGAGGCGGCTTACAACAAAAATGAAATCACAACAATATAAATACAACATAACATAACCTCTATATACATTTCATAAACAATTTCATATCACTATAACAGCAAAAAAAATCACAAGACCTCACACTCGAGGTCATTTACCAACAATCCTCTCCTCCCCCAAACCTCTCCTGCTGCCACCGGGACAGGAAGAGGGGGCCCTTCCCCCCCCTTCCACTCTCATCAGGAAGGGAGGGAGCAACCAACCCCTCACAACAACTCTCAAATTTACCATAACATAATATCATAAATCACAATAGTTCACAATAATGCAAGCACAACTAACAATAAGTAGGTCAGTTTAAATAAGTAGGTCA
>QEPC01007559.1:7066257-7091330 GCA_003113815.1 Sphenodon punctatus | reverse complement strand
GGGTTTATACGTTATTCATTTTAAGCTTGAAGTGCATTTTAGACTACTGTGTTTTCTTCCATCTTCTGATGTTCACCCTGGGAACTCCTTGCTGCTGGGTTGTGCCCTGGCTCCGCCCACCGTTGCCCTGGCTCCGCCCGCCGGCTCGCCGGCCGGCCGGCCTTACTGCCCCTCCAAACTAAAAAGCCACCAGCTGCCCCTGGGTGAAGTAGTGACATCACTATCAGTAACTTCAGAGAGAACTAAAATCATTTTAAAACGTTTCCTTGGTTTTGCAAGAGGAAAGGGTACCTGACTGACACCGATAACTCATAGCATAAAAAGCCTGAAAACAATGGGTAATTTCAGATGTGACGGGCCTCTCGGCCCACCACGCTGAACCCTGGACGGATCCCCATCTGTGATCAGGCCGTCCGTCCTTTAGATGCATGGGTCTGAATTCCGAGGGGGATCGGGGAGGGGCCAGGGCTGCGTGGGGAGGGGGCAGGGCTGTGTGGCACAACGTGCGACCCCTCAGCCCCACCCCCACGCTCCCTCGGCCACCCGCCCACCCACGGGGAGATGGGTGGGCGTAGCGGCCAATCAGGTCGCTGCACCTGACCCCATCCCACAGTTGGGGCCTGATTCCAGGATGGGACTAGCAAGCAGACGTGCATCGCCGCCATTGCCAGCCCTGTCCCAGATCGTGGCCAATCTAACCATGGTTCTGGCCCTGAGGCCAGCCTCAGGGCCAGAACCGTGATTAGCTGTGACCCCCACCAGAAATTCACTGTGGTGAATATCTGGCGGGGGTCACAACACAGATGTTCACAAGAATGCTGCCACCACATGGGATCCACTGTGATTCTTCAGTGTGGTGAACAGCGATTTCGTAATGTCTGAAAATACCCATTGGGTGTCTTTAGACATAACAAAGATTGGGTGTCAAGACCCCTAAGCACGTGTTTGGCTGTTGTGTGTAAAGCACCATAACAATCCCAACACCAATTTGGTCACTCGTTGAACATGCAATATGAACATCCTTACATTACAAGGACAATTTGCATGTTCCAGCTGAAAACGTGGCCAGTGTTCTGTCTAATGATGTTGTGTGACGTGTTAGCAGGTACAACACGGGAAACGAAGCAGCAGTGCTTGCGTGCTGAGATTGGGTAGCAAGCAAAACAGCAATTTGCCCCAAGATGGCTGTGTGTCTAAGCAGCACCACATGGTGAACACAGGGCCAAACCAGTGTCATATCAAGGTTAAAACACACATTCAGACACCTGTTGGTGTTATGTCTAAAGACACCCAGAGTTGCACTTAAATGCTTAACAAGCATATTTAAGATGGATATTTAATCTGTACGTGAAGCCAATGTAAAACCCCTGTCTTCAGAACCAAGAAACAACTGTGTGCGATTCCCCCCCCCCACACACACTTTTGCCAGCAGATTTCTCCAATGCTAATCTGTAGGCAACATCCACAACTAATTTGAAACACATGCTAAGTGCTCCCCATGGAAACACTTAAAAATATAGCCAAGTTGTAAATACAACAATTAAACAACCCTTTGTCACTAAAGTGGGGTGGTGGGTGCTAGATCTTACTAAATATGGCAGGCTTTCTTCTCTGTATGAAAAAAATGTAACCTTCCAGGAATAAAGCACCCTCTGTTGACACTTAAGCTGACAATTATATTCTTATAATAATGACTGACCTCACAGAGTTGTTGGGAGGGAATTAGATAAGTACTGTAAAGCACTTTGAACACTGAAAGTGCTGTGTAAATAAATAATAACATGCCCGAAGCCTATGTCAGTTTGTTTTCCCAGATGGACAGCCCACAAGGCATCTCCACAGCAAAAAGCAGAAAGCTGTACAGCTTGTGCTTTTAGAGTCAGGCTCTAGAGCTTGGCTATAAAATACTCTCATATTCTCTGTGGATTGAGCACCTACGGAACACAAATCACCAGGGATGGACACTGGGGAGAATACCGGATACTGGATTTATCGGTATCGGATCTCCCCGGTATCGGATTTACCGGTATCGGCATACCGGATTTTAAACATTGGCTGCTTTACCGGTTTTTTACATTGTGGCCATTTACTTCAATGTACTGCCATGATGTAAAAAAATCGGTAAAGCGGCCAATGTTAAAAATCCGGTATGTTGATACCGGTGATTAATGGATTATCGGATTAATCCGATATACCTGATTATTGGGTGTATCGGATTTATCCGATACCGATATTCCCACCCCTACAAATCACACAGCTGTAGTGGATTACACAAATATCGTTCCTACTGCCTTCCCTTCTTGTCTTCTCCCACCTCCATTATAATAACTGCCACAGTGACTGGCTCCATCCTTTACCCCAAAATACAGTACGAATAGAGACCATATTTGTTAATAATTCTCTGGTGAGCACCACTACCTCCAACTGCTAATCATTTTCAACATAAGCTTCCCTCCTGTCAGCACCTACTTTACCAGGCTGCTTGGCATGCAGGACACAGCAAGCGCTCAGTTCATCCCCGTTGTAAAGTTGTAGCAGCTAAAGAGTCACAGCAGACAGACACGTAGGTGCAATCCTGGCAGCTCCCTTGCCTCTAGTCTCTAGAGCAGGCACTGGTAATCGGTCCTGGACCCAGCACTCCGTTTCCATGATTAAAGGGGGAGGGGGCACTGGGATAATGGGGAAAAGGAGAAGCAACTTGCCCCAGGTCACAAAGCGAGTCAGTGGCAGAGCCGGACAGGGAGCCACGGTTGGAGTGCAGCCCCTGCTCAGTGCACAGGAGAATGCCCCCCCCCCACACACACCGGATTGCACCCCTGCTCCACAATGGAGCTTCCTTGCTTTCTCTGGGCCACTGTGGGGTGGGATTGTCCCCAGGCCCAGCTGCTGCCCCACAGGCTCCCGAGGCCCCCGCTTCACAGCCCAAGGCTTCCAGGGGGGTGGGGTGGAAGCATACAGAGGCAGAGAGTGGAGACCCCCCCCCAGCTTCACCCGGTGGCTCACTAAAGCAGATATATCCCAGAAGGAGCTGCTCCTGATCTTCCAGCCCAGCCAGTACCGGTTTGGTTCCCGAGTCCCAATGCGCAGTTCTGTTCCATACCAGCGGCGGAGGCAGGAATGCAGATCCTGATTCCTTCAGTGTAGCAGTAGCGGCAGTGGCAGTGACTCCCCCCTCCCTGCAGCAAGGGTCCGGGGACTCAGGGAGAGATGGTCTGACTACTGCTGCTGTGCTGCCAAGCCTCATCCAGTCACTCACTCAATGCAGTGCCGACTGCCACGTACCAAAAAAGCCCACCAGCTGGCTGCAGCTGTATTCCCTGCACTTCTGCCAACAGGGTTTATGGGTGCTTCCGCCCATGGACCCCATGGATGGAAGTGCAGAGAGTGAGAGAGAAGCTGCAGCTAGCCAGTGACCGGCAGTGAAACTCAAGATGGAAGGGGAGATTCCAGACACTTCAATGGTCTGGTTCCCCTCCCATCCCGGACAGCTGCAGCTGTCAGAAAAAACAGGCAGTCTGTCCAAAATCCAGACCAATGGTCCCTCTGGTCCCTCACCCATCTCTCTGCACTTGTTTCCTGCCACGTTCCCGCCCAGGAGCTTTGCTCCACCTCTACCACCACCCTCACCTGCTCATGACTCCCCTGCTCCTTGAAACATAGGCTGTTTTTACACAGATGCGCCCCCCCCTGCTTAGTGTTTAGGCGGGTGTGCATGGGGGGGGCATCTGTGTAACCGTCCAGCAGTGTTTGGGGGGATGGGTGTTCACTCGGTGTTCATCTGTGAGAACACCAAGCCAAGATAGTACAGGGATTCACAGCTGATAGTATGGGGAGCCCTTTACGTAGAGATGCCCCGGACACAAGTGAAGCAGGGCTATGTCTGATCCAGCCTAACTGCATGGTCTAACTTGGCATGACTCAGCCTCATGAAAAATCAGAGTTTCTTGCACGTTCAAACACGTGGAAAGTGTAACTGTGAGCCTCAGCCGGCACCAGGAGAAACAACTTGGAACTTGACCGGATCAGAGGCTGCAAAGAGAGAAGTAGTTTTGGAGATTCGGGGCTACTGTGACTTTGAAGGTTTAGCGATCTTTGCCTTTCCTGTATTGACTCCTGCTTCCTATCAATGTCACCACCTCAGTGTGTAAATCTTCAAATGAACCATCTAGGAAACACCTTAAAATGCCAGTCACCAGAAGAGAACCAACCCTAGGAGGGGGGACCTGAAAATGTTTCTCTACTGAGGAAGAGGAAACAAGGAAACTGTAGTCATACTCATTTCCCACCAACACACTGTAGGGTTATTCTCTGGTGGCTAGTTCTACCTGCTGTATGGCCTTGTTCTGCACTAGAAGAGCATATTTTTATGTATCTAAAAGATCACCTCCTCCGCCCTTAGGTTTTCTTGTCCTCTCTAAGGTCAGCGAAGGATACCCTCATACAAGTTCCATCACTGCTCCAAGCCTATATGGCAAGGGTGCGCAGAGGTATGTTCTTGGTGGGGTCTCCAGAACTTAGGAACTCCCTTCTCCTGGAAGTTTATCAAAATCTGTGTCTGAGAATTTTCCAGAGGCAATGTAGGACCTATTTATTTACTGTTTAGCAAGGCCCTTAGCAGTCAGGGATAGGGCTCAGGGATTGCCTAATGGGGATTGTATACAATTTATATTTGTGTAGATTTTTATTCTTGTATATTGTATACAGTGTATCTATATTTTGTGACCTGCCCTGAGCCTTTTGGGGAAGGTGGCTTAAAAATATATGTATAAATATAAGAGCCAGGGTGAAACAGAGACCTTCACACAGTATAGCCCCTAGGCTTCAAGAAGGTTGCCCAAGTGTAATTGTGGGGAAAGGGCCGGACGCTTTGAAATCAATGGGCGTTCCATTTCTTTAAGGAGAAGAGAATTAACAGATTCAAAACTGAAATGTTCTGTTGAGGGGAGAGGAAAAAAAAAAGTTTTTTTGTCGTGTTTTGGGGGGGGGGTTTGTCTTCCACGCTTGGCTTTATCTACTCTGAATAGAATGAGGAAGACAAATGAATACAATACAAGGCTTGTGAATGTGGCATTCCGCATGTGCAACTACTTCCAAAAAGTGCTACACCGAGCTTTTTGCACATTCCTCACGTGCCAGCTTTTAGTACTCAAGCGTTCTTTGCACTTTGGAGTTTTCTCCAGGGACTGCTCTGTTGATATTGACAAACTAATCCCATTCCCAAGCAAGGGACTGCAGCTTTGTTCATGGAAATTGCTCTTTAGGGATTGTTGCACTTTTAAAGCGTAAAATAGTTTTAACTGGCACGCTGAGTTCATCCAGTGTGTGATCCTCCTTCACCACAACTCATACAGGCTGCCAATAATATTGGGCAGGATTCTTCTGTCAGGTACACAAGCAAAATGTTTTTGCCTACAGTGAAGCTCATGCAGTGTGACTTTACTTCTGAGAAGAGTCCAGGCCACTAAACGGGTGGTTTCCAAAATATCTGTCTGCATGATCCTATTTTGAGACTTAATTATAATCCCTTAAACCTAGACTGTGACAAAAATATGTGAAGTGAATCAAGCATCAATTGGAATCTTAACCTCATTTGCAGATGGTGGGACCCCCGCTTGGGGTTCCAACCCATAGTTTGAGAACCCATTCAATAAGAGTATAAACAAACACAAGCCTTTTTCTTTCCTTCTTCTGACATAAGGAAATGTAGCAGACCAAAGCCTAAAGGCTCGTACACAAAATGGTAGCCCCATTGATGGCAACACCTAGAACAGTATTATTATTATTATTATTATTATTATTATTATTATTATTATAATAATAAACATTTGTATAGCACCAGCCATGAGCCTGGTGCTTTACAGAACAAAGATAAAGACGCGGTCCCTACCTACTGCTTACAATCTAAAAAGACAAGGAGGGGGGTGACAAGGGGAAGACAAGGGTGATGCAAACAAACATGCAAGCGGCTGCGAAGTCTCAGGTGCGTATGCTTGGCTTGGTTCTATAGGCATTGGGAAAGGTGGCAAGGAAAAGGTGGGTCTTGAAGAGGGGTTTGAAGGAGCAGAGGGAGGAGGCAAGGCGGATGTGGGCAGGGAGGGGGTTCCAGGCATAGGGGGCAATGAGGGAGAAGGGTCAAAGGCGGTCAGGTGAGCAGGAGAAACGACGGAGAGTGAGGGAGGGGCACTTAGATTTGGTGATACGTAGATCAATGGGCATGGGGGGATGAGGGTGGGGAGAGGGGATGGGCCTGGGTGAGAGTACAGGGTAGGTTGGCTGGAGAAAGGCCACTGGAGGCGGGGGAGGGAGAAGGAGGAGGGCCATGAGAAGGGTGAGAAGGAGGGAGGAAATAGAGGATGAGGTGGCGAGGGGGGTATAGGGAGGCATCATTCCGGACGACGGAGGGAGACCAGGCCTGCGGGTGTCACAGGAGTGAGTGTGTGATGTCCAGCGGTGATGGTTGGAGGCGGCTGTGTAGTGTGGGCGCCGTCAGGGGGGTGGTTCCTCGCTGTCCTCGCTTCGGCCTCACAACGGCCACAAAACGGCCAGCGCCCTTTTGTCGTCGCCCTTCGGGCGCCGCCCAAGGGCTGCCGCCCACTTGGGCGGGCGGGCGGGCGGGCGGCAGATTTGGCTGTTCCCTCCCAGGGGGGTGGGGCCTCTCACCTGCAGGAGGATTGGAGGAGGAAGCAGTCCGGGGGGTCTGTGCTGTTGGAGGGACTAAAATTCCAAAAATAAGGACCATTATAGGGTTCTGAAATAAAGGATGTCCATTATGTTCTGTGCAGCCATGAGTTTTGGAATAAGAGGTATTCAGTATGTCCTGCAGAACTGTTGGGTTCTGAAGTAAGGGATGTCCAGTATGTTCTCTGGAGCTGTGAGTCTCTGAAATAAGAGATTTTCCCTTAAAATAAGGGATGACTCTCAGAGCAAGGAAAATATGGCCAGCCTAACAATACCTATCCGTATACTCAACCATTTGGAAAAATTAATTATTTGAAAAAGTGTTCAACATGGATTATAACCTGCTTGCAAAGTTATTTTTCTCAAGTCCTTGTAGTGAGGAAAGGCCATCAGAATTTCTAAAGAACATATTGGAACATGGAATAGGTGAGTTCTTCAGGGCAAGGACCATGTTTGTACAGCTTCTGACACAATGATTGAGGTCTCTGGATGCTAATTCTGAATAACACTGCTACTTCAGATGTTACCTGAGGACAGGACTTGTGGAATGAGGTTTTGGGAACTGCTATTTCCTTTTGGTTTTCAAAAAGAAAATATGTTTTGGAAGTACACTGCCAAGCTCCAAGCGACGAGAGGAAATAGATTAGGCTCAAAGTTTGTGAACGTATGTCTAGTGTGATACTCAGAAATATATTCATCACTCGTACCCTGTCAAGGACAATTTTGAAACTTGTTCTTGTGAAGGTGACTCAAAGCTGCTTCTCTATGCAGTTTGTTCTATTACAGATACAATGGCAGTGCTATAGATTACTGTCTCTGTATTACTTATTCATAGAAGAGCACAGCCTCTAACTAAACAGAAACTGCAATTACTGGGGATATCATTCACCCATATATTAAAAAAAAAAAAAAATCAGATCAGACAGGGACTATTTTTAATGTTAAATTTTTTTCTCCTAAATTATGACTGAGATGGGAGAATCAATTATTTTAGGTGACTATAAGAGCAAAGAAACATATTTTTTTTTAAAAGGGGGTAGAAAGGAAGTCCCACAATTATAGGAACCTCCCACTAGAAGAAAGGAAATTGAGGTTCCATCCCCATGTTGAATTGAGAGACAAGGAGCGGACTCTGGATAAACTCCATAACCAACTAGGTCAAACTAGGAGGGGCTTTCCAAAAAGGGCCATATGACAATCAGAAGTGCAGGCCAGCAATTTATTGAGACCTTCAGCTGACCTGCACCTACCTTCTTGGAATATAACTGGTCTTAAACCAAAATTTAATGATTTAGACTGGATAAAATTCATTTATAGGTTTCAAGTGCTGATCTTTCAAGAAACCTGGTTGGTTGGAGTTCCAGTGGTCAATGGGTATAGAACCTTTGCAACTGATGACTGGAAGGTTGCTAAAAAGGGGAGACCTGGGGTGGTTTGCCAATACTAGTCTCTAATCTACTGGAAGGTGAAATGTATCAGCTACCGCTCCAGTCACGTTATCTTTTGGCTATCTTTTTAAAGCTAAAAATAAGAGAGCCTTTGATATTGGTTGATGTCTATTTCCCCTCCTCCCCCCTCGTACCAATGGGTAAAAGGCAGGCTGGTGGAGATGACATCTGAAGGACTCACTCGAGGAACTTAGATCAGCCTATGCTGGGGTTGAAGTGATCATGGCAGGGAACTTCAGTGCAAAGGTGAGACAATATCATGCCAATATCGAAGATGATTTAGATTCTTTGTACCAGATTGAAGTGCCCAGACTTATAGATATAAATGGAAATAAGGCTGGTCAACATCTCATTGCTTTAAAAAACCAGGCGCACTAGTCTCTGTCCGGCTTAGAGTGCAGGGCTCCCCGGCCCCAGCAGCAGCAGTGAGCAAGCGCCTGGCTCCTGATGCTGATCCAGGGGCTGGGGGGGGGGGGGGAGTCCCTGCTCTTCTGTGAATTCTCTTGTGCGTTAGGGTGCCAAGGACAAATTCTTCCCCTTTGTTATGATGGCTCTCTGCCTCATTGTAGCTGCTCTGCACCCCCAGTTCTCTCTATGCGGCGATCACAAAGGGAAGAGGGAGGATCTGTCCATCTTTCTAACAGAGACAGCACAGAACAACTAACCCTCCCCCAGCTGAATGGACCGCCCCCCCAGAGCAGGCTGCCCCCTGCCTGCTACCCCCCTCCCAGGCTGTAGATCCAACCTGCATGGAGTGTCATTTTGTTAGAAAATTCCCCCATCACCTCTTTCTAGGCTCAGTATACTCTCCCATTTGTGAGAATGGAAGAAGCCCCTCGAAGAAGAACTTTGTTTACAAGGCAGCAACATTCGCTGCAAAGGAGGGGACAGGGGGGGACTCTTCCCCCACCCGTGTAGCAGGGTGGGGGCTACAACTGAGGTGTTTAAAAAGGTGGTGCCGGTGGTGCAAGAGAGACTCCTCCGGGACTCGGGAGCAGGGCTCCCGGCTCCCGCGGATGCCGCATATGCCTGGGGCCGGCTCTGATCACTGCTGGCCCCCTCCCAGGGCAGGGTACGGGTGCAAATGTGCCCCATGCCCCATGAAACGGTGGCTACGTCCCTGCAGTGGACTCTGAAGTAGGTAATCAGAATCACCCTAAGTTCATTCATTCAGTGATCTATTATTCAGCATCACAGTGCATCAGGGACTTGCGCTCAGTGGTGGAAGGCAGCATAAAACCACTTGTGTTCACAAACTGCAGACATGCCGCATCTGCAGATACTGGCAGCAGGTAATGCGGAATCACGGAAATATCGAGGGGAAGTAGGCGGCAAGACACGTTAAGTGCCGAGTTCTCCAAATGGAATGGCCATGCGGTAACAGCTGCTGCCACTTCAGCCCTACTCATCAGCAGTAGTCTGAATTTGTGTTCCCAGATAAGAGTATTTCTCTTCATTTCTATGTGTCAAAAACACTTTTGAAAGCAGCACTTAGAGGATTTCATAGCTTAACCACTATTTCCTTCCTACTCACACTAATTCCTAGTGCTGACATGAATGCCATTCACTTCAGTGGGGTTTGTGTTGGTGCTAAAGACTTGCACCAATCTTTTCAGAAAGATTGGAGAAAGGGTCCTGATGGTATAAGACATTACCTTGAAAATACATTTCCAGCTGTAATATTTTTATATTCCATTCTGTTTACAAGATATTTGGCAGGAATATATCGCATACCTTCCCTGTCATCCCTGCCAAACTACAGGACACTTTGATAAAGGGCCCCAATTTTATAAGCAATTGAAGTTGTCCCCTTGAAGATCATTATTCAGATAAATAGCAGCACATCCAGTGCCAGTCAGAGGCAGGCACCTGGCATGGCAGGGGGAGAGAGAGGCTATAGGAGGGAGGATGTGGAGCAACCCAAAAGACTGACAGACACATTCACTGGCCAATTACTGCATGCTTCCAGCTTTACAGGACCAATTGGTAGTGGCTTCGAGGCGGGCATAGGGGGCGGCCCTCAGGCAGGCATAGAAGGGACATAACTGGGACTTTGGGGATAGCATCCCAGAAATCAGGAGACATAGTTTACACATCCAGGCTGGCCAATTATCATCACAATCACATCCTGCAGCACTGTGACAGAGGACATAAGAGAATCTCTATTGGCTCTTTCCTAAACAGATGCTTCTGACTTCCCAGTAACAAGTGGGGGAGAGATGTTGGGATGGTCACAGCACAGAATGAGGATATTTGGATGACATTTCTGCTGGCCAATTGGCATCACAAACTGATCTTATACCACAGTGACACGTATATAAAATTGGGACCCTTTATCACATCTTTCTGATATTTGGCAGAGATGATCGTGAAAGTGTGATATACAGCTCTGCAAAATTTCATGTACACTGGTTGGACTACAAAGATGTTACAGTCAGACATACATGTATAAGTTAATTGTTTATACCACCAGGACCCTTTATCCAATCTTTCTGAAACTTGGCAGAGATAGTAAATAGGGGAAGGGGTATAAGCTTGCCAAGTGTGTGAGGCAAAGAAGATACAGCTAATAATGTAAATGAAGATTTTTGCAAAATAATATCATTCAACTGCTTCTACAATTGGATTCCTTTCTCCAATCTTTTTGTAATTTGGTACACATAATACCTTCCATGGGAGGTACAGTTCTTCCACATTTCAGCCAAATGTAATGGGGAAAAAGTACAATCAGAAATGTGTTTTCCAATGGAAAACGAAAACGAAAGCAAAAACGAAATTTTGATATTTATGAAAACGAAAACATGGCCCCCTGGTGCACACCTCTAGTCCCCCCCGCCCTTATTCTGCCCTTTAATGTTCATTAAGCACTTTAACATATTCATTAAACACGTCTGACAATCTGACCACAATTTCTGGTGAATTTTTCACTGTTTTGATATTTATGCAAATTATGTACATTATATGCAAATTGCATATCATGTACATAATCAACTAAAATTCTACACATTCTAGAATCAACTAAAATTCTACACATTAATCAACTAAGATTTCTTTAATCGAGTTGCAGCCCTAGTGTCGGCTCTTGCCACCACCGTAGACCTACCTGGGCAGTGGTGGGAGCCAATGCTCCGTCCAGTAATTGACCTGGCTGCCGAACAAACGTGATGGTGGCTGGGCCAGGGAGGTGACAGGGATATGCATGGATGTGCCCCCGCACTGTGTGAAGCAGCCCACCCCCCAGCTGATGGGCAGCCATGAAGGTCAATGATGGCTGCTATGACACCTGGCCCACCCTGCCACTCCAGACCAAAGTAAATAAAGTGGGCTATCAGACATGATAGCCCACTTTACTCCAGGTCTGGCGACTGTTTCCAGGATAACTTCTGGTGGTATAACATCTGGCAGCACTTTCAGAAGTGACGGTGGCCCACAATTCCACATGGGTCAGATCGTGGAAATGTGGACTATCGTCATGTCTGAAAACACCCTATGAAGGTTAATGAAACTGAAGGTGCATTCAGTCATCATGACAACTCATGTGGATTCCCACAGAGGCATCTTGGGGTTGCAATGTGGGGGTGTTCATGATGTCAGAATGGATCTACGTATGGTAACCCTGATGTGATCTGGTAGATGCACAATCCTCCATCCTTAAAATCAGTGACAAAATTCCCATTGACATTCGGCTTGATCCCATGGCCCATGGATCCTGTGTGGAAGGCTGTGCATAGTGCAAAGGATACACACGTGGGAACTGCGTGGAAATCACGCAGAAACCCTTGACAGTAGGAGGAAGGTGGAATGGCGGGCTACGTGCACAGAAACCTGACACATATTTTCTTTCTGCGCCAAGCACACAGTTCTCCCTCCATGCGATGTTTGGGATCTCAGCCACTAATGGCAGAGGAACCACATCATAGATATCTCTGCACCCTAGATATCTCCCTGTGTGCATGGACCTTGGATCAGGGCCTTAGCTGTGTTGATATGGTAGAAATAATTAATAGGAATTATTTTTTTTAAATACTTCTGTTGTGTGCCCACTTTGCTTTCCACTTGACATTCTTGGCAGATCTAGTTTCTCATCTTTGTTTCTATACTCACACAATCTTTGTTTGCGTGGTGGTTTTATACAACCTTTATTTCCTGGCTGTGTGGGGATTATCTCCAGTGGATATATTTTGCTGAAGTGAAATTTACACTTTGCTTTTACAGCAACGAAAAGGGTGTATTTCCTGTAGGGAATTGCTTGCTTGTATCTCTCCTTTAAAAATAAAAATGCATAACCCTTGTTCCTTGAGGTTGGCAGAGGAGTTTTTTTCTTCCAAAGTTCAGAGTGTCTTTACACTTATTATTGGATTTTAAGCTTTCATTGCAGTACAGCTGATTTGTACTGGCCAAGGATCCATCCTATAGCGTTTCATAGAATCATAAGAATAATTTAGGATATTATTGAGCATGCAAAAGATTACTGCTCAGTACAACCATGATCTGGTACAAAGGCTGTTTTTAGGCAGGACGTACCCATCTGAAGGTGGTGTGGGTGGAGGCGTGCTCCCACGACCCAAGCACCGCCCACTCATGCCCCTGCACAGAGCAACCTGAGCTTTTCTCAGTTTCTCCATGCAGGGGCAGGTGCATGCTGACTGCACACCAATCCGCCACCGAGTGACGGCCCGCCTATGCATCAGAAGTACACAGCATGGCACACAGACCCACCCCCTAGGTGGGTTCGCCTAAAAACGGCTAGAATTAGGCTTCTACAGGACTGAAGTCACCCCCACCACTGAAGTCAATGGGTGTTTTGCCATTGATGTCAAGGATTATACCCTTGGGACATAACTTCCATTTTTTTAAGTCAATGGCAGAACGAGAATACCTGGTGGGTGAAGTCACACAAGTCAGAGTGGGAAGGCTTCCATGCATTGCGTAGCCTTACCCCATTCTGGACAGCAAGGCCATGTGATGCAGTGTGTCGTGTGGCTGGCACCAGCCAAATTTTTGCCCTGCCCCAGGGCAAGAAGCTGGCTGCTATGTGACGTATCCTCGGAAAAATTCCAAGGCCATGTCACAGAGCAGCCTTACTCAATATGGGGTAAGGAGGCGGGGCCCACCTCGGCCATGGTGGTAGCTCTGGCAGTAGCCATCCCACCTGGCCTCCCTGCAACTGTCTTCCCGGCTCCCCATGCTGGCCCCACAGTGTGGCAGTGGCGATGGTCCACCCAGTTACCCACCATGAAGCCATATGGGGATGAGGGCCACCGCAGCTCATCTGGGTGCATCCATTGACTTAAATCAGGGGTGGAGAACCTCAGGCCTGGGGGCCAAATGCGGCCCTCGACAAGATTTTATGTGGCCCCTTTCCAGTGCCTGGATCTGGCCCCTAGGTCCATTCTCTGCCCTCAAGTACTGAAAAACTGACCTCATGATAATGGAGCAGAGAGGAGGGCATGCACACAAGGGTAGGGGACAATTCCACAGCACAGATCCATGATCTGGGCTCTCCTTTTCTTGAATAAACCCATTAAGCACCCCTGCCCCCGACCTCTATGTGGTCCTCAGAGCTCATACTAATATTCAATGTGGTCCCAGGACAGAAAAGGTTCCCCACCCTTTACTTAAATGGTGGAAGAGTCTCCTGCTTATGGATGAAAGTTTTTTCCTCAATATGATTCAAGCTATTATAATTTGTAATATTATAACTTGTTTTCTTGGGTTGTTACTACCACCTGAAATAAATATGACAAACTATTTACACAAAGATAATTCACGTATTAATTTCCTATTTTGCAAACTAATACAAATTTGTCTTTGCTACCATTGCAAAATTTCCAACCTTTTATCTGCTTTTTTGCACTTTGGCAGTATCGCTTGGTGGTTTTTTTTATTTTTATTTATTTTTTTAACGAGAATGACCCAAAACAAAGCAATCTCATTCACTTTTGTATTCAAAACCCTGACCAAATAACACTGCCAAAGTGAACTTCGCATTGAAATACTGAACACAAAAATAGTGATACCAAAATTCAAAGCTGAAAATGAAGCAGAAAATGAATTCCACTTCATATCCCTATAAAATGGATTTGAATGTACTAAATTCATCAAATTTTGCATTTGCTTTGAATATTAATTTCAACTCTCAGTGTGTCTTCACACGGCAAGGGAAGCAGCTGGAAAGTGTGGTGAATCCGTGGGTAGGTCATGCTGCTCACTCGTGTGGGTTGCATGGCCTACCCACAGACAGGGGACCACCTGCCACCCTTTCCCCACTCTAGTTCAGCCCCTGGAAGTCAATCACACAGACAGAACCCCAGGACTCCAGGCCTGTGGCAGACAAGGATCAGTCTCCCAGAGGAAATCGCCACCTCTGCCAGTCCTCTGTTGGAGTAGAGGGGTGAGGATTGCCCTCCTGTAGACAGGCAGCCCCCTGCAAACCCCCCTGGGTCTCTCCTCTAATTCAGGCCTCCCTGGCCAGGGACTGTCCCTCCTCTAACTTGGTAACCATCATCTCTCTCCAGGGACAGCCCTCCCTGACTCCTGACTCCCTCGTGTCCAGCCACACTCCTGGGGTGCAGAGCTTAAGCAGAGCTCCTCTAAGTTCCCTCTTAGCTGCATGTCTTCCTCAGTGAACTCCTAGCTCAGTCTGCTCTGCTCCCAGAGCTGGCCATGCCACAACCCTCAGTTAACCCAGCCTGGTGGGCTCTCAGCCCCAACCTTTCTCTTTTCTAGCGATGTGCAATTTGTTTTATGTTTTGATAGTAACATAAACAAAAATGCACATTTATGTCATTTATGTTATTAAAAACATAAAAAATAATAAAATAAAAACCATTTATAAACGTTTTTCTGGGCAGCCTGGCACATGGCTCAGGCCTCAAACAATAGGTGCAAGGGAGAGGGGGAGAGTGAGAGCCTAAAATGGCCACCTAAGATTGACGTCTCCACTGGCCAATTGGCAGCATAGACAGATCACAGACACACCCACCCACATGCAATGGACATAAAAGATTGGTCCTTGCTTGCACATGCTTGCAACTTTCTTGTACCAATCAGAAGAGCGTGGGGGAGGGTACAGGGAACTTACAGAAGTCAAGGGCACACACAGTGCTTTGCACCTCTGGCTAGTTGGTTGTTGCTCTGTGCATATCCAGTGTTTTGCAGGCTTAGCCCTTGTGCTTCTGTGTGTGAACTGTTCAATGTGCCTTCTGCTGCTTTTCAGCCACAGCCTTTGGTACAAAAAACAGACCTCTCCCATTTCCCATTCTCATTCCTAACCCTTTGTGTTCGTGAATCTGACAATGCCCTGTCATAACTGGGGATGCCCGCAATGACCAACAAAGCCTGTGCCATTGCCCACCTGCCTGCCTGCCCACTGCTCCTTCGCTCTACCTGCCTTCTGCTGCTACTGCCCAAAGATATCTCTCTCTCTCTCTCTCTCTCATATCATGAGCTGCCCCCCTGGGGCAATTACTTCCACAAGCTGATGATGGCCTGCCGCATGTTGGGCTGCTGCCACTCCATTCTGAGTTGATGGTCTCTCTCCCAAATGTCTCCGCTCCCTCCGGTCGAGGTTCATTTGTTCCAGGACCTTCCCTCCTTCCGATGACAATGGGTGATTTCAGACGTTACGGGGCCCGTTGGCCCCGGACCGAAATCAACCCATTCATTCCCCGCCGGGGTCACCCCGTCATGCCGCAATAGACGTGCTGGGGGATCCCGGCGTGGAATCTGGGAGGGGGCGGGGCCGCGCGGCGCAACGTGCGGCCGCACGGCCCCGCCCCCTCCACGCTCCCCGCCCTCTGGGGAGACGGGCGGGCGGCGGGGCCAATGCGGCTGCCGCGTCGGGCCGGATTCGCCACGGCCTGGGATCCCGCCGGTGATCCCAGGCCGTGGCGCCCAGCCAGATGTTACTTTTTGTTGGTCCCCGCTGGGGATCTCTTTGACCATGCTTCCTGGGACATTCCCCCGGCTAGCCTGGGAAGCGTGGTTCAAATTGACCCCATGCGGGTATTGACCGTGGCGAATATCTGGCGGCCACCAAACAGACGTTCGAGGCACATTGACCACAGGTGGGTATTCACCATGGTTCACTGTGATCTCGTAATGTCTGAAAATACCCAATGTAAGACCTGGCTGTTCCGCCGGGTTTTTGGTGCGGGAGATGGGTAGTGGAGTTAGGAGAGTTGGTATATATGTTTTAGCTCTACTGTCTATATGATATTTATATTTATGAGGTTTTATCTGTTTTTATGGTGTTTTATATTTATGTCTTGAATCTCCCTGTTAGCCACCCTAATCTGTGGGTGCAGGGTAAAAGTTGTTTAAATAAATAAATAAATTAATTAATTTAATTAAATGTCTCCTGCCCCCAGCATGCTGTCAGCAATTCCTGAAGCCATGAAATGCTAGCTAGTTGGGAGAGTAAGTATTCTCATCTTCTTTGCCAGTCCCTGCTGTTTCAGTAGCCAGTGCCAATTTCCTGCTAGTGTCTGTTCTGTCCTGTCCACTTTCTGTGTGCCAATCAATCTCTCACTGATATTTCTGCCTCCCAGGGGCTTTCTCTTTAACTAGGAGCCTTGCCATACTTGGGGAATCACCGTCTCCTCCTCTGCTAGTCCCTGCTGCCTCAGGGCTCAGTGCCCTTTGCCTGCCAGTTTCTCTGTCCTGTGTCTGCCTGCTGTGTGCTAATCTCACACTGACATTCTGCTTCCTGGGGGCTCTCTCTTCAACTTAAAGCCTTTCCATACTTGGGGAAACACTATCTTCTCCTGTGCAAGTTCCTGGATGTGATTGGCCACTGTTGGTGACAGGATGCTGAGCTAGATGGACCATTGGTCTGATCCAGTATGGCACTTCTTATGTTCATATGCTTCAGTGCCCAGCACCCGCTGCATGCCAGTGTTTGCTCTATCCTCTACCCGCTGCTGCATACCAATCGCTTGCTGATATTTCTGCCACCCTGGGGCACTCTCATCAAGTTTAAGGAAGGAACAGTGTCAGAGAGACACTTTTGGAGGCATGTAAATGAACAATTTTGGTTTTTTGTTACTGATTTTTTGTGGTTTTCATTTTTAATAATAAATAAAAATGGGCATTTTAGTTTGTTATAAAAACATAAACAAATAATATTTTGAAAATGAAAGTGAACATTTTTCTGGTGCACACCTCTACGCTTTTCTCTACAGGGTCCCAAAGCTGCCTCATAGCCCCTCTATTTCATGCCCTATCCTCAGGCTTCTCCTCGTGGATCTGGTCTCCTCCATCCCCATAGCCAGTACCAAATCTACAGGTGCCCTCTAGCTGAGTCAGGCTTCCTGGGTCTCCAGGACAGCACCCCCTATGGAGCCCTCTGGCTCTGCTTTCAGTTTCTGGACTGACCCAACCACGCCCAGACCCACCTGCTCTTTTTTAGCCTCATTAGCCCAGCTCCTGACTGTCCCAGCTGAGGCATCTCAGAAGTGGTTCCATCATCACAGCCAGAGCCTCTCTAGCCACCACTACCTTAAGCTGGCACTACCTTGCTTCTCTTAAAGGGCCAGGCTCTCCCATTAGCCTGACCTGTTACAGAGGGCCTTTTACATGGGAGGTAGTCCTGTGGAAGCCCTTTGGGATGGTTTGGGCTGGGTTGCCCTGAAAGGCATGCTTCTCGATAATGCGGGTGATGCTGAGGGGAGCAACCCCTACCCAAAATGGGGCAAACATCTGGCAGATGGCATTCGGACAGGTGGTGAGTCAGGGCAAAGGAGTGGTGAAAGTGGGCCACTGCTTCATGTGATAACACCCTAGTTGTCACCTTAGGTCATGGCTGGTCTTACCTCAGGGTGACCTGGAGCAACTGCCCTGGGCCCCACTCTTCTGGAGACCCGGCAGTGGCCCCCAGGTTCACCAGGGAAGGATGCAGGGATCCCAGTTTCACCAATCCTATGCCCTGGACACACCACGTGTCTGACCACCGTCTGCCAGACTTTTGCCGCATTTTGGGCAGGGGTTACTACCCATGTGCCTGCCTCCAGTGTGAAAGGTTCCCTGTAACACGATAGGCTAAATGGGAGAGCCTGGCCCTTTAAAAGAAGTGAGGTAACAGGTTAAAAGAAGCGAGGTAACAGGGTCCCGAACATGGCAACTCTGGGGCTCTGTAGTGGGTGCCCTTAAGGGAGCAGGGGCCACAGGGAAGGGGATTGGGTCACCAGGGGCCCTGCATTTTATCTTCACCCTGGGCCCCACAAATTCTAAGTCTGGCCCTGTCTGAGGTCTCCTGCAACTCAGAAGTTGTCTTTACTTACATGAATAGCCCCACTTGAGTATGCTGCCACCAGGAAAAATTTCAATGAGAAGAGAAATTGTGGGCATTTGAATCTAGGGTTCTGCTAGATCCTTGAAATATGGTACAAGTTTCTCCATGATGTTCTGGTTTGTGTCAGCCATTTTCTCCTGTCTTTTTTCTGTGCTCTGGCTTGGCCGCATTTATTTATTTTATTTATTAACATTTATACCCTACTCTTTCCGAAAGGCTCAGGGCGGCTTACAAAAAAATATAAAATACAATTAAAAGACATTTAAAATACAATCTCTCCCCCTAGCCGCCCCCCAACCCACTCCATGCTTAAGAGACTGGGTGCTTTAAAAAACAAAACAAAAAAAACCCCATAAGTTAAGTACTTAGTTTAACTCCATTGTACCTTGACAACTCCCATGAGTGTTTCCTAACTGGCCTCATAAATAGCTGTAATATGCCCCAGAGACTTCACTGGTGTGGATGATTAGGAAATGAACGTGATGCTCCATCAGTGTCATCCAGGTATGCATTGGAGACACAACACTGCAAAGCCCATAGCTACATCATTAGCCCAGTTTCTGTGCACTTTTATTATTCTCTACTTTCTGGACTGAGCCAGGAGGAGACCTGGATTCTATTCCCAACTTTGCAATTGATTTGCTATGTGACCTTGGACACGAGACAGGCCAGTTTTCCTACAAGCATCTACTCATTTTAGGTGTCCAGTTTGAGATGCCTGGGATTTGATTTTCAGATGTACCTTAAGTTCTCAGTGGCTTCAGGTTCTCAAGCCAGAGATGTTTCTAATTAGGCACCCAGAAATGGAGATGAGCAAAACAAATTGCTGTCCTTAATCCTTCTGTGCCTATGCTTCATATCCTGCAAAACTGGGCCAATTTCCTAGACCTTACCTAACCTTTCTAAGTGCTGGGAGACCTATGAGTGCTGTGATAATCTTTGATGCTTATTATTATAACTAGGGCTGAAATGAGAATCAAAAATAATCTCATGAAAATTGAGAAACAGGGACAAGATTTCAGATCTCCACGAGATTTCTTGCTCTCCCCTCCCCAGCTTGGCTCGTCTTGGCCCAGGCTGGTCTCCTAGCCTGGAGAAATTAAAGTAGCTGGAGGAAGGAGGAGGAATCCACACTGTCCCATCTCCAGCTCTCTTACCTTGTCTGGGGCTGGCAGCTTGGGGACAGAGCCCAGGGCTATATGGAGTCTCTGTGGGAAGTTGTTGAGGAAGGCAGATAGAGAATGATTAGGAATGGGAGGGGGGAGAGCAGGAGTGAGGGGGAAGATTCAGCAGACATCTTTAACATTCTATTGGCTAGCAGGAGTCAGGAGGCAGCAGCCAATAGAATGCTGAAGAGATGTGCTGAGCCCACCTTTTCCCTTCAGCTCCCCCTCAATCCTGCTCTCCTCCTCCCATCTGGAAAGGACTTCCAGATAGGATGGAGGGAGATCTGAAGGGAAGAGGCAGACTCAGCTGAATGAACCAAACACAGACTCCAGCAGGCTATTGTCTTGTTTGAAAACACACAGTGTGTGAGAACTGGACCCTCAGGCTGAGGCCTGAGCATTGGCTGGGTGGCTAATTCCCCAAGTTGACATCTGTAACCAGTGGCGAGGATATCCCCAGCCAGGAAAGGATACAAGTGAGACCTGAGATACCTCCCTGGAACACTATGCTGTTGCAGAGAGGTTCTCAGGGTACCATTTGAACTGATGATCACGGCCCAGGAATCCCAGTGTTGGATATACATAGCCCATGCAGTTGCATCAACCCTGGCCCCTGGTTATTCAATGGGGTGATGGGGTGGGGCTAGAAACAAGTTATTTTTGTGCATGGAGCCCACTGGGGAATTAGAGGGCTTGGAGGGAGAGGGATCTTGCTGACTTCTAAAATCTGCCATCGATGCATGGGAAATGGTATAGAATGCTAGATTCTTTGCTAGCTTTATACAATATTTCTAGGGCCCTTCATTTTGAGCTTTTATTTCCTTTTATTTTTCCTGGGTATTTATTAATGTTTATTACAATAACAACAACAAAAGGTGAAAATCAGAGCCAAAAAGTGACTCATAATTTTTCTGGGTAAATATCAAGCTTTATTGTGGGAGGACAGAAAGACGGCAGCAAAAAAAAAAGTATTAAGTAGATTAATACTTTGATAAATGGAATTTAATGTGGTTTGCTTTAGAACGGATACAGAAATCAAAACACAACATGCCACTTCTGAGTTTAAGAATACAATAGATTGGTAATCCACCAATGAAAACCTTTCCTTTGAATAAACAATTTATTGAGATTCATCAGTATGTACAGATGCGCACGCACCTCTGAGCATGCACGCACGTGTGTGTATATTTTCCATTACACTGGCGTACTTCTACAGACAGGTTTGCATATACATGTAGACTAATTTATTATTAACATGACCTACATATCCAATGCAATGTATTGTAGTTTCCTAATAAAATGATCTATTTTATGTATCTGAGTGATACACAGAACCTGGGTGAAAATTGTAATGATCAAATAACAGCTTTTGTAAAACCCAGAATTTTTTTCTGGTAAAAATCAGTTTAAACCAGGTATGGGAAAATCAGAATTAATTTAATTCGAATCACCCAATTATTTTAAAATTGGCTTTTGAATTGCGCAGGGATTGGCAAAGAGGTTCAGGAGAAACATACATGTGATCTATTTTAGGAACTGCTCCCACATGCAGCCAGCAGCACCCCAACACGCATGCCCCTGTCTCTCGCTAGACTCTTCTTTAATGGCCCATTCACCATTCTAGGATGATGAATGAATCATCATCTTAGATGATTAGAATGAATGGCCCACTGAAGTGAATAGGTTCGGTTTCCCATTGACTTCTGTGGGAAATGTTCCCATTGAAGTCAATGGGAGAAAAATAAGAAGCAAATACCAACTGAATCAAATACAAACCAATTGAATCCGATTCCAATTTTAATCTAATTCTGATTTTTCAATCCCATTTCCCATCCCTAGTTTACACTGAAAACAAACAGGCTTAGAGATTTTCTAGCATTTCCACAACAAGCAGCGTTTGTTTGCTCCAGGCAGGGCCCATAATAATCACATCCCCACAATATCCTTCTGGAATCTTAAACCTCCAGAGGGTGCCCTGAAAAGTCCCTAAACCCTCTTCCATTTTGTTTGGCCTCACTGTAATGGTAGCTGCTGGGTCCCTGACTCCTGCTCTGGGCCTACAACCACTACCTAGGCTTTGGGTGATTTCAGAAGTGACACGTTCCAATTCACCACAGTGAATTCCACCCCGGTGTGAACGGATTCACTGCGGGCTGTGGTGACACGTCCGGCCCCAACAGAAGTGACAGGATCGTGATCATAGAGAACATGGGCCGGGGAAATACAACAGACATGCAGTGGAGACATGGACCGCGGTTCGAGCCCCAGAATGCACTGCGTCTGGGGTCAATTCCTTCCACCGTGGCTGTGGGTTTCTGTTCAGAAGTTACTTTTCATTCACCCCTGCCGTGGTGACCATTCACCACACTTTTGGACCTCCTCCCGCCCCGACTCACGAAGTGTGGTTAGCTTCACACCAGGCCGCGTTTGACTGTGGTGAACATCTGGATGCGAGCAAACAGACATGCACGGCGCTTTCACCACCCCCTGCGTTTGACTGAGGTTGACTGTGGTGGACATTCACCACGTCACTTCTGAAATCACCCTTTGTCTTGTCATTCCCCTAAGCCTCCTGCTGTTCCCTCATCCATCTCCCCTTGTTACTACTGATCTACTTAAGATCTCTGCTCTGCCTCCTAGTCCCATATCCTAGTCCCCTGTCTCCCTTGACTCTTCCCCAGTAGGTTAAAAAGTGGGAAGAGAAAGTC
This sequence comes from Sphenodon punctatus, assembly GCA_003113815.1. Classification (NCBI taxonomy): domain Eukaryota; kingdom Metazoa; phylum Chordata; class Lepidosauria; order Sphenodontia; family Sphenodontidae; genus Sphenodon; species Sphenodon punctatus. Next base: position 7,069,036 of record QEPC01007559.1, on the reverse strand, counting down.
TAGTGCCGGTGCTATGACAGTGGCACCGCACCATGGGGGAGGGGGAGCTTTGGTCACCTAATGGGACACGTGAGAAACAGCTTTGGGTCCTACATTGTATCAGCATCCTGTTCTTCCTTCTTTCCTAGGAGAATGACACCCTGAGCACATGCCCCTTTTGCCCCTTTGCTCTCTCAGAATGGTTTTCTTCCCAATGAATCACCACCACCACCACGAGGAAAGGGAACTGAAGGCAAGATGTTTCCTTGTGTAATCCAGGTGCAAAGCCACTTAGGTGTTTGTGTGTGTTACCTCCAACCTTGCACAACAGCGATGCTTCTATGCAGGTAGAATAGTTAGGGCACCAGGTTCAATACAGTACGAATCTTGCAGTCAATGGCTTAGCTCCCATTAGCTTTAATGGTGAAAGGCTGTGCCTTAAAGCTCCCTGTTAAAAACTGAGGAAGATTTTTCAAAGGCCCCAAAAAAGAGATATTAGACACCCAGCAAAAGTCAAAGGGAAATGGTCTCCAGATTCTCTTAAGAGCCTTCATCTGCGTTCCCCTTAGGACACATTAGGATAATGTGGGTAAATGTGTTCATGTAAATCAGATTTAGAGTAGTGAGGAAAAAACTAATATTGATGGAATTTTTTTTGCTGGGAAAATCCACATCAGGGAAACAGCGCTGACAATTAGCTTAATTTGATTCAGAGATATTTTTATATTTACCCGCATGCCTCCAGATGATCAGTAAGGCACAGCAGGGTGCCGCGGGGAGGGGTGGGATAGAGGGTACTATTATCCCTGTCAGAAAAGAATGCAGAGAAGAAATAAAATGTGCATTAGAAAGAACAGAGCTCTTTTCCTTTCCAGCGCCTGGAGCAAGAAGTAATTTCTCGCTGCGTTTCAGCAGGAGAGTCAAAAGTGCATCCCGTACAATTGATGTGAAAAGATGATGAAAAAAAAAACAAACTGTACCCACCTGATACCTCTTTCTGCACCTGCACAGAAGCCAGTCAGTCTAGTTTATGAGCAGAAATTGTTCCCAAACCATGAAGATCCAGATCCTCATCTGGTGTAAGTCAAAGCCACTCTATTGACTTCATCATTTTACGCTGGATGCAGATCCGTCCCTTAATATGCACTTCAAAATATTTTTTTTATACCAAAATGACTTTTTAAAAAACCTAGACAGCTTCTCATCCCATCTGCCTGACATATGTCTCTGCCTTGGGCTCCCCCTGCCCTTCACTAAAGTATTTTGCATCTGAACACAAGTGATGAAAAGCATGGTGGTCTTGTAGCAAGGGGCTTATTTTCCCTTTCCTTTTGCATCTGAGCACAGAGCTGCTCTTGAAAAAATTTCGGCCTCCAACATAAAAGTGTGAAGGTTTACAGAGAGTATGGGTGATTTCAGACGTTATGGGCGGGCGGTTCACCACAGCGAACCCCCAGGGGGGGTGAACAGCACAACCGCGCCCCGGGGTGGAAAAACGACCCAAACAGACGTGACGGACCGGGACGACGGCCCGGAACCGGGACGAACCATCGCGGACCGGGGCAGCACAACAGATGTGCAGCCGAACCCCCGTCGGGAGCAAAACCCCCAGAAGGCACCGGGCAGGGGCGGGACACAGACATGGCCGCCTGAGGGCAAACGAAGCCAAAAGGCACACAAAGGAACGCCCACACAAGGGAAACGGGAAGGGAGGGGGGAAGAGGGAGAACAGGCTGACAGGCGACACACACAGCACACGCACATGCACACACACACAGCGGACCCGTAGCGGGACACACTGCACGACCCCACGCCCGGGCACACACACACAAGGGAAAGGTCGGGAAGGGGGGGCAGGGGCGCCCGGAACACAGCACGGGGAACAACGGGAGGGATGAGGGGGGCACCGCCAAGGGGCAAGGCACAGGCAGCAGCAACCCCCACCCCCACAGCACCCCAGTCCACAGAGGCGCCCCCACAGCAACAGAGGCAGTCTCGGGGGGGGCGGGACCCCAGGAAAAAGGCATGATGGGGGCCTGCAATGCACAGCGAGCCCGGCGGAGAGGGTCCAGGAGGAGGAGGAGGAGGAAGGGGGCCCCACAGTCACACGGGGGCAGATGGAGGGCAGCCAGGTCTGGTGGAGCCCCTCTGCAGGTCCAGCGACACTCTGACACCCCCCCAACCGGGGAAGGGACACGGTCCAGTCGGGGGGGGGCCTACCCCCATGGCACACAAGCACCCGGGGGGGTGCAGTCGGTGCCAGGGCCGGCAGGAGCGGACCGCAAGCTGCACACGGGCGGGGCGGGAGGCCACACGAAGCGCCCCACCCAGCCACCGGGACAGGCAACCGGGGTGGGGGGGCCATAGGGGGCCCAGGGCCATGGGCAGGGGCCGAAGCACCCCACGAAGCAGGCGGGAGCTCACCGAGGTGGACACAGCAGGGCGGGAGCAGGCAGCGGGGACCAGGGGCCGCCCCGGACCGGGGAGGGAGCCCACACGGGGGCACATCACTGGGGGGGCAGGGAGGTGATGCAGCCATCACAGGCCACTGCTGGGGGGGCCCAGAGGCCCCAGGCCCCGGGTGCTCGGCCCAGTGAACCAGGTGGGGCCAGTGCAGCATGCCCCGGCGGTACCCCTGCAAGGATATGTAGTGGGAGATCAGGTAGTAGGCCTCGAAGGGATCAGGCATGGTGAGAGCCAGCTGGATGTCCACACGGGCCCACACCCCCAACAGGGCCGACATCTCCACCGCGGAAGGCTCCGGCACACAGCAGGCAGCAGAAGGGGGCCACGGAAGATG
>QEPC01007559.1:7044930-7063600 GCA_003113815.1 Sphenodon punctatus | reverse complement strand
CCTCCATGTCACGCACAATGTCCCGGTAGACATGTTCATTCCGCTGGTTGATGGCGAGCTCCAGCTGGTACTCGAGGGTCCCCCAGATCCGGATGAAGTCCCGGGTCTCCTGTAGGCCCCACTGGCCCCCTCGGTGGTAGACCTTCCTCCGGCGCCCCCACTGCTGTTCCTCCTCCTGGTCCTGCTCCTCCTGCCCCTGCTCCTCCTCCTCGTCCTCCGGGTGCGCCTCTGGGCACCCTGGGCTGGGCTCGTCCTGGCGCTCGTCCGCCCGGGCTGTTTTCCATGTCTGGGGGAGGGGGGGAGTGGTTGAGTGGGTGCTGGTGGGGGCCCCTCGCAGGGCACCCCTGCCCCCCTCCCGGTCCCCGGGGGTTGCCCCCCCAAGGGGGGGTCTCCCGTGCCCCCTACTCCCCTCCCCTTGTTCCCCCTTACCCTTTTCCTGGGTGCCTCTTCCGGGCCCGTTCCGGCCGCTGTCCCCAGGACGTCGCGACCCGGCTGCAGCTGTGGGCATTGTGCCTGGGCCGGCTCCCTGGTCGGGTGCACCCGTGTGCCCCCTTCCTGTGCCTGTGACCCCTCCACCTGCATCGCTGCCCCTGCCTGCACCTCCTCCACCTCCTGCCCCACCAGTGTCGCTTTCTCTGCCTCCGCTCTCTTCCGCCTCCCTCCTCGCTCCATCCCGCCACGCTTCCTTGCAGCCGATTTCGCTTTAAATCTCCCTCCGGTGTTTGTGTTGTTGCTGGTTGCCTGGCAGCGACGCTGTGTGCCTTGTCCTCGGCTGGGGCTCGTTTCGTTTGGTTCCGCCCGGGGATTGGCGTCCAGACGTTACTTTTCCTTGGTTCCCGGTGGGGGTCCGTTTGACCACGTTTCCCGGGATATTCAGGGCCCTTTGGCCCCACCGCGGGGTTGAGCGTGGTTCACTGTGGTTGAGTGTGATCTCATAACATCTGAAAAAACCCTATGTTGGGGGAAACAGCAATGAAATCATGGATAAGACTGATTCTGCTCCTATTAAAATTAAAGTCACAATTCTCATTGACCCAAGGAACAGTAGAGTCCGAAACAGAAATTCCCTCAGTGGTACTGTAGCTAATATTTCACATCCCTGTGTTGTAGACCATCTCTGTCTTAGATCAGATGTACCATAGTCCAGTCCTGCGCCGGGACACTACAGAGTTGCAAAACCTGAAATAGTAACTAAATTATGCAGGCCAGGGGAGGACAATAAATAAATTAAATGCATAAAGATTAAAATTGCTTATATTAATAAAAGGAGCAAGACTAACAGTGAGATCCTCTGGCAGTTCGCAGCACATACTAGTAGGCAGCGTGGACAGCCATTTCATTGGGTGTAAACAGACAGACAGTAGCTCCACATTTGCCCATGCAAGCCCCTGTTACTCCCCAGTTTACCTGTCTGTCTAAAGACTACCTGCCAGATGTTCAACATGGAGCAGGCTGATGCTGCTCTGGAGTAGTCCCATGAGGAGCTCTCTGGAGCATCCAGGTGAACACCTCACGGAGCAAGCTGGCCAAACCCAGGGCAACCGCCAGAGCGCGCATGACCATCTTGGCTCCCCACCCCAGCACTTAAAGGAACACGTGTGAAATCCAAACATGTTGGCCTCACATGGGAACCCTGCAGGGAGAGCAGAGGCCGGGGCCCTCAGAAGTTGTGGGGGGATGGAGGAGGAGGAGCACCCTCCAACTCCTGACCTAAACTGTTTGCTCTTTGGGCCTTTGTTGTGCCTTTCCATCCTCCCTTTCCCTTTATGTTCTGTCTGCTTAATAAAGTCTGCCTTTTGTTCCCATACATCAGCATTGAGTGGGTGTCTTGGGGTCCCCAGGGATGGCTGGGTGCTGGTGTTTGACCACCCTGCTCTGCCATCCCAGGGGTGTGTGGCTTGGCAGAGGCTGGCCCGGCTCCTGGGGCTGTGGGTGGTAAGGGGTTAATAGCTGCTGCCATGTCCTGTTGCCAAAGTTGGCAGAGCTGCTGCTCCTGGCAAGGGGTGGGTTCCTGGGCGGGTTCTGGGGAGTAGTGAACGGCACGGGTCAGGCCAGGGGGTTGGCCCGCCTGTCTGCATGTTCTTGACGCAGGGCTTTCCTGGGGCAGTGGGGAATGTGTGTTTTCTGCCGTCGTGCATAGTTCACCTGTGCACCAGGCTGCCTGTGTGAAGGCCGCTAAACCCGTGGGGGTATGCAGCTCCTCCATGGGGCACCCACACTGCTGTTCTCTGGGATGCCCCCTGTTTGTCTGAAGACACCCATTGAAGCGAATGGGACTTGCACTGACTGCTAGCCATGTGCTGCCCTGCCACAAGATGGCACTGTTAGATTTAACCCTTATATAAGTCATACGCTCTATGTGGGGCTGCCCATGGTGATGGCTCAGAGACTGCAGCTGGTGCAGAATGTGGTGGTCTGTCTCCTTATGGGAACAGGCTACCAGGAGCATATTACTCCAGTGCTCCATTCTCCGCACTGGCTGCCTATAGTCTTCCAGACCCGATTCAAGGTGCTGGTTCTTACCTATAAAGTCCTATATGGCTTAGGCCCAATATATCTATGGAATTGTCTCACTCCCTGTGATCTAGATTGGTCCTTGTGGTTGACCGGGAGTGCCCTTCTTAAGGCCCCCGCGTATCCTGGGGGGCAACTATGGGGAGGGTGTTCTCGGTGGCCACACCAAGGCTGTAGAACTCCCTCCCAGAGGAGGCTCAGGTTGCCCCAGACCTCTCCTCCTTTTGGCATCAATGCAAGACCTGGCCATTCCATCAGGCCTTTGGCAGGGGAGACAGGGGAGGGTGGGTTTTTATTTTTATGGGGGGTGGTAAGGCTGTGGGGTTTTGTTTGGTTTTTTTGGTTTTTTTTACAATTTTAATGTCTTTGACACCCCTACTTCTCTCCTCTTTTCCTGGGGTGTGTGTGATGTTTTCTCCCCTTTCTTCTCTTCTCCCTCCACCCCCTTTTTAGGTGTTTTATGTTTATGTTGATTGTGTTTTTATATGTGTGTTTTTATATTTTTATATACTGTATGCTGCCCCGAGCTACCTTTGGCAGGAGGGGCAGGATATCAAATATTTTAATAAATAAATACATACAATAAATAAACCTGAAACCACTTACTTAGTAGTCCCACAAAAAAAAAATCATTTATTGCAAGATCTACGATCATAGCAGACAAACATACAAATCATACATAAAATACATCGTATCTGATAAGTGAGCAAATTTCCAACCTCACTGTTGTACAGAATTGACAGTTACTTACATTAGTTAATTGCTTTCTAAAAATCTGATTCTAAGCTGAACAGCACTTAACAAAAACAGCGCTACCTTCCGGATAATATCCGGATTAGGGTTATTTAAAAGAATCGCTAACAAAACTGAATCGTCCCTACCTGGGAACTTATCCATAATGGGAGCAAGAAATTCCTGCCGAGGAACATCATATAAATGGCAATGTATAATTATGTGCCCCATTGTCTCAACTGTAATATAATCAACAGGGCACAATCTAGCCATAAATGGGATCCCTAGTATTCTACCTTCCAGGACGCGTGAAGGAAAGGCGTTAAAGCGGGCACTAGCCAACAACTGTTTGGCTCGGCCCAAAATTGGTGCTGTTAAATAGGGGGCCACCTGCCCCACCGCAGGAGCGTAGGGCAGGTATTCACGCATATGCGGAGAAGATCTGACTCTGGCCAATTCTGTTTGCCACCCTATGTCTCTAACTCTCAATAGGACCTCCCTCCTGCGCATGTCCGGCAACTTGTGCTTGAGATAGTCTAGCGAGATCCCCATCTCCTCCAACTGAAATATCACCATCAAGGACCATTGGTCCTTAAAAGGATCCTCAAGCATAGCTCTTATTAAAGTGTGGCTCTGATCTGAATGCAATTTAAGCCAGAATTTTAAATTGGCTTCTTTAGCGGCCTGAGTCCATGATTTCTGCCCCAGCTCTACCCGAATGGCTGCCAGCGGGGTACCTCTTGGGGCTCTCAAAAGACGCTGGAGAAAACTGGACTGGATTTTATCCGCCACTCCAGGGTGGAAAGGCGCCCAAAGTTCGGCCCCATAAAGCAGTTGGGACCCCACTTTGCTATTGTAGGCCTGAATGGCCTGATGGACTGCCATCCCTCCCTGCCTAGCAAACAGCTTAATTATTGTTTGGGCAGCTGCCTGAGCCGACCGCAAGGCTCTATTAATGTGCTCCTTCCAGCTTCCGGATTCATGAAAGCGAATACCCAAGTACCTAAATGCCTTAACCTGTTGTATTGGGGTACCCCCAACTGACCACCCCTGAGCTTTAGGACGAACAGAAAAGACCAAAATCTTGGATTTGTCATAATTAATTACTAGATTATTGGCCTGGCAGAATGTTAAAAAAGCCTGAAGTTGACATTTAAGGCCCATCCTCGTTTGAGACAGGAGGGCCACGTCATCAGCATAACATAAACACCCGATGGCCCGGGCAGCCAATTTTGGAGGAAAAAGCTGTGGTGCTGCCATGACTGGTATAATTTTGTCAATAAAAAAGTTGAAAAGAGCTGGGGCCAACACACATTCCTGCCGGACCCCCAGAGAGGTAGGTATCTTAGCTGTAATATGGCCCTGTTTATCCAACTTAATTACCATTGATGAATTCTCATATAGGGATCTGATGAGGGACAATAGGCGTCTGTCGATGGTAGACTTCTGCAGCCTCTCCCACAGGGCAGCCCGATCGACTGAATCGAAGGCTGCCCTGAGATCTAGAAAAGCTACATAGAGTGCCCCATTCCGGGCCCGATACTTAGCCGCCAGATATTGCAGTATGCGGCAATGTTCGATCGCAGACCTTCCTTGTTGAAAGCCGGCCTGCTCAGGGGAAAGCACCATCTCCTGCCTCATCCAGGTAGTAAGTCTCCCTAGCAAAAACTTGGCATAAATCTTAGATATGACTGGGAGAAGACTGATTGGCCTATAATTGGCCGGATCAGTTCTAACTCCCTTTTTGTAAATGGGGACAACCAGGGCTGTGGCCCACACCCCTGGCACCCGCCCAGAGCTATTGATGGCTGTAAAAAGGGCTGCTAGGACAGGCAACCACCAGGACTTATTTGTCTTTATAAATTCTACCCTGATATAGTCCAAACCAGGGGCGCGACCATTCTGGAAGGAGTCAACCAAGGCCTCAACCTCCACAACCTGTACTGGCAGCCATGGTGGAAACTACTCTTACTTCTGCTGTGAAATAACTCTGGGCTGCAGGTCACTACTGGCAGGGACCAAATGGTTATAAAGTTCGCTAAAATGCTCCACCCACCTGTCAGCAGTTATTTGTGGGGGCAAGGGGGCCTTCCCTCCCCCCGTTGAGCTATTTACCAAAAACCAAAAGCCCCTAGTATCTCCTGAGTTGGCTGCCTGCAAAAGAGAGCTCCATCTGACGTCCCAATAACCCTTCTTTTTGGAATTAATTAGATTCCTATATTTGGCCCGGAGGGCAATGTATTGCGCAGGCAAATTGGTTTGTCACGCATTCCTGTATTCATGATGCATAGTTTTAAGTCTAGATCTAAGCTGCCGGCACTCCTTATCAAACCAAGGCTGGCTGATTTTTGTATGCCTGGTAACAATAGGGCCACCCATCCCCTGTATATGGGATTTTATTTCCATTGTTAGAAGCTCAAATGCATCCAGGACTTCATCGGGACTTTTGAAGCCAATCATCCTTTCTCTGAGTGAGGCAATCCGAACTTGAGCAAGGAAACCTCCCAGAGCCGAGGCTAATCTTTCGTCCCAGTGTGGGATCCAAACAGATTCACTAGAATCCAATAAGTTATTAGTTGTATTATTCTGATTGGATACCCCTTGTGGAACTACTGGGAGGGAAGAGGAAATAATGGACAATTCCAGGGGCAAATGGTCCCCCACCAGCGGGAACCCCAACTCAAATTTGGTAACATGGGGTAAAGCCCCCGCCGTTACCAAAGCATAATCAATTGTGCTGGGGCCCTGGGGACCAACAAATGTATATTCCCCTTCCACATCATTGGAACAGGAGCCATTCAACACATACAGCCCCTTAGTTGCCACTGAAAACAGTAGAGCTCCTCCAGAATAAGCGGTTTCAGGGTTGCGGTCAAGGCAAACTGGGTACTTTATCAATGAGTTTCTGTGGGCTTCCAGCGGTGCTTCTCTGTCACTTGCAACTTGTTCAGAATGCATCAGTGCAGCTACTTACTGGTTTGGGCAGCCAAGATCATGATACACAAGCCCTGCATTCTTTGCATTGACTACCTGTAGAGCAGTGGATTGAATTTAAGATTGTGCTGCTGGTTTTCAGGACCCCGAATGGTATAGGCCCTGGCTATATTCGAGACCTGCTCCTGGAACCTTGTCCAGATTGTTATCTGTGCTCAGAAACCACCTAGTATTTGGGGATCCCACCATCGCACCTCAAGTCAGCAGGCACTCAGATCTTTGTTGTGGTGGGCCCCTCAGTGTGGAACTCGCTCCCTCCAGATGTTCATCTTTGTTCCTCCCTTCTCACCTTTAAAAAGCACCTGAAGAGTTATTTATTCTCAAGGTCAGGGGTGGGGAAATTTTTTCCCTCCCGAGGGACACTTTGAAAGCTTGCACAAGCTCTGAGGGCTGCAGAGAAGTTGGGGTGGGGGTGCTTAGGGATGCACTCAAGGAAAAGAGGGTCCAATTCATGGATCTGTACCATGGAACTGTCTCCTTACCTTGTTTGCATGACATTGGGTGATTTCAGACATTACGAGATAACACTCAACCACAGTGAACCACGGTCAATTCCGCGACGGGGCCAAAGCGCCCTGCATGTCTGTTCGGCGGCCGCCAGATGTTCACCACAGTCAATACCCACATGGGGTCAAAATCAACCACGCTTCTGGAGCTCCGGCCCGGACCATCTCCGAAAACGTGGTCAAAGAGATTCCCAACGGGAAACAAAAAAAAGTAATGTCTGAATGGCAACCACCAGCCGGAACCAAAGACAATGATTCCCAGCCGGGGACAAAGCACACAGCGTCACTACTAGACAACCAGCAACAACACAGACCGGGGAGGGAGATTTAAAGGGCACATGACAGCAGCCGGGACAAGCCGCCCCGGCGCCTTCCGGGTGCTTTGACCACGGCCCGGCCCAGGATCGGCGTAATGTCTGTTGCGCTGCCCCGGGCCGTGGTCCGGTGGTCCAATTCCCTGCCGTGGTCCCAGTCTCATCATGTCTGTTCGGAGCTTTCCTTGACCACGGGGGATGGTTAATCTGTTCACCCCCGCCGGGAATCCACTGTGGTGAATCGGGACCCCATAATGTCTGAAATCACCCATCATCTCTGCTTCCTTCCCTTGAGCTCAGTTTTTCAGTAATTGGAGGTAAGAACTGGATCCAAGGACCAGATACAAGAAGTGGAAAGGGGGCCACTTAAACACTTGCCACTGGCTGAGGTTTCCCACCCCTGCTCTAGGTGCTTTAAGGATCCATTGCTGGCTCCCACTTATTTATTGTAAGAGCCAGTGTAGTGTAGTTGATAAGGTGCTGGACTTGGCCCTGAGCAACCAGGGTTTGAATCCTGCCCTAGCCATGAATTCGCTGGGTGGCCTTGGGCAAGTCATAACCTCTGTCTCAGTTCCCTATCTCTAAAATAGGAATATGTGTGTCTGCCTCTCCCTATGTTCCCCTTGTCCTAGGCCATTTTTAAATGGACACGGCTGGGGGGTGGGTCCATGTGGGCTGTGTGGAGCACAGGTGTGGTGCACCTGTCAGGGGCCTGACATCCCCAACCCCCAAAATTGCTCACTGGCTGCAACAACTGTAGTACTTGTCAGTTTCAAGTTTGTGACACCAGCTTGTGAGTTGCAGGTGTCGCACTTCTCGGTTGGGAGTGAAATGAAACAAGAACAGCGCATGCGCAAGTTTGTGATTGAGCCAGGCAGCTGCTGCTGCCACACCGAACTGCCCTGGAATTGAAAAAAAAAGAGGCAGCACAGGTGGGACAGAGCACAGACTAGTCACGTGGCTGAGGGGGAGGCTGGAGCTAATGCCCAGGGCCCAGGCAGGAGGTGAGTGAGGGGGGAGGGGTGCTGTTTAGAGATGTGCACCAGGGGCCCATGTTGTTTTCATTTTTCATTTTTGTTATTTAAATCTGTCATTTTCATAAATATCAAATTTTCATTTTAGTTTTTGCTTTTATTTTCGTTTTCCATTGGTTTCAACGGAAAACACATTTATGGATTTATCTTTTGGGTTTGCTTTGCTCTATTTGGCTGAAACCTGGCGTGTGTATACCACCAATGGAAGGCATTATGTGTACCAAATTACAAAAAGATTGGAGAAAGGAATCAAATTGTAGAAGCAGTTGAATTATTTTATTTTGCAAAAATCTTCATATACATTCTTAGGTGTAACTTCTTTGCCTCACTTGTAATGTACATAAAACATGGCAGGTGTATACCCCTTCCCATATTTACTATTGCTGCCAAATTTCAGAAGAAAAGGGTCCTGGTGGTATAAGCAATTAACTTATAAATGTATGTATGATTGTAACATCTTTGTAGTCCAACCCCAGTGTACAAACATGAAATTTGGCAGGGCTATAAATCACACTTTCATGATCATCTCTACCAAATATCAGAAAGATGTGATAAAGGGTCCCAATTTTATATGCCTGCTCAGCATATGCAGAGAAGGAGCCTATGCCAGGGATTCTCTTACGTGTCACTGTGGTATAAGATCGGTTTGTGATGGTAATTTGCCAGCAGAAATGTCAACCAAATATCCTCATTCTGTGCTGTGACCATCCCAACATTTGCCCCACCCCACCCTTGTTACTAGGAAGTCAAAAGCATTTGTTTAGGAAAGAGCCAATAGAGATTCTAATATGTCCTCTGTCACAGTGCTGCAGGATGTGATTGGGATGATAATTGGACAGCCTGGATGTTTAAACTATGGGTATTTTCAGACGTTACGAGATCACAGTGAACCACGGTGAATACCCACCTGTGGTCACTGTGCCTCGAACGTCTGTTTGGCGGCCGCCAGATGTTCGCCACGGTCAATCTGCACAAGGGGTCAATTTGAACCACGCTTCCCGGGCTAGCCGGGGGAATGTCCTGGGAAGCATGGTCAAACAGACCCCCGGCAGGGACCAAAAAAAAGTAACGTCTGGCCGCTCGCCACGGCCCGGGATCACCGGCGGGATCCTGGGCCGTGGCGCATTCTGCCAGACGCGGCGGCCGCATTGGCCCCGCCGCCTGCCCATCTCCCCAGAGGGCGGGCGGCGGGGTGCTTGGTGGGGCGGGGTCGTGCTGCCATATGTTGTGCCACGTGGCCCCTCCCCCTCCCAGATTCCCCACCAGGATCCCCCCGGCACGTCTGTTATGGCGTGACGGGGTGACCCCGGCAGGGAATGAATGGGTTGATTTCGGTACGGGGCCAACGGGCCCCGTAACGTCTGAAATCACCCTATGTCTCCTGATTTCTGGGATGCTATCCCTAAATTCCCAGTTATGTCCCTTCTATGCCTGCCTCAGGGCCACCCCCTATGCCTGCCTTGAAGCCACTATTGGTCCTGTAAAGCTAGAAGTGTGCAGTAATTGGCCAGTGAATGTGTATGTCAGTCTTTTGGGTTGCTCCACATAGTCCCTCCTACAGTATCTCTCCCCCTGTCATTCCAGGTGCCTGCCTCTGACTCGCACTGCATGTGCTGCTTTTTATCTGAATAATGGTCTTCAAGGGGACAACCTCAATTGCTTATAAAATTGGGGTCCTTTATCAAATCATCCTGTAGTTTGGCAGAGATTACAGAGAATGTATGTGATACATTCCTGCCAAATAACTTGTAAATAGGATGGAATATACAAATGTTATAGCTGGAAATGTATTTTCAAGTTAATGTCTTATACCATCAGGACCCTTTATCCAATCTTTCTGAAAATTGGCAGGCTAGTTAAAATTGTGGAGGAACATAATATTCACATGTTTCATGCAAAGTGGATGGAAGTTTAAAAATTTGTAGCCATGATTGTGCATGGAGCTTTTCTTAAAATTACAACGCTATATTGCTCCTAAAATTGGTTTACTTTAAATAATTGTTTCAAAAATTGGTACACATAGTGCCCTCCATTGATGGTACAATATTTCCAAGTTGCATCAAAATTGAAAAAGAAACAAAACGTTATAGCCAGAAATACGTTTTTCAGTTTTTTCCCTTTATATCAAAAACAAAATGTCATTTTCATTTCTATTTTCATTATTATTATTGGTCATTTTCATTATTGCAATAAAAATAATGAAAACAACAATTTTAGTTATCATTATTGTAATAACACAAATGATATGCACACCCCTAGTGGTGTTGCCGGCGACGTGACTCACTGAAGCTGCTGTTGTAGGCGTGCACTTGCTTTTTCAGCCTTGTGTTTTGGAACTATCATGGAATACAGGTCACAGGAAAAATGCAACACTCCAAGCACAACACATGCCATGGCACAGACAGCAAGAGTAAGCACTGAAAACTGTGACTGAACTCCACTCCTAATGATTTCTGTGGGGTGAGAGAGGCAAGGGGACAGAGAGGGAGTTTGGGGGTTCTGTGGTGGAGAGAGGCATATGGGGTAGCTTGGGGACTTTGTGGGGGGGAGTGAGGCATGCCATGGGGACATGGGAGGGAAGGGGTTTGGGGTCTCTGTGTGGGAGAGAGGCATGGGGACATGGGAGGGAAGGGGTTTGGGGGTTCTGTGGGGGAGAGAGGCATGGGGACAGGGTGGGAGAAATTTGGGGGTTATGTGGGGGAGAGAGGCATGGGGACAGGGCAGGAGTGGTTTGAGAGTTCTGTGGGGGAGAGAGGCATGGGGACAGGGCAGGAGTGGTTTGGGGGTTCTGTGGGGGAGAGAGGCATGGGGACAGGGTGGGAGGAATTTTGGGGTTATGTGGGGAAGAGAGGCATGGGGACAGGGCAGAAGGGGTTTGGGGGTTCTGTGAGGGAGAGACATGGGGACAGGGATGGAGGGAGGGGGTTTGGAGGCTCTGTGTGGGGAATGAGGAATGGGAACTGATGGAGGTCCCCTGAAGTAAAGGTGAGCCAAGTGCTTGCATCTTTCACTGGTCTGATTCCCATGTTCTTCTATATAAATAAGAATCACTATACTGGATATACCTGCACTGGTAGGAAACTATCTGGCAAATTATATGCTTGTTTTGAGGAGGTAAACTGATTCTGAACATGGTGGAAGGAGTCATTGCAATTAGCTTAAAGTGCAAACACCAGAGGTTTTAGATTTGCCAATTATTTTTATTATAAAATGCATCATGTTTTTTAACTTATGGTAAAGCTTAATGGTAGCTTGTCTCTATGTATATGTTGCAGGCCTGGTATCACTTTTCATTGGTTGCTGGTTTTCGTATTTTTCATGCAAATTCTCCCAATCTTTCTGATTAGCTTCTTCGATGTATGTCATTTTGCTGTAGTGTAACTGGAAACAGGTGTTAATATTGCCAACTGAATTGCAATGAAAGCTGCTAAGCTCCCCCATTGCTGTTTTACAGTATGAATTAATTTCTCTCCCAAAGTATTTGGTCCAGTTCTGTCTCTTTCATCACAGCCTGCAGGTTACTGCAAGCATGAAGGTTACATGTTGGCTAATGACTATTCTACCCTGTCTTGCCTGGCTGGCTGTAGCAGCTGACTTTTACCCTGCAGCAGAACTGTACAGCATCCAATGTGGTTAGGTTCTTGGGGAAAACCCAATGCTGCATTTATGGTGTGCATTTACAGCTTCACATAATATTGTTGGGTTTTTCTGCACTTTCCATGTGTTTGGTGGTGGTCTTCTTTGTTGAACAAACTCAAATTTACTAATATGGTTTGCTTTGTATTTTCAGGCAGTGGCACTGCTCCCCTCCCCCCCCCCCAGGGAATCAAAGTCAATTTTGTGGGTTCAGCTGGAAATGGACATGGCTGTGCTGCCTCCTCTTCTTTAAAATGGTCCCCTTGCCATTCCCGCCCCCCCCCCTCTTCTTTCTNTGGAAGGATTTCTCTCTTTTCTTCTCTCTTTAATTTTTGCTGCATTTAAAAATGGTACCAGACCCTTTGCAGTTTGCGTGTAGGTGGGATGTGGCTTTTCTGAAAGAAGGCCACTGGCCGCATCATGTTGGATAATGGCTATTCTACCCTGCCTGGCTGACTGTAGCATTGTTTTAGCAGCTTCTGGCTTTTATGCTGCAGCAGAACTGTGTAGCATCCATGGGTAGGGTCTTGGGAGACAGGTCCCTGGCCTAGTGGGCTTACAATCTAAGGACAAGGGTGAGGGGAACACAGGGAGAGACAGATGACATTCCCATTTTTTAGAGATTTTTTTTTTTGCAGATGGGGAACCAAGGCCATACATTTCCATTATTTCAAAATTTGGCTTGGCTCCCCCTACCATTGTCCCCACCCAGGCCACCAGCCACCACTGGTGGAGCACCAACACATGTCTGGTGAGTGGGGAGCTTTAAGTGGGCTGTGATGAGTGTGCACCCCAACCCATGCACCACCCACTCCTGACCCCGCATGGAGCATCCCAGAGTTTTTCCCAATTCCCCATGTGTGGGCATGAGCAGGCGATGCATGGGTCATGGGAGCACATGGCCACCCACGCCATCTTCAGAAGGGGACTTGGGTGAGTGAGGGATGGGACCTCGGTGGGCACATTCTGATTAAAAACTGCCTTAGATTGTAAGTCCACTGGGCAGGGACCTGTCTCCATTAATAACAATTGTAAAGTGCCAAATACACTTCTGACACTCTAGAACTGCTGGCACTATATGTGACATTTTTATGACATACTTCACAGATAAAATCGTTTGCATTAAACATGACTTTTACTTCGCCATTGTAACAGTGCCAGAGCCTGAGGTTACAAATGCCCTGTCTGATTCATGTTCATGGGATCAGTTTCATTTGGTGACACCTGCTGAGGTGGGGGATGTGCTTGGGTGTGTTCAGGCCACAATGTGTGAATTCAATCACTGTCCATCCTGGCTGGTTAAGACCAGCCGGGAGACAGTTGGGCCGTTGCTCGCTGTGGGTTATCAACGCCTCCCTTGGGGAGGGCCGGCTGTCTGAGTCACTTAAGGTGATGGTAGTTAGGTCACTCCTCAAGAAATCATCTCTGGATGTTGATTCCCCGGTGAGCTATCGGCCTGTCTCTAACCTTCCCTTTTTAAGGAAGGTTATTGAATGGGTGGTGGTCCGTCAGCTGCAGGTGCATCTCAACTGCATCGGTTTTCTGGATCCCTTGCAGTCTGACTTTTGTCTGGGTTATGGCACTGAGACTGTACTTTTGGCCTTGGTTGATGACCTGAGAGTAGAACTAGACAGGGGGAGTTTGACCCTGCTGGTTCTGCTTGATCCCTCAGTGGCTTTTGATACCGTGAACCAGGACATGCTGGTGACATGCCTGCGGGACCTTGCTACGTGAGTTCTTCTCATTCCTGGCTGATCAATCTCAGTGGGTAGTCCTGGGGGAATACACCTCTTCCCCCAGGGGTTTCCCATGTGGGGTCCCATAGGGTTCCATTCTGTCCCCACTCTTTTTAATGTGTAAATGTAGCTGCTGGGGGAAGTTTTGCATCTGTGGGGAGGGGGGTACATTGTCATCAATATGCTGATGATACTCAGCTGTACCTCTCCTTTCCATGTGACCCAGGTCTGCAGTCTTGGTGCTCTCCCAGTGTTCAGCAACTGTGGGGGACTGGATGAGGACTAGCTGATTGAAGCTGTATCCTGACAAGACAGAGATGATGCTTATTGACAGGATCAGTGATCTGAGAGAGGGGGGTTCACCCATCATTGACGGGTTCTGCCCAGAGTTGTCATCTTGCATTTGGAGCCTCGGAGTGGACATGGATGTCCAGGTGTTGGCTGTGGCCAGGGGTGCTTTCTGACAACTGCATCTGGTGCAGTGGCTGCATCCATATGTCTCGAACTCCAATCTTGTCGCTGTCATTCATGCATTTGTCACCTCAAGGCTGTCTTACTGTAATGCCCTCTATGTGGTGCTGCCCATGGTGATGGTCTGGAAGCTGCAGCTGGTGCAGAATCCTGCAGCCCATTTGCTTATGGAGATGGGCTACCGGGAGCACATTCAACTGGTGCTCCGGCTCTGCAGTTGTTAACTATTGTATTCTGGGCCCAAATCAAGGTGCTGTTTTTAACCTATACAGCCTTAAACAGCCTGGGCCTTGCCTATCTGATGGACCAACTCACTTCCCACGTCTCATAGTAGCCCCTGAGGTCATTGGAGGGAGCCATCCTGGAGGTTCCTTGATACAGATTGATGGGGACTGACAGGCGAGTGTTCTTCATGACTGCACCTGTGTTGTGGAACTTGCTCCCCGTGGGTGTCCGGCTCAGCCCAAATCATCTGACCTTCCAGTGCCAATGTAAGGCATGGCCTTTCTGCCAGGATTTCAGTCATGGGGAGGGGTTTGAGGTTTAGGCATGGGTAGGTTTTGAGATGTTTTTGTACACCAGAACTGGTTTTTTTAATATTGTTGTTGTGATTGTATTTTTGTATGTTTATATTTATATGTTTGTAAGCCGTCCTGAGCTGTTTTAGGAGGGGCGGGGTAGAAATTTGACTAAATAAATAAAATAAATAAATATATATTCTGATGTCATTTTATTGACTGTAAGCTGCCCAGAGCTGCCGGAGGTGGAATGTAGGTGGGGTAAAAATAAATAAATAAATAAAAATACTTAATAATAATAAATGCATTTTGCCCTCCTTCATTATGTTTCCCTTTCAAATTTTTTAAAAATAGATTTAGATTTGATGGTAAAGCACTCAGAGTGCCATTTCAGGGGATACTTTCAAAATAAAATTATTATTATTATTATTATTATTATTATTATATATCTACTATTCTGTTTCAGATTCCCTTTCAGAACATTCAATGTTAACTTATCTAAAGTCAATTTGAGCATATGCTGTCGGTAAACATTTCCACACAGAGACAATATTTTGAGGTATATGCTAGAAATCTTGGCCAGCAGTCCAGAATCTTACATTTTATTAAGCCTGATTATTTTAAAATATCAACTCACATTTATGCTTAAGGCAGTGATTTTTATTGGTAAAATCAAGTTAGAAAGGAAGGACTTTCTCTGCCTGACAACTACGCAGTTTATTGTCCTTTCAGTTTAATTAGAGCTGAAAGGAATATCTATGGCGAATATGCTACTCAGCTATTTCACCTATTTCATTCTGGGTCTGACAAAGCTGATTACAAATCACTATTTGTCCTGGCTTCATTCAGCTATTTGTTTTGGTTTTCTGGTTTCTCTTTCCAATATCCCGCCTCCCCCCCAGTAATTTAAACTCAGAAGTTTGGTCAAATACAGGGGCATCTGGCGGACTGGAACCTAAAATCAGTTCTGACATTTCCCCCATCATTAGAAAAATGCAATATTGACAAAAAACATAAACATTCACTTTTAAATGTGTCGGGGGGGACGGGGTAGTCTGTCCCCCAACAGTACCGGCTCCTCTGGCATTTGCCGGAATGGTCAAATGACTGGTCCACCACTGGGTGTAGCTATAACAGGTGCAGCTGCATTGGGGTCCAGGAGCCTAGGGGGGCCGCTCACATGTAGAATGCATATGCGCACTGGAGTGGAATGCCCCAGCAGGGGGCCCATTCCATCAGGGCCTGTTCTTACCTAGCTACACCCCTGGTTGAATAACCAAATGTCTGAACCGATATGATCAGAGTATTTGACTATACAGACACAAGAATATCATTTTGGGTGTGGACATTTGTTCCGTTATTCAGATGGTTATCTGAAAATGTGAGCAATATTTACCACTAAAAATCTATTTATTTCAGCTCTAAATTTTATTTAAAATAAAGTTATTAGGGGTCACAGGTATGGCTACTAATGGGAATTTCCCCAGAAATAGCTGACAAGGTGTATGCAAAAAATTTAAAGATAGCTATCCCAAATTAGCCTCCAGAATCTAAAGTAGACCAAGCAGTTTAAGTTGGTGGATCTAATTAACATGTTAATTCTAGGTAACACTAAAAGAGGAAACTTTGAGAAGGGGACCTTCAAATAGGAAAATTGTTTGCGCCCTTTTTTATTTGTGTGTAATGTGGTGTACAAAAAAGCAAGGTAGCTTTAAAAATGTTTTCATTGTTTACAAATAAGAACCATTGTCTTGCTTCTCCCTGTTAGGCTGGAAGTAGAAAGATGTAATGGGACCTTTTGAAGGTAGAGGTGTTCGAATCTTTAATTAAGAAAGCATTTCTCCGTAATACTTGGGGGAGTTTCAGTAAAGAGGCATAAACAAAAGCAATCTCATTAATTCCATTCCTTCAGTGACTCCACTAGCAAAACAGAAATGACCAAACCTGCTATTTTTAATGCAAAAAGGTTAGCTTTTTTTTTTATAGGTTAAAAAAAAACCCTTTTTGCTGTAGGACAGGTCATACAGAAACAACACAAATTAGTGTATTATTTTTCCATTTTTCCATTCACCTTAAGCTGGAAAGAGGTTGGCAAGGTCTTGAGGTCTGCACACTTTTTTCAGTTAATGGCACCAAACTTTTTTTCTTTCTTGTATAACTCCATTTAAAATCTACTAAATTATAGTAATTGCTTCTATGGTTTCTATTATTTTGTGAATTCTTGCTCTTGTATCATCTGACCCTTTGACAAACACGTTATATAAGCTCCTCTCCTGACTAACGTTTGCTATTTTTCGCATTTCAGTTATTTTCTCTTTTAAATAACTTTTTAATTCCAAAGTTTAATTTGAATACATCCAGTTGTCCCTACAGATAAAGACCTTCCATTAACTCCTGTGGAAGTTATGCCTGGATAAGGATAGATTAAGGATGGGTGGATTAGGTGCAAATAATCTGACTTTTACCAATAGTTTACTAAACTATCTGTTCAGTTGGTTATCTGATCACCTTTCCAGGTTTTCTTGCTCACTCTCTTTCATTATACTGTGAGCTAGATTTTCAGCTGGTGTATAAACCAATGCACTGTGGTGCATTAGGGTCAGGGAAGGTAATGGGGTAACGTGGACCCAGAAACCTAACACGGAATGTGCTTGTCCCACTCACTGCTGCACCCAAAGGCTCCACTCTCTAAATGTGGAAAAACAACCCCTCAGGATCTTGGGTGGCGCTATGCTTCCTGAATGGGAAAGGGCAAGATCATCATAGGGGGGAAGAGGACAGCAATGCCCTGAGTGGAGCCCGTCCAGTTGTCTAGCTTCCCCCACTCCACGTGCTCCGAGTCCCACTTACTACACCAGGCATTCTGCTAATACTCCAGGGGGGAAATAAGGTGCAAGGGAATAGTGCGGGACGGGGGAAAGTCAGAGCCAGGAAAGGGAAGGGAGGACCCCCAAATCCACACACACACATGGAATATAGGAAGGAGGGGATCCAGACCCCATAGGGGGAAGCAAGGGGCACACGCACCACCCACACACCCACTCACGTTTACCCTTCACCCAGTTCCAGAAACACACCGCTTCCTACTGTCACCCAGTCACTCCCACAGAAATACTTTCACACTCTCACACACACTCTCAGGCACACTCTCCCTCTCACTCTCCAACAAGATACTCCAGCGATCAAGCTTATCTCCACGTAAAGGGCCAGTCTCACAGCATTGCTGATCTCTGACAATGCGGTGATCCCTGGTCCTTCCTTAAATGTTGGCAGCCCCGCCCTGTCATGTACGCAGCTGCGCGGAGCAGCGCAGCATGTTGGATGGCCCTGCCCTGTCCTCCCCAGCTGCTTCTTGTTTGGGCTCCTCCCTTGTCTCCGTAGCGGTGCCCAGGGCTGGCTTTCCTGCCAGCACCGAAAACCTTGCACCAGCGAGGGGGGTTCCCCCTCTCAGGATATCCCCCGAGGTCATCTGTGCCATGCAACTATGGCCACGCCCTCCTGGGGGCCAGCAGCGGCAATAGCAGGACCTAACAGCATCTCCCCCCAAGGCCCCTCCCTGGGAAGGGTATGGGTCCGGCTTCAAGGGGAAATGAGCATGGAACTGGCGAACAAGTCACGGAGCATGGACGGCAGAGGCTGGCTCCCAGGAACACTCAGTTATGTCATAACCCTTCCAGTCAATGAAGTAATGCAGCCTACCACGTGATAGCTTGGAGTCTAAAATCGCATGGACTTCGTATTTGGCCTCGGCGGGTACATCAGCCACAGGAGGAGCTAACGTCAATTCTGGAAATAAGGGTGGAGGACAGGGTTTTAGTAGAGAGACGTGGAAGACAGGATGACACCAGGTCTGTAGAGGGAGTTGGACCTGGTACGTAACGGGGTTTAGTTGCTGTGCAAAAGGGAAAGGTCCAAAGTACTTGTCATCGAGTTTGGTGGAAGGGCGGAGCGATGGGTAGTGATGGCAATTAATCCAGACAAGGTCGCCTACGTGATACTGCGGTGCAGGCTGGCGATATAGGTCGGATCCAAGAGATGCGTTAGGCGCATTGTTAAATGCAAACTCAGTGATAGGCAAGTGTGCGGCCCAATAATTCTGTAAGTAGTTCTCTCAGATTGTAAGCCCTAGGGGCAGGGACCGTGTCTATTTTATTACTTTGTAAAGTGCCAGGTACACTGCTGGCGCTATATAAATGTTTGTTAATAATAATAATA
>QEPC01007559.1:6956734-6998628 GCA_003113815.1 Sphenodon punctatus | reverse complement strand
AATCACTCACCCAGATCTTAAACATCTGGCTCTTTGAACTTCTGCATAGAACTTCTCCCAGAACTTTTGTGTGTGAAAAGTTCTCCTGGTAAACTGCTTTGCTCCAGGCAGCTGTGGTCACTTGGTTTCCATGGCAGCCCCTCACGTCTACAGCTGTGGCTACTTTAGGCTGCCTCAGGGTGGTGTGTGTGTGTGTGTGTGTACCTGG
The DNA here is from genome assembly GCA_003113815.1 of Sphenodon punctatus. Taxonomy (NCBI): domain Eukaryota; kingdom Metazoa; phylum Chordata; class Lepidosauria; order Sphenodontia; family Sphenodontidae; genus Sphenodon; species Sphenodon punctatus. The sequence goes on along the minus strand of QEPC01007559.1, from coordinate 6,998,420 downwards.
TAAACCTAGAAGAGTGAAAAAGCCAGAACTTGAAGGTGTGTGTAAAAAAAATGCCTCTCAGCTTCCCTTTCCACTGGTTTCCTCACCTTTTCTGCAACAACTTAACCTCGTTATCACCTTCCAGGCCTTTCACAACTCTACTGCTCCCTACTTATCTGCTGCCATCACCTTTTTATACTCTCTCTAACTTGACTGCTCCATCAGTTATGCCAGCCTTCCGTCCTCTGCCTCTATTTCTTCCATGATCTTTTTCTGTCACTCCTTATTTGCTAAAAGTCCCTTTCTTTGACCAGTCTATCTAGCTGCTGTCCTCCCTTGCTAGGGTTGAATTGAAATTGGCCATCCCCAAATTTATTTATTTTATTTCATTTCATTTGTTATCCCGCCCCTCTGGCAACCCGGAGCGGCATACAGATCAATCATAAATACAAATGTACAAATAAAATAACATCACAAAAATACATTAAAAAATTAATAAATATAAAATTTCCGGTTTTAGATAAAACCCACCCTAGCCCACCCACCCCTCCCCCTGAACAAAGCCTGGTGGAAGAGCCAGGTCTTTCAGTTACGTCAGAAGGCCGGGAGATCCAGACTGAGGCAAACCTCTACTGGGAGGGCATTCCAAAGCGAGTGTGCTGCCGCTGAGAATGCCCTCCTCTCTGTACGGACCCATCAGTAAGGGGTACCTCCACGACGACGTCTCCAGATGACTGCAAGGGCTGCCCTGGGTTTTGGGGGGGGTGAGGCGATGTTTCAGATAAGCTGGGCCTAGACCGTGTAGGGCTTTATAGGTCAAAACCAGCACCTTGAATCAGGCCCTGAAGACAATTGGCAGCCAATGCAGTGCAGAAAGCACTGGTGTTATGTGCTCCCTGCAGCCCATTCCAGTAAGGAGACAAGCCGCTGCATTCTGCACTAGCTGCAGTTTCTGAACCATCACCAGGGGCAGCCCCACGTAGAGTGCATTGCCGTACTCTAGCCTAAATTCCATCATGTCAAGGTAGGGTGGCCATACTTCTCCCTTAAAAGAGGTGGACACTAAAGAAAAATACATGGTGCAGGGTAGAGAAGCAGTGCAGCCCTGCACCATGTATTTTTCATAAGTGTCCTCTGTTAAGGGTGAGGTATGGCCACCCTATGTCAAGAATGTCGACTAGAACATTCAAGTCTGAGACATGTTTTACCATTCCATTGCTTTGGGGAATGCAGGCGATGATTTTTTCACCATTTTTCGCAACCTACATAATCTTTTGTCACTTTCCATCAATTTCCATGACTTTTTCATACTCTGACTTTTTCATACTTTGTGACATGTTATGGGGTCGCTCTCCTGTCTCCCAGTTAGGGGTCGTCTTATTGATCATATTGAGGTTTGGATCCGTTTGTGGTTCAGGTCTTGCAAGTTTGAGATTTAAATACGGATCTGTCTTATGGATCCATATTTAAATCAATTAAAACATTTAATTTAAAATAAAATTAATATATATATTATATATATATAATAGGCACACTCAGTTATATATAACAGAGTGTGCAAATGGCCACTGCGTGTGCACAGACCAGCTGCCCTTTTCCAAAATTGTAGTGTTGCTGCTGCTGCTATTTTGGAGGAGGATGTGCATGTGCAGAATGGTCTGGTGGCCATTTTGCGCATTTGCAGTGATTTTTATTTATTCTTAAAATTCATTTTAAACATGGAAGTAGTTAAGAACTCCATTTTCTCCTTCGCTATCTTAAAAAAATAAATAAATAAATTCAATATCCCTATTTAGATTTTCTTTTACCACAGTTTACAGTGGCATTTGCTAGACTACAGTTTCCTTTAAGGCACACAAGGCATACAAGGGTAGATGTTGCGCATTGGCCATATGGCTCAGGGATGGCCGGGAGAACAAAAAACTTGTGGGCGGGTGACCCCACCCATGGTGTGCTCCCAGTGCCCTCCCTCCACCGTGACAGAAAACCATGACAGCCAATGAGGCACAGCTATGGCTGCTGGCCATAGCATCCCCCAGCCCAGGTCGAGAAAGCTGCAGTCGCACAGACATGCTCACCCTCCCTGGCCTGCTTTGGCCTGGGCAGGCAGGACTTAGCCCAAGCTGTTATCTCGGATGGTGTCCGGAGGTCACAGCCCAGGCTAGCCCCCAACACTGCCCAGGATGATCTTGGGCCAACATCTGGTGGTGTGTGTTTACTGTGCTGCTGGATCCTGGGCCAAAGTGGGCCCAAGTCATGTCTATTTTTACCCGCTGTTAAAGACATTTTCATTGAGTGTGGACGGTGTTGACACATTTTTTAAAACCCACTCCCTAGTTCTCCTTCTAGTACTTTTCCCTATTCCCTCCATTTTTCAGCCATCTTCCCTCAGTTTCCCCTCCCACCCCTTCCCTTGGTTCACGCTGCCACTTTGAATGAGGCACTACGTTTGGCAGGAGGGTTGACAGAACAGATTCAGAAGTACCAAATTGTAAGCCACCCCGAGCTGCCTTTGACAGGAGGGGCGGGGTAGTAAGACATTTAAATAAATAAATAAATAAATTTATTAGCTGAAGCATTTTTTCCAGTTCAGGTAAGGTATATTCAACAGATTTACCTGTTCAGGTACTCATTTCAGCTCTACTTGAATTTCCAAATGGTGTTGTTCACTGAAAACAAGTTTTGATTAAACATTTTCAAATGACTCTAATTGGTATGTGTTTATATACAAAATAGCTTAGTATTGATTCCATGCTGCTTACTTGTTGCCTTGCCTGGTGCATTGTGGGCACTAGTGTTTAAAAAATCTCTTCTCCTGCAATGCTGCTCATTTACCCATTTCAGCAATGTATTTAGGCTTGAGCAACATACTCACTTCTAGTCATTTAGGTAGTACAATCAGGAACTGCGGGTTTTGAACCAGCAGCACTGGGTGCCTAGGCCTGCAGCACCATAGCACTGTCCTGATGTCTGGCCTGATCTCTGCCAAATGAATTACCTAGACAAAAAACCTTCGGTTTAAGAAGCTTGTTAAGGCAGCATTACAAATTATACTCAAACGTTAACGTGACAGTAAATTGTATGTTAAGGCAACTTTATTAAATATCAGACCAATCTATACATTTTTCTTATTCATTAATAAAAAAAATTTTGACTTAACTGAAATTAAGCTGCATATGTGTGGTATGGTGACTGAACAATACTTATACGTGATGAGGAATGTATACAGTTTAAGTCATATTTTTTTTATTAATGAATAAGAAAAGAAAAATTTATAGATTGGTTTGATAATTAATAAAGTTGCCTTAACTTACAGTTTACTGTCATGTTAACATTTGAGTATAATTTGTAATGCTGCCTTAACAAGCTTCTTAAACTGAAGGTTTTTTGTCTAGGTAATTTGCCCTTCTTTTGAAACTTAATAGTTTTGTTAATGCATAAGGTGACCCCAGACACAGGAACACGGCAGGTGCACACAGGTGCTCACCCATCCCCCCACATGGAGGAACCTGGGTTTTTTGCACGTTTCTCTGTGCAGGGGTGATGGGTGGAGGTGTGTGTTACACAGGAGCGCACAAGCGACTGCTTTCATACAAGACGCACCCACTCATGCCACTGTGTGGGTGCATCTTGTCTAAAAGAGGTCACACACTCATTCACACATGTGTTCTCACCTCTCTCTCACACACACTCATTCTACCTCATCTCACACACACTCATCCATACACACTACACACGCTCTCACCTCACACACTCATTCAGATTGATCAGTCACACACACAATACCAGGAGTGTAGCTAGGGTGCAATGGGCCCCTGTCCAAGAAGTCAATCGGGGCCCCACTCTTTGTGTCCTGCTGATGGGCCTAGGGGTGCTGACTGGCTCGGCAGGCCTGGGGGCTCTGTCAAACACACAAGACACCCAAAATGTAGCCAGCCTATTAAGCGCATTATGCCATGAAAATATATATATATATATATATTTATTTAAACCAGTTCAGTTGTGCCCTCAGAATCAATTCATGCTGCCCCCACCCTGTAACCAGTTCATTTGCACCTCTGCCCCCATATAATAAACTCATGCTGTCCCCCAACCATAACAATTTCATTTGTGCCCCTGGAGCAGCGTGAATTAATTATATGGGGGGAGTAAATGAACTGGTTATGGGATGGGGGGTTTAAAGACAGTATTCCTGTTAGCAATAACTTCATTAAGAAGAGTTAATGAAATAGAAGCCATAATAATCTCAGAACCATATTTGCAGATTTTCCAAGATAGAATAGATATTGCTTTACATCCTAAGATGTAATTCCTACCTAAGATAGTATAAGTAAGACAGTTGTGAGAAAATGTGGCCCTTTTTACACTGGCCACTCTCACCCATGAACAATCAGATTTCTATGTGTTCACGGGTGGGGGAGCCCATTGTGAACGATACGGCGTGTGCACATCCAGTGAGTGGGTGTGCACGCGCCTAACACACATCCCCACTCACCCCCATTTCATCCCCAAGCATGGAGCAACCGGGGAAAACAGCGGTTGCTCCGTGGGTACGGAAGAGTGGGGGTGAGTGAAGATGCGTGTGCAGCCATGTGCACACCTCACCCATGCACTGGCATGCCCACAGACCCACTAGCCAGCAGAGCCATGTAAAAACAGCTTGTGAGGAGGAGCCACTCAAAGAACAGAAGGTTGCTGCCTTGTAAACAAGGTTCTTCGAGATGGCTACAAACATTCTCACAACACCCACCCTTCCAGCTCCGCATGGAATTTGCTTATATTCCTAGAAAGGGTTGGCAGGAACTGTCATTCTGAGGGGGAGATTGCTTTTTATACTAGAGGAGCTCGAGACCATCACACGGTCTATTATTTGAATATGGCAAGCGTGCACAATTCTGTTGTGAGAATGTTGGGAGCCATCTCGATGAAACTTCTTTACAAGGAAACAACATTCTGATCACTCACATGGGGATGAGTTGTTTGTAAAGAAACATCTTTATCTTCCAGTCTGATTGGTGTCCTGCTGTTACTGCAGCACTTCTAGAAGGCAGGGGCAGGTGAGGGATGGGAGGACCCCCACCTTCAGCCCCCACACCGCCCCTGGACTCCCCTTCATTGTTTGTAATCACAGAACAGATGTGTTGCTGGAGGAAAGCTAGAATGGTGGCCAACAGGATGTTTTTGCTCTACTGACTCCCATTGAACAGCATAGGCTCTGTTCAATGAGAGTTTACAACCACCTTAATTATAGGGTCACGACTGTGGCCCTATAATTAGCATTTCACCTCAGCAGTACATGCTATACCTTCCTGATTGGTTGTCTTCCTGTATTTAAGACTGCCCAGCAAGTACACGGAGATGAAGGGAGCAATTCTAAAGTCTTTTGTTTGAAATCTGCATCTGCCTTGGATGCCTACTTGGTCACTGGTACAGGAGTGCACCAGAGGTCCATGTTGTTTTCATTTTCATTATTTGTTTTTGTTATTTAAATCTGTCATTTTCATTTTCATAAATATCAATTTTTCATTTTTGTTTTTGCTTTCATTTTCGTTTTCCATTGGTTTCAATGGAAAACACATTTCTGACTGTACTTTTGTTTCATTATATTTGGCTGATATTTGGAGGGTTTCTACCTCCAATGGAAGGCATTATGTGTACCAAATTACAAAAATATTGGAGAAAGGAATCCAATTGTAGAAGCAGTTGAATGATATTTTGAAAAAATCTTCATATACATTATTAGCTGTAACTTCTTTACCTCACATTTAATGCAGATGAAACATGGCACATTTATACCCCATCCCATGTTTACTATCTATGCCAACTTTCCGAAGGAATGGATAAAGGGTCCTGGTGGTATAAGCAATTTATATATAAATGTATGTCTGACTTTAACATCTTTGTAGTTAAACCAGTGTACATGAAATTTGGCAGGTCTTTATATTTCACTTTTTTGATCATCTCTGTCAAATATCAGAAAGATGTGATAAACAGTCCCAATTTTATATGCCTGCACAGCGTATGCAGAGAAGGAGCCTATGCCAGGGATTCTCTTACGTGTCACTGTGGTATAAGATCGCTTTGTGATGCCAATTGGCCAGCAGAAAGGTCAACCAAATATCCTCATTCTGTACTGTGACCATCCCAACATCTCTCCCCCACTTGTTACTGGGAAGTCAGAAGCATCTGTTTAGGAAAGAGTCAATAGAGATTCCCTTATGTCCTCTGTCACAGTGCTACAGGATGTGAGTGTGATGATAATTGGCCAGCCTGGACATGTAAACTATGTCTCCTGATTGCTGGGATGCTATCCCCAAAGTCCCAGTTATGTCGCTTATGCCCGCCTGAGGGCTGCCCCCTATGCCCGCCTCGGAGCCACTACCAATTGGTCCTGTAAAGCTGGAAGCATGCAGTAATTGGCCAGTGAATGTGTATGCAGGGTGCCTGCCTCTGACTGGCACTGCATGTGCTGCTATTTATCTAAATAATGGTCTTCACAGGGACAACATCAATTGCTTATAAAATTGGGTCCCTTTATCAACTTGTCTGTAGTTTGGCAGAGACAACGGGAAAGGTATGTGATATATTTCTGCCAAATATCTTGTAAATAGAATGGAATATACAAATGTTACAGCTGGAAATGTATTTTCAAGTTCATGTCTTATACCATCAGGACCCCTTATCCAAGCTTTCTGAAAACTGAGAGGAGTGTTAAGCCTGTGGAGGGACACAATAGTCACAGGTTTCATGCAAATTGAATGGAAGATAAAGAAGATGTAGTTGTGAATGTATATGGTGGTTTTCTTAGAAGCACAACATTCAATTGCTTCTAGAATCGGTTCCCTTTATCTAATCATTTTGAAATTTGGTACACATACTGCCATCCATGGTATAAGTACCCCAAGTTTCATCGGAATTGAATAAGAAACAAAAAAGTTATAACCGGAAATACGTCTCAGGTTTCCCCCTTTATTTAAAAAATAAAATATCATTTTTGTTTCTATTTTCGTTATTATTATTTGTCATTTTCGTTATTGCAATAACAAGAACAAAAACAAAAATTTTCGTTAATGTTATTGTAGTAACGAGAACAACATGCACACCCCAGTCACTGGTCCTGCTTTCCCTCCTCCTGAGCCTTGCCACTAGGCCTGCTTTCAGTCTGCCTGCCTCAACCCTTACCCAGCATGTGCTCCAGATTTTGCCCTCGGCCCTTTGTCTCAGATTCTTTGGACTGACTTTTTGGCACTGAAATCGTAGCTTGTCTCTAGACTGAACATTCTGGTTTGACATTTTGTCTCTGACCTTCTGGCCTGCATCCTGACACTGCAGTCTAGTTACCCCTTTGGTTTGTTGTTTTTTACTCTCCAAAGATTTAGATCCCGCCAAGGAGGACTGGCCGTACCACAAGGTGACCTGGAGTGACTGCCCTAGGCCCCACTCTTTTGGGACCCAGGCAGTGGCTGCCTGCCAATTTCACCACAGCAGGGTGTGGGGATCTTGCTCCCTCCTGGAGGAGCTCCAAACATGACTACTTGTTGGGTTTCATGGAGGGTGCCCTTATGGGGGTGGGACCATGGGCAAGGTGGTGAAATCACCAGGGCCCCCAGATTCTGTCTTTGCCATCTAGGCCCCACAAATTCTAAGTCTGGTTCTGCTGCCAAGTCCTTACTTTACTTCAGGAGTGGCCAGACTTGTGAGGCACATGACAAATTTGACCTAGGCATCAACGTTGGGTGATCTACTGGCACCCCTCCAGCTGACTCCAGAGCTCCTCGGCAAATGGTCTCCAAGGAGAGTGCTCCCTCTTCTCCACGCTGGAGAAAATGCTCCCTACCCCACTGGAGGGGTTCTCCTAGCCGCTGTTCCTCCCTGGAGACATTCCCTTGGGCAGCTGTCCCGCTCTCCTCTCCAAGGCAATCTCCGAAGGGCTAATGGCCCTCCCCGCACCATGATCTACTGGAGTTTAACTTGTGATTTACCAGCGGATAGTGACGTGATCTACCTCGTGGTTGCTCCTGCCTTTATAGATACTGAATTTTCTCAAAAAGCGCTGTTCTCTGAATGGAAAAAAAAGGGATTGTTTTTCCTCCACTCTCTCCCCACTCTTGTCCTTCAGCAAAAATAAAGCTGCTCTTTTATAATCACACAAGCTTTTTAGCATTCTCCTTCCCTTGCTAAACATGCTACTTTGTATTAAGATTTAGTCCTGCTTAGTCTGCTCCTGAAAGTGAGGGGTGTGTGTGTAATGGAATGGAAGAGCGGATCTATCTTCTTCCAGAGATAATTACTTTGAAGATAATTACATCTGAAAAAAAGGGGGCAGTGAAATCCTGCAACCTATTCCTCATAGGGTTTGGGTTTTTTTAAGTGTTTTTTTTTTTCCCAGCACAGTTTTTCTCTGCTTGCATTTGAGCCACACAATCAATTTGGGAGCAGAAGAATTGTCAAATAAAACTAGAGTCTAACTTGTCTGCTGTCCTGTCCGGTCTATTTGTTTGTTTAGCTGCTTGGTTTGGCCATTTCCAGTTCTTACAATTTGTTTTCTACTACTCCTTTCCATTGTTCTTGGGGTGTGTGTGGGGAAATGGAAAACTAAAAATGGATAAAATAAACGAGACTAGTGTAAAATCATGAGATTGGGGGGGAGTTTGTGGGGTTTTTTGTTTTGTTTTTAATGTAAGTTGGGGGGGGTTGGGGTTGCTTGTCAGCTCATGACTCCAAGAGCCAGGGCAACTCTGTAATAAAAACACGATACTAAACCACAATACAAATAAATCACACATAAGACATCAAAACCCCAGCTCGCATACTATCCCACCCTGCACTCCCGAGTCTCACCCTGCGGTCTCCTTTTCTCTTCCCTCCAAGCCCATGCCTTTCTTTCTCCCAGAGGGGCACTGGTGGTTGTTCCTGAATTCCTCTCCCCCTGCAGCCCTCACGTTACAATTATACCAACACCAAAACCAAGCCTAATCTTAAAAAAATCCCATGCTGTCACTTACAACTAAAACCTCATTCCTTCCACTTCCAGCCCCCAACCCCTCACCCCACCGCCAACCCTTCAACACACTTAGCCCGTGACCCCCTACTACCAACCTTCCACCATCCAAGCCAGGTAAAATTTAGGGTTTGGACTAGATGACCCTTAGGGATGGGCGAATGTGGTTGGGAAGTTCGGAGTTCGGACCGAACTCGAAAAGTTCGGCCGACCGAACCGAACATCCGAACCGAACTTGATTTTCGAACTAAACCGAACCGAATTTCCAAACTCGACTCTGTTCACTCATCCATAAAAGATAATATTCCATTTAGTTCAATGGGGTTTGAATTTCCAAACTTTGTTCAGAAGTTCGGAGTTCAGACCGAACTTGAATATTTCGGTAGACCAAACCCAATTTCCGTACTGAATTTCCAAACTCGGTTCTGTTCCCCCGTCCCTAATGACCCTTGCTGAATGCTTCCCCACACAATACAGAGCAATCATTGCCTGGGGTTCTGGCAAGATAAGGGAGCCAGATCTGGGTGATATAGCTGGCATTTACGCAATATAAAATAGAAATTTTTATAGCGACTATTTCCATTTACTGAGTGTTTCTTTGAAGCCACTCATTGTTCTGTTAGCACCACAGTCCTAGCCCCAGGAGCCCATTCACACTGACTATTAAAATGAATGGCCTATTGAAATGAATGGTGGATCGGTTTCCCATTGAAGTCAATGGCAAACTTTGCCATTGAAGTCAATGGGAAAATTAATCCGTAATTAATCAGAATCCGTAACTACAGAAATCAGTAAAATTTTAGAAATGAATCTGCAATCTATCCGAATTCCCGTCCCTAGCATCCATACAGTTCCCTCAGGAGCATGAGAAGCTGAAGTGCCATATCAGCTGCTGGAGCATCTCATGGGGGCTGCGGATGCAGGGGAAGCAGCCCCTGTGCTGCCATTGCTGCTGCCTGAACCCACTAAACCACCTGGGAGCCACAGCTTTGATGTGAGGGTTGGGGGGGAGGAGGTGTTTAGTAGTAGTAGTAGTGGTAGTAGTAGTAAGCTTTTATTGTTTTGTGTTTATTGTGACTTTGCCATTATTTTGCTGCAAGAAACATGGATGGGCGCCAATTTTTGTCTCCCTGGTTTCCTCTCTCTATGCACAAATGCAATATCCCTTCATTCTCGTGGCCGACCCAGTGGTGGTTTGGCTACGTTTGTAAAGGACTATCTATGCTAAGAAAAAAATGTTCTCTGCACTGGTTGCCTATAGCGTACTGAGCCAAGTTCAAGGTGCTAGTATTGGTATACAAAGCCCTATACGGTCTCGGCTTGTCTTATCTCGGGGACCACCTCGCCTCCCGTGACTCAGGACAGACCCTCTGATCCACTGGGGGCACCTATCTGGAGGTCCCCCATGTAAGGCGGGGGGCCACCATGGAGAGGGCATTCTCGGTGGTTGAGCCACAGTTGTGGAACTCCCTTCCCAAGGAAGCCTGCCTGGCCCCGGCTCTGCTCACCTTTCAGCGGGCATGCAAGACTTGGCAGTTTGCCCAGGCCTTTGGAGGGGAGGTGGGGAGGGAGGGCTAAATGTGGGAGATTGGTGGGGTGGGAAATTTGGGGGATTAGAGGGTATGGTTAGGGTTAGGGGGGTTTAAATTATTTTAAAAGTGATGGTGGTTTTAATGTATTTTATTGTTTTATTGTATTGTTAGCCGCCCCGAGATGCCATGGGCATGAGGGGGGGGGGCATAAAAATGGCCACGAAATAAATAAATTAAATTAAATAAAGTCTGGTATTTAGATCCCCACCTAACAAGACATGCGCATTGGGGAACCTCCGGAGAGCTGCTTTCACCTGTTTCCCGAGGATAGACCAAATCTCCTCATGATAATAGGATGAGGTAAGCGGAGGAACATACAAATTCACTAGCAAAACCTCAAATCCACTAGAGAACAGACAGTAAGAGATCATAAAATATGTCAAGTAAGACCTTACTAAAAAAACCTTAGAGAATAGAGAGTCCTTTACAAATGTAGCCAAACCACCACTGGGTCGGTCATGAGAATGAAGGGATATTGCATTTGTGCATAGAGAGAGGAAACCAGGGAGACAAAAATCGGCACCCATCCATGTTTCTTGCAGCAAAATAATGCCAAAGTCACTCAGAAAAGGAAAGAAACCCGGGTCAGCTATCCTCTGAGTTCACCCAGCAATGTTCCAACTTAAGTTGTTTCGCACAGTCAAGGGAAACTGTCATCTAGAGGGAGCCATGGGCTCCCCAGATACTTTACTCCCAACAGGCAATTGGTTTCCACCTTCAGCCAACTGAGAGGGGCCAGGCAAGAGCCTCCAGTGAATTTCCACTACCCTAACCAACTCCAATGACCTTCCCTCTGCTGCGAGAAAACTATGCCCAGAAGAAGGTTGGGCATAAAGGGAGGGACTAAGGGGGAGACCAGGATCTGCTGGAAGGATCTGAGTTGACTCATTAGATAGAAAGTTAAAACAAGGATCAAGAATATAACTAGGCTCACCCACTATAGTATCACACCCCCCCCAAACGAATTAAAGCCTTTAGCTGAGAATTTTCACGGGCCGTGGCAGTAGCGGGAATGCTAATTCTGGAAATATGTTCAATGGGGGATGGAAGAAGGCAAGAACTGGCAGTCATCACTGGTCTCCGAAGGCTGCCCTGGGAGCCCTTAATCTGGGGGGGGGGGCAAGTTATCAGCTGGGCATAATTTCCCCAGCTGATTATAAAGCACCCCCAGAAGAGAAAGAAGCCCATTCTGATCCACCACCATGTTTGAATTTGGTTGTTCTCCCCATGTGCCCCCTGGAATCCAAGGAGCCTGATTGGGGGGAGTGATTTGGGGATCAGTTTCCATCAACCCATCATCAGCAAGATCAATTAAAGCATGAGCCGTGTTAGAACCATTTGGGGCAGATTGGGCCTCATTGTCCCTTAAAGGGGCCTGTGAGGCACTCTTCTTCTGGTGGGGACATGGGCAGTCCCTTGGTAGATCGGCCCCCTCCAAGCAGGGGAATAACATGCAAAAACCGTCTTGACCATCCTTGTAGGCCCAAGATAAAAAAATGCCCTTGGGAGTTAACAGCCGCTCTTTCTTAAAAATTAGCTCCGTCAATTATGCAATGTCCAAATATAGCTTCAGTAGCCAGCACCCTTTTACAAAATTTAAGGACTCAATTCAACAAATATTCTTACTGGTAATAGGTTCATTAAGCAGGTACCTGAGATGCTCAGCAACATCTAATGGGGTGTTCCAGAAAGGCAAATTCCCTGAGGGCAGTGGCAAAACAGAAACAATAGTACATGGCAGGGGCACAAATCTCCTTGCCTGACTCAAAGCCCCCCCAGGGACAATTGTATTTCTAGGAACAATAGAGCAACTGGTTGGCCCCCCAACGGAGATAGTGAGGTGATTAGGAGGGTGATTAAAAGGTTTCTGCCAATTCGGCCGAGCAATTCCGTCATGGGTTCTTATTGGTACTACATTTTGAGCCTGTAAGAGGGATGTCAAAGCCTCCAGTTTCTCACGTAATTGGTTAAAATGAGCAAACATAAACTGAACAGTTTGGGCAGTAAGAGCCACATGCTCTGCAAGGTGATTAGCAAAAGACCCATGTAAAGGTTGGTTGTTATCAGGAACAGGGGATGGGGGTCTGGCAATGTTAACCAAAGGAAAATGACCAGGCGGATTGGCAACCACCCCACCCCCCATGCTAGAGTCCGACAGTACCTGAAAGCGATTGGAGGTGGGTACAGAAGGTGGTATTAAAGTCTCCTCAGAATGTCCATTTACAGAAGGGAAGGTAGTAAGAAGCTCTTTATATTTCTTTGCATGGGCACCTTCGGTGGAGGCAATAGAATGGATGCAGCTTCAGTCCGATTGCGCTACAGAGGGTGTATTTTGGATATACCTCGCCGCAGGTCACACAGCTCCTCAGTGGCTGTGGGTGGGCAGACTCCTTTTCTATCCCCGCAGGGCTCCAGTGGTGAAGTTCTGCTGACCAAGGGAGGGGTGTCAATGCCAACACATCCCCACCAACGGCCACACCAACAGGCGACCCCCTTTGGTGTCGACCAAGGGCTGGCGCCCAAAGGGCACCTGGCCCTGGTTATATACCTGAGTGGGAGGGAGGGAACTCCAGTGAGTGGCAGGTAGTCCCAGCAAGACAGACAGGCAGCCCCTCCAATCCCTGCCACTTCCACGCTCCAAACCCTCCACAAGCACTCCCAAAGGTCACCTGGCCCTGGTTATATACCTGAGTGGGAGGAAGGTGTTGAGGGAAGCCATGCTGCCCCCGTCCGGATCGGGGGAAGCTGCGATCGATCTGGCTCTTGGCAATATGAACATTTTGGATTGTAGCTCTTGGACTTGGGAGTTTTCCCCACCCGTTATATGTTGTAAGATGCTTTGAGCCCTATGGATAGGGAATTTCAATAAAACAAATACTACATTTTCAAAAATCATGAATCAGGACCTTTAAACTTTGGTTTAAAAATCATGACGTTTTTAAAAATAATAAATGTGGGGTTCTTTTTAATTGCCTTTTGTTTTCTGAACTTGTAGGGCACGCCCTGCAATCACCCTTTCAAGTTGTCTTTGCAACCATGAGAGTTAGAAACTTTAAAAAAAAAAAAAAAAAAAAAAGTGGAAACACTTGCACTTCTATTGCAAGTTTTGTTATTTGGGGCTTTTAGAAGCACTTAAATCCATGAGACTCGTGATTAAATCATGAGAGCAGGCAACCCTGAGAAATGGGTGTACTCTCTACTTTGTGTCTTTTTCACCTTCCTGCTAAATCTGCTGCAGAAGCATGTTTTGAGTTGGGTTCTCTTTAAATGCCATTCGGTGCCACTGCATCTGTTCTGTTAGTCCTCCTGCCAAATGTAGTGCCTCAATCAAGGAAGAGCTATTCTTAATCAGACTGGGCATCCCAAGGTAATTCAGCAATTTCCTTTTGGGCAATGGGAAGCCATCAGAAGGTTCATGCTGTTTGTGAGGATAGGGATGCCTCACAAGGGGGGAAGGGTAGGAGAGCCGGACGGGGGGGTCTAATGGTCCGTTCAGACGAGGGGTGCAACCACGAGGCGATGCCTGGAAAACTACCCTCAGGATCGTAAATGGCGTTTAGGCTCGAAAAGAGACCCCAGCCGGGATCATCACTGGGTATCTGGGTTAGCGCAAGCCTCGGGCCAGTTCCCTCAGCACAGATATTGCAGGTCCCAGGGCCAGGGAAAGGGGCGTAAGGAATGGTGATGCGGGAAGGGGAGTGAGAGTCCCTAGGGATGAGGAAGGGGGTCAGGCTAGGACACTCACACCAGGGTTCCAGGAGCACCACCGTGCGAAAGGGATGGGTCAGGCTTACCTGCTGCACTCTGGTCTCAGTTGCCCACGCACACACACTTGTTCCCAACACCAACACTCGTTCAGTCACACACTCTATAGTACTTCGAATCTGTTGCAAGTCACAATCACTAGGCACACAAAACGGGGGGCCGGTCTCCCAGACAGAGCACTGTTCACCAGCGGTGAAGGCTTGCAGAGATCTGCCTAATATGAGGTCTGAGGGGGGCGGAGCCAGAGACGCTCTGATCGGCGCAGCGTCACCACAGGGGGCGTGGCTGGCGTTGCAGCTGCAGGTGCTTTGGCTGGAGTGTTGCCGGAAGTGCCTGTGTCGGTGATAACCTTGCTTGCGGCATCCGGGCCGCCCTTCTCCTGCTTCCTGACAGCCGCGGGTTGTCCGTGTGGGGGCTCAGGATCGGTTTGTGACGCTGAGCTCTTTGGGCCCCGAGGTTTGTGGAGCGGGCTGGGGGCGTGTCCTTGTGGTCGGGCAGGCCGGAGCCTGACACTGTTGTGCCCTTATTTAATTACACCCCAAGGAGAGGATGGCACTGGAAGACTAGTGGGAAGTCTGAGGTGACCTACTAAAGACTCCAGGCGTGAACGCTGCTTTTTAATATTTCATGCCAGCTCCCAGCAGCAACGTGAGGGAAGGCAGGTTTCATTTTCATCTGGTGCACATGAACAATGGCTGCTATTCATCACTACAGAAATATCCATTTCAGAAGCTATCTAACAGAACCGCTCAGTGTGCATCGTCTCCTTGAGGTCCAGTGACTGGGTAATTCAGTCAGGTTATGACTATGTTGCTGAGATACTTGCATTTGTTATTGAAAGCGCATTCACAAAGCCACAAATAAACCAGATCGTTTGTGCACAGAACAGCTAAAGGTGCCCAGAGTAGTTGTGGAAAAGAAACCACTACACTATGGAGAACTTTGCTTTGGCCTTGAGATCTCGGCACATGGGCAGAATGAGGGAGTGTTTTATGGTATGGTTAGTACAGCCATGGGGGAAACTCATGCCATGGGGACTGACCAAGGCTAGTGGCATGTTTACTATTGCACGAGGCAGAGAGTGGCCTGCATTACACAGAACACTGCTCTTTGGGAAGAATTTTCTCTCTTGTAAACCTGGTTCTTCTCACTATCTACTGCTCCTCTTGCTGCCCCTACATGGTGGTTCCCAAAACTGCTTGCTGCTCCCCAGGACTTGCCTCCACTGTCCAGATACGTGTCTGGGGCAGGGGTCAAGACAGGGAGCAGGAGCAACGGGAACAATGGCAAAAGGTCCTGGAGACCAGAAGTGATGGCAGCAGGGGCAGGTCCTGGGGTGCAGCAGGCTGACACTTCTGAGACCTTCCACCACCATTGCTGTTCCCCAGGACATGCAATAGGGCCAGTCAGCCCTCCTCCACCTCTCCCACCCAAACAGCTCAGGGACAGGCACTGGCATGTACCAGTGGCTCTCCACAAGGTGTTGTGTGTACACAACCTGAAACAGGTTGAGGATTGCCCATGTTGGCAATCCTCTAGAGTTGAAACAGTGATCTATGTGAATAACTATATCTGGTGGATTTGCAGTATCTGAACTGCACCACCTCTGAAGACTCTCTGATTGGATCGCCATTTAGGGGGAGGGACACCCCATTTAGGGGGAGGGACACCCCATTTGGGAACCTGAAAACTCAAAAGATACCTGGAAAAAATTTCCAAAGTCAAGGGCCAGAAGTCGAAGAATCAGGTCAAAATGGTATTTTTTGTTCAGGTACATGACTGGACACTGTTTTCAGTACTGAAAAGTACCCCACATTTTTAATTTGAATTGGGTACCGTGAATTTGATGGGTATACCCAATTTTGTAGGTATCTGTTTCAGCTTTAATTTCTCCCTTGTAGCACATAGGGATGGGCTAACGCGGTTCAGAAGTTCGGAGTTCGACCCGAACTTGGCCTGTTAGGACGACCGAACTGAACTTCCAAACCGAACGCTTGAACTTCCGAACAGTTTGGAAAACTTCGGATGAGTTCAGGGGTGGGAAAAATGTGACTTTGGGTGGGAAAACATGACTGGAAGGGGGAGGAAGCTGAGAAGCAGACTTCCTGGCACCAGGGGTGGTTTCAGGGCCAAAAATACTGATACAGAAAAAATTTCGGTTTCGGTACCAATAGCACTTTTTTGAATGTTCGGCTGACTTTGGCCGAACCAAACTCTGCTGAACTGAACAGCCAAACCTGAACTCGGGTTTCAAACCGAACGACCGAACATCCGAACGGCGTTCTGTTCGCCCATCCCTAGTAGCACAATTCAAGTCTGGCACCCATCCCAAAGTCAGGGTTTCCTGGACTTCTTGCATCCTAAGCTAAAAGCACCTGGAAGTGGGCACATCCACTGGCTGTCACTGGGTCTGTGCAACTCACACAGCTGTCTGTAAACTGGCATACGCATATGTGTACCAGTTTGTGGGTGACTGTCCACATTGCACAGTCCCTGGCAGCCAATGCATGTACCTATGGCCTATAGGTCTCAAGAGACAAATATCCCTTTTATCCCTAGTCTGTGAGAGGACCCCCAGGGCTTCAGATATATTGCTACAGCTACATGTCCACTCAAGGTAGCGATTGACACCTACTGCCACCGCAGGGCTATCTGCGTACCTGTTGAATTAACCATGGATACAAAAGTCACTATTTCTTTCAGCTCTGCTCAAGACACATGAGGTGTCGCGTGTATTGACACCCACTGATGCAAAATTCATGTAGATCAGAGGAGAATGGGTAGAAGCAGGCTGTGTGTAATGTGAGCACGCTCTTGGCATTTATCAAGTAAACCAGGATAAATCAATGAGCCGTGATGATAAATATTATTGCCTCAATGGAGTTTGGTTGCTTTTTAATTACACTTTCCTATTTTCAGCTAATTTTCCTGAAATTGACACAGATTTAGTATAAATCAACGCAAAGGAGAAAACCAGAGGGAAAATAAATGAATAACAATCTGTATCTTTATTAATGGTAATTTGTTACTGACTTTGTATTTTAGCACTGGGTGTTATAGCTTACAAATCCACTGCTTTCCAATTTGACAGTTCTAATGCCGCCAATTGGTTTTGTAGCCTTTCAGCAAGGGCATTAAATTATCAACATATATTTATAGAGAGAAACTCATTGCAAAAACACTAGGGGTGGGCATTTGGATTCGGGTTGGATCTGTAACTGCTCGTAACAGGCGATTACAGATCATTCTGTACCAAACTGCAACACACCTGCTGTGGTTCAGTTCTTATCTGCAGATTTTTTTAAAATTTTGTTTTAAAATAATTGAAAAATTACCGCACATGAACAAAATGGCCTCTGGACCATTCTGTGAATGTATGCCGTTTTTCAAAATGGTATCAGCAGCATTGCTGCTGTTTTGGGAAAGGGTATGCATGCGCAGAATGGTCTGGTGGCCATTTTGTGAATGCACAGTGGGGTTTTTTTAATTGAATTATTTTCATGTTTTTAATTTATTTTAAACATGGATCCATATTTAAATATGGAAATTGTGGGATCCGAATCAAAAATGGATCTAAATCCCAATTTCCTGAAAAAACCCACCCCAGTCCTGCAACTATTGCTTTCTACATATAAGGAGTGCACCCGCACTCATGTGTATGAAATTAAGCTTGTAAATGCTTGCAGAACTAAGGCATGAAACTGAGAAGTCTTCTAGAACTCTTTTACCATCAATTTACCTTTAAAAGACTTTAATCAATTACCTTGAAAAGCTACCTTGGGTGTTACCAGACATAATGCTAGCTACTTGTTTCGGCTTTAAACACACTTTTGTCCATTATGTTTGTTTGGGCAGAAATGCTTTCCTCCATGTGCTTACCATGGATCATAGTCCTGGAAAACAGTAATGGACATCACATAACTGCTGCTTGCACATGGCCGCTGTTTTGTATAGAGATATGTGGCATCCCACTTCTGATTTATTGGAAGATAAACCCACAAGGCTTACACCAACCAATCAAAAGTCATACCAAAGTAATTCATCTGTGCTTTTAAGCACTCCACCTTTTCATTTTTGAGAGGGCTAGGAGTTGACACCAAGGCTGCAAACCCTGACCCCAGAGCTAGCTTCCAGCAAACAACTGGTAGGAAGGGACTATGGGGTAGCTGCAAAAATACACAGCAGCGTATAAGTTTGTAGACCAGCCATGTGCACCGGACATCATCTGTTTCAGGACACAATGAATTTGCATGGGGTTGTTATGCCTGATAACTTCCATTGTTTTCAGGGCAAGCCCTGGGTAATTAGCTACCCTTGATCGAAGTATGGTGTCTCTTTCCTCTGTCCACATTTCAAATGTTAGGCTCACAAGACCGGGGTGGCATCTTGTATTCTGGCTGAGCAATGGTTTGATGGACATGCTTGGATGCTGTGACTGCAAGTCCTGACTCTGGCTTGCAGAGCCAGAAGAGTGCCCTCCTGCTACCTACCAGTTTGATGGGCATATATAGTGGGAGTCCAGATGAGTCCAGTTATGTAAACCATCCAGTGCAGTCCACCAAAGGCTGTCAGCCTAGACAAAATGTGTTCACCTTTTCAGAGGGCAGCTCGTATATTTGAGTAAATCACTTGTTGCAGTGTATGTACGCTTGGGCTATTAGAAGCTCCATGTGTTCTGCACTTTCTGTGCAGCAAGTCACACTTTGGGTGCCAATTTTACACTTGACCTCTTCAATAAGAGGTAAGTGTAGAAGCTGAAAACAACACCGGAACAATATCCTGTAATGATAACCACTATTTACACTTCACTGCTGTTCCTGCCACATTGTCAAGAATTGATCAATTGGAGTTCTTTGAAATTCCATCCTTGATCAGTGACATCCTCTAATCTATCCCAAAGCTTAAAGAAGAGAGAGAAAAGCCTTGCACTTTGGATCGTGCACCACCAGGCTGGGAATCAGGTGGCCAAGCTCTACTCCTATTTTTACTGACTGCAGGTAAGCTTAGTTCAGTCAGATTTTTGACAGAGGCCACTGACATTTTTGGTCTCCCAGTTTCTGAGAAGTGACCTCAGTGTCCCTTGGACCTTCTTTGTTCTCAGAACAGTAACATACTCCCCTGGACTAGAGGAGTGACTACTCTTCACTTCTGGCAGTCAGCCCCACAGATAAGATTAGACACTCAGAAACTGAAGAACTCAAAAAGAATGGCAGAGTTTGAAAATGTTGGCATTCATCTTTTTGTCTAGGTTTCCTCATTAGTAAAACAGGGGGAATACGTGAGGCACAGTCCTGTCCTCATTGGAGTAAATGACTGAGCACTTATTGACTTGGATGCATGAGGATCACACCTCAGCTTTGTGGAACACAATCAACTCATCAAGTGAGCAGTGCTTGGTATAAAACTACTATTTCAATATAACAGGACAAATTTAGCCCTGGTGTCACTGGACTAGAGCTGAAATGAGCAAATGCCGAACAGGTAAACACATTGAATTTTTGGTACTCAATCTGTCACCTTCAGGTACTATTTGGTATCCGATAAGTGCCTGGTGGGTTACCCAATGTCCCAATTTGCCAACTTCTAGTCCCAAAATATCGACTTCTGGTGGTGATTTTTCAAGGTTTCCCCTGTTTTTTGTTACCACTAGACCTAAAGTAAAAAGATTGGCGTGTGTTGCTTCCCTTGGAAGCATTTGCCGAAATTTGCATTACATGGAAACTTACCAGCTTTCTAGCTGTTTTTGCCATTTTCTGATATTTTCTGCCCATTGAATGGGGCTGCCATGGCCCAGTCCCAAGCCCTGTGTGTGCCCCACGTACATCCCCGGTGACTGTGGAGAAGAAAAAAACTTGCTGGCTAAGCACCAGGGAAGTGCTGGAAATTGACAAAAGTTATGTAAAGCTGCCATAAAATTGTAAAATGGTGGAAGCGTATCATCACCGGAAACTGATGAAGTGCTAACAGACAGTCTCAAGCACTTCTGAAAGGTTGGTATTTCCCTTCGGAATGGGAACACTTGCTCTTGTCTCAGCCCTAGTTACCGCCACATTTTTTGTTATTTTCCAGTTCCAGTTCACCAATCAGTAATGGTAATTCCTAATTTTGGAGGTAATTGGGTACTTCATTGACACCCAGGTAGCCTGAGAATTACCTGACATTTATTTATTTATTTATTTTGTAGATTTTTATCCCGCCCCATCCTGCAACGCAGCTCGGGGCGGCTAACAACAGTCATAAAACAGTTAAGAACAATTTAAAATATAAATATAAAATATCTCAATAAAACAGGGTAAAAAGGACAGTGATAAATAAATAAACGGGCGGGGGATTAAAAACTACCCCCCCCACCCTCCCTCCCAAAGGCCTGGGCAAACAGCCAGGTCTTACAGTTCCGCCGAAATGTTAAAAGGCTTGGGGCCAGGCGAGCTTCCTCCGGAAGGGAGTTCCACAGCCGCGGCCCCACCACCGAGAATGCCCGCTTCATCGTGGCCCCCCGCTTCACGCGGGGGACCTCCAAGAGGGCACCCCCGGCGGACCGCAGGAGCCGTTCCGGGGCGCGAAGGGCGAGGCGGTCCCTAAGGTAAGAGGGGCCAAGGCCGTATAGGGCTTTATAGATCATAACTAGGACCTTGAACTTGGCCCGGCACACTATAGGCAGCCAGTGCAGCGCTCGGAGCACCGGTGTAATGTGCTCCCGACGGCCCGTCCCCGTAAGAAGACGAGCCGCCGCATTCTGCACCAGCTGCAGCCTCCGGGCCAAGAACAAGGGAAGCCCCACGTAGAGCGCGTTGCAGTAGTCGAGCCGCGAGGTGACGAAGGCATGGATGAGGGAGGCCAGGTCCGGGCCAGAGACATACGGACGCAGCCTACGTACCAGATAGGGCTGGCGGAAGGCAGCCTTAGCGACTGCCTCCACCTGCTGCTCCAGCCGCAGGTCTGCATCCAGTATGACCCCCAGACTCCGGACCTGCTGAGCTACAGGGGGGCAAACCCCCCCAACTAGGGGGGCCACCACCCCCTTCGCCCTCCCCACCACCATCACCTCCGTCTTATCTGGGTTGAGCTTCAGTCTGCTCAGCCGCATCCAATCCGCCACGGCCTCCAAACATTGGGATAGCACCGAGACAGCAGGGTCTGGGTCAGTAGAAAACGAGAGGTACAGCTGAGTATCATCAGCATACTGGTGACATCGCACCCCGAACCCTCTCACGACCTCCCCCAAGGGCTGCATATAGATGTTAAATAATAATGGAGACAAGATCGATCCCTGCGGAACGCCACACGGTAAGGCGCGGGGGCTCGATGTTTCCTCCCCCAACACCACCCGCTGGCTCCTCCCCGAGAGGAATGAACGGAACCATTCAAGAACAGTCCCGTCCAGACCCCCCCGGTCACGCAGTCGTCTCAACAGCAGCCCATGGTCCACGGTGTCAAAAGCGGCCGAGAGATCGAGCAGGATGAGAAATGTCGAACATCCCGCATCCATCTCCCGGCGGAGGTCGTCCACCAAGGCCACCAACGCCGTCTCGGTGCCATAGCCGGGGCGGAACCCAGATTGAAAAGGGTCAAGGAGCCCGATATTATCTAGATGACCCTGGAGCTGGAGCGCCACTGCCCGCTCAATAACCTTCCCTAAAAAGGGAAGGTTAGAGACAGGTCGGTAGCTGGCGAGCGCGTCTACGTCCAACGATGGTTTTTTCAGCAGGGGGCGCACCACAGCCTCTTTTAAGCAAGGCGACAACCTCCCCTGCCGAAGGGACGCATTCACCACCCTCGCCAGCACCGTCCCCAATGTCTCCCCGGAAGCTTTTACCAACCAGGACGGGCATGGATCTAGTTGACAACACGTGGCCCTCACAGACCCCAGGACATCCACCACATCGGCTGACGTCACTTCCTGAAACTCGCCCCATAAAGATGGACCAGACGGACCCTCCGCCCCCCCGCTCTCTTCCCCTACTGCTATCAACCCAGCGTCGAAATCGGCCTGAATCCGAGCGATCTTGTCTGCGAAGTAGTTGACAAACTCCTCACAGCGGGCCCGGGACAAGTCCCCATCCAGGCGGAGGGAGGCCGGACTCACCAGCCCCCGCACCACCCGAAAGAGCTCCGCTGGACGTGACTTCGCAGACGCTATGAGGACGGCGAGGAATTCCTTCCTCGCCGTCCTCACAGCCTCCACATAGGACCG
The DNA here is from genome assembly GCA_003113815.1 of Sphenodon punctatus. NCBI lineage: Eukaryota > Metazoa > Chordata > Lepidosauria > Sphenodontia > Sphenodontidae > Sphenodon > Sphenodon punctatus. The sequence goes on along the minus strand of QEPC01007559.1, from coordinate 6,975,889 downwards.
CAAATGGGCCCTGTGGAGAAGACGATCGGAGACAGACCGAGTCCGACGCCAGCGTCGCTCTAGCCTCCTGCCCATACGCTTCATACACCGCAGGCCCTCAGTAAACCAAGGAGTCCTGCGGTGACGAGACCCAGGCAGAAGGCGCCTCGGAGCCACCCTGTCAATGGCCTCCTCCAGCAAGATGTTCCAATGCCGGACCAGCTCATCCACAGAGTGACCGTCCACATCCAGGGTAAGTTCCCTCAGGACCTCCTGGAACCGCTGGGGTTCCATCAGCCTCCGAGGGCGGACCATCCTAACTGGTCCCTTCCCCTTCTGGAGGGGGCGCGCTAAAAGACCGGCCTGAAGGAGGTAATGGTCCGTCCACGACAAGGGCACCGCTGTCACCTCCCCCACAACCGGACCCCCCGCCTCAAGGCCAGAGCCGAAGATCAGGTCGAGGATATGTCCCCCCACGTGGGTCGGGCAGATCACCTCCTGGGACAAGTTCATAGTTGCCATGGCGGCCATGAACTCCCGCTCCGCCCCAACAAGGCCGGCATCGGCGTGGACGTTGAAGTCCCCCAGAACCAAAGTCCTGGGGGAGCCCAACACCACCTCCGAGGCCAGCTCCGCTAGAGCGGTAAGGGATGCCGCCGGGCATGAAGGGGCCCGGTACACCAGCAGCACCCCTAGCTTGCCCCCAGCCAAATCGATCACCACGTGCAGAGCCTCTACACCCACAATCTCCGGCACTGGATACCTCCTAACAGGCCAGTCTTCCCTAAAAACAATAGCTACGCCTCCTCCCCGGCCGCTCATGCGGGGCTGATGCTGCACGGCATACCCAGCTGGAACCAGATCCGCCAAAGTTGGACCGGCCAGATCATCCAGCCAGGTCTCCGTGATGCATGCGAGGTCCACGGCCCCATCCACGATCAAATCGTGGATAATCGGGGCCTTGTTGACCACGGACCTCGCATTCATCAGCACCAGCCCCCCACGCGCGGACCCTGGACCCGGCACCTCCCTCCCCCTTAGTGGGGGGGTGATGACCTCCACCTCCCTCAGGCACCGTGGACCCCTAGGGGCCCGTGCCTTCCCACCCCATGGACCATACCGTCCGCGCCCCATCACGACCCCAATGGCCATGCCCTCCCCTCCGTCCACCCAATCCCGGCCCTTCAGACCCGGCTGCTTGCCCCCCGGCCCTCCCTCCCCCCCTCCCCCCCATAACCCTCCCCCCCCAACCATACCCTCCCCATTCTCCCTCGGTCTCCCCCTCTCACGGGGAGACCGAGCCACCCCCTCCCCCCCAACCCTCCCGGTCCTCCCCCTGCTCTCACCAGGGGGAGTCCCTGGGTCCACCCCCCTCATTACCCCCCGTATCAATACCCCCACCCTACCACCCTAGCCCTGAAAGATAAAAAACCTGCCCAATATAAAACACAAAATCCCCCCTGCCCCCCTGCAGTCCCCCAGAAGTGCCCCCGAAGTGCCGCGCCCTTTGGCCGCGGCCCTTCGGCCGCGGCCCTGCGGCCGCAGCCTGCGGCTCCAGCCGCTGCCTGTGGGCTTTTAGCCCCTGCTACTTCCGGGTGGGGGGGGAGGGGACAGGACAGCCCACGTGGCTGCCCTCTGCGTTCCCCCCCTGGCCCCCAACCTTGCTAAGCTGTTTCTGTTCCCCGCAGGTGTTGCAGCGGGGCAGGAAGCGGCGGCGGCGGCAGCCCCAGCACGGACCCAGCGGCGGCAGCGATGGTCAGGCAGGCGGAGCTCCAGAGCCCCCCGCAGCAGCAGCAACAGGCAAGTGTAGTCAGTTTCCCTGCAAGCCTATGGGCCAGACTCAGGCTTGTCTGCAGCCCACTTTGCCTTCTTCACTCACACAGCTCTTTAATCCCAACATATTCTTTATACCAAGGCTCTGTTTTACTCACAAACCTCTTTCTTTTATTCCTTGGGTACCTCAAATTGCAGGTATTGCCCACACTTAATAAATCAGGAACTGTTTAGCTCTTCATTGGACAAAACTCCAGTGGGATGGAATAGAGACATGGGCTCTGATCCTTCCATGCTCCATTCAGTGCCATGTGGTTTGTGCCAGTGCAGCACTTTAGCGCCTCAGGCATGAGACTCTCCAGCAGATGGAAGTTGGTGTTAGACAAGACAAATTCATCTTTGAATAAGACATTTCTTAGCAGTTGGGGTAATTAAATACTGTAACTTCTTATCAAGGGAACTGGCAAACTCACTATCACTTGAAGTCTTTGGATTGAGACTGAATATCTTTTAGAGAAGAGACTGAGGCTGTAATCCAACCAGAATAAACTCCACAGCTTGTGTATCCAGGAGGTCACGTTGGATTTGGGGGGTGCAACATATGACCTACGGGTCTGTTCCTGTGTCCCATGGGCCTGCTTCCTTGCCTTGTGAGCAACACAGTGGGTGGCCCAGTCCAAAGAATGAATATCCAGCATTTTATTCTGGATTATTGAGGTATCAAATAACAAAGTGATGAACATATGAAGTGAAAACCAATGCATATTTAATAATCAAAGAATTTTAAATCTGACCTTAGAATTCAATACTTTTTTTGTCTTGTTTGAATTGTAGTTCTGCAGAGGGAACTGAGCCTGACAAGACCTGACTGGTCCTAACAGACTTGGTTCAATTGGGGAACCTTCACTTGGACCAGGGGTGAGAAGCCCGACCCCCTTGGAACACTGAAACATCCTAGCACTCTGAGGACCCTTTTGGAGAAAGGGTGGGGGGAAATACCTTAGGCTGCCGTTTTCATGATGTGCTTCCTCCCTTCATGGAGTGCTGTGAGGCCACAGAGTTCCGTGGGAGCAGGGCTACATCAGAAATCAGGTCAGGTAAAGACATTCTCCCTCCCCTTTCCTGATGCCCCCTCACCACATGCGTATGCACACAAAGCTCCAGGACCTTTTGGTGTTACATTGGGCTCAATGTTTTTGGTTTATTGATTTACATTGCACTGATGCATTGTGCATCATATATCATTCTATATATTNCAGGTGGAGGGTGGGAAGTAGTGAGAGGTGAAGGAGTGCGGGAAATGTTGGAAAATGTTGGGGTGTGTGTGTGATGTTATGATGTATTTTTGTATTTGGGGGTTATTGATTAGTAAGGGGTTTTGTTTGCCTCTATTGATGTTTAAATTGTATTGTATTGTATTGTATTTAAATTGTATTGTATTGTAAATTGTATTGATGCATTGTGCATCATATATTGTTTCTGTATTATATATTGTTTGTTAGCCGCCTCGAGCCGCCTTTGGTGGGAGAGTTGCGGGATATAAATTAAAATTGGAATTGGAATTGGAAGCTTAGGAAGAAAGTCATGGCTGTGTCGGCACTGGTCTCAGGTCAGTTCCAACACAGTCCCACCCAGATTGGGCTTAGGTCTGGATTTTTTTAAACCCCGAGCAGGGCTCTACTTTGAATATTTGTTTCACAGAACCTAGTGATGTGCAAAATTGCATCCAAGCAAGAACACAAATCCTCTCCCATGTTAGCAAGAAAGAGATCTGTCAGGGGGGTTCACCAACCCAAATGGTCTCGGACACCTTACTACACTTGTTCATTAGAATAAGCTCATTAAGCATTCAATAAAAACCGACAAGACAACGTCCAGAAATTATGAACGCCTGATATCCCACTCGTTATGTAAAGGCTGTGAAGAAGAACAAAGATAATGAAGAAAAAGAAGCAATTAGAACCGTAATCACGCTTTTAAAAAAAAAATATTACACACTGATAATTTAGAATGCTTGTTATTGTCAATAGCAGCTTAGGCAACTAAGAACTTTTAAAGTGTAATTAACATTTTCACCTAAGCTTCACACTTTGTTCTCCACCCTTCCACCTTTATTTTCTCAGCCTATTTTCCAAATTCCAACTCACCAGAAAAATAACTGCAGTATCTAAATTAGCTCTCACCGATCCAGCTCATTCTAGTCAAATTAATGATCCTTAAACTTTATTGGGGTCCAGTTAATGATCTTTTGACACATGGTGTCTATTAAATCTGCACAAGCAGAACATTGGGGATGAAGGAAGTAAACCTTTAATATTAAAATAGGAGTAAAATTAAAATGCAGGGATGGCAGTGCTACATAATTGGTGTTGCTGGCTTTCTTGATTTATCATGGTATTTTGTATTCCTAACACCTTAGCTGTTGGTGACTTGTGTTAGAGGAGCACATCAACAAGTTTCTAGTCCTCAAGGACATGGAGAGATACATGAAAAATGAACTAAACACTTCCCAGAAAGGAGGAGACAGATCAAAAGAAGTCAAAATGTACTCTCTTCCCATCCTCCAAAATCTCATGACTTTAGACAAACCCTTGACTTTCACAGCATGACTATATTTAAGTTCTTGAGGTTGGGAATACTCAGCTGTATAACAATGACTGAAAATATGCTGAACTTGGTGGTGGAGACCTACTGATAGACCATTGGGTAGAGCTGTGCACAGGGTCAAGTATTTGTATCTGTATTTGTGGCTTTAGTATTAGTGTTTGTTGGCATTTGTATCTTTACTCATATTCACTGCATTTTCCCCATTGCTGCCAATGTGGAAAACACAATGCACACAGGTCCCTGCACATGGGTTATTTTGGTGTAGAAGTGCAGTGAGGCTCTGCCAATTTGACAGGCCGATCTTTCTATATAAAATCCTGAAGCCTGTCTATTGGTTGATCAGTTGGTCTGGCCTAAGGCTTTTTAATTTTAAGTTGTAGAGGGCTGAGCTCTTAAATGAAGGGTTATCAAGCCCTTTAGAGTCTGAAGGTTACAGGGTCATGGCTGAGGCCGAAGTTACGTCCACCCAAAGTCAGCTCATATGTAAAGCAAAGGGAACAGCAGTTTCTGTAGTCGCAGCTGCTGTACAGCTGTTGCTGCCGTCGCAGTTGCTCTACAGCTGTTGCTGATGTATATCGCAATAGTCACTCTGTTCTGACCATAGCCAACTTGGAGGAGTTAGCAGTAGAGGTGGCACAATAGGACACTCTGGGAAAGTGGGATAAAGTGATAATTCACTGCTTCAGTTGGCTGGGATAGGTCCCCGGGGTGTTGGCAGTTAACAACACATTTCATTTTAATTAATATAAAATTATTCTGCAAATGATCGTGGGTTAACAACTAGTAAGAAAATTAAAATGTGGTTAAAACTGCTGCCAAGTATGCTACCAATTTAAAAATGGGGATACTGTTTTGGGGGGGGAAAGAGAACCAGATATGGCACTAGGTTCACAGGAGGTTGCTGGCTTGGGGATGGGAAATAGAAGGACATGTGATTGGCTCAATGATGTCTTGGGTTGGGGAATCACTGGCTTGGGGATTCATCATTTCCCCCTGGCGTAGCTGGTTTCCACTGGACTGAGGATGGCTGCAGTGCTGGGGACTGTAGTTCTGAGATAGCAGTGGCCCCTTCAGACAGGGAGGGCTCACTACAGACTCCCTAAGCAGAAGTCTAAACTAAGAGTCAGAGAGCAGTCCGACTCCAAGCTGGATATGTGCTGCAGTTTTTGAGGCCCAGTTTGACAACTTGGGTACCATATTTTCCAGGAAATTTTGGATTCACTCAGAACCCAAATACACACAGCCTTAGTATTGTGTTTCCAATGTGGAACAACAAAAAGTTTTTTGTGTTTTTAAACTCAAATGCACAGCCTTAATACTGGGTTTGCAGTGGTGTACATGTGGAGCAGAAAAGGAAATCTAATTAGTACATATGTTTCATTAGTTCACACATTCAACACTAAACCTGATTCAAAGCCCAGTGAAGTAGGGGTGTGCATGTCGTTTTTGTTATTACAATAATGATAATGAACATTGTCATTTTCATTATTGTTATTACAATAACGAAAATGACAAATAATAATAATGAAAATAGAAATGAAAACGACATTTCGTTTTTGAAATAAAGGAGAAAAACTGAAAAATGTATTTCCGGCTATAGCTTTTGTTTCTTATTTGATTCTGATGAAATTTGGGGAGCTTGTACCACCAATGGAGAGTACTATGTGTACCTATTTGTGAAACAATTAGATAAAGGAATTCGGTTTTAGAAGCAATTGAATGTTGTGATTTTAAGAAAAGCTCCATGCACGTTCATGGCTACAACTTTTTTTATCTTGCATCCAATTTGCATGAAACCTGGGAAGTATGTCCCTCCACGAGCTTAACACACCTGCCAGTTTTCAAAAAGATTGGTGTAACATCCCCTCTTACCTGCAGCAGTCGGGGGAGGGGGAAGAACGTTGCCATGGGGGAGCTCGAGGGGGACCCAGCTGAGGAAACAACTGCAGCAGTCGCACTCAGCTGGGCTGAAGAGACAGCGATGCCGGAAGGGCAGGACCCGATGCATAGGAGGGACGTGGTCCAACTCTAGAAGAGGGACGGAGGACGCTGATGGAGGGAGAACTCCGGCTGGCAGACATGCCAGGCCCCCTCTACATCCTTGAACGTGATCCCGGTGGCCTGGGGGAGAGCAAGCAAACCCCCCGTGTCCTTCTTCCTATTCCGACCCCGGACCAACACCAGGCTCCGACCGGAGAATGGTCACAACGCCAACGAGGGAGATCCTTCCAGGCCCAGCAGCAGGGAAGTGACTGGGGGAAGGGGTTGTGGGAGTCTCGGGGTGCCAGGAGGGTAGGGACCCTGACCACGTGATGCAACGTGGTACCAGGCGGTGAACTCCCCAAGGGGGAGTAAGGACTTGGGGGAGGTTGTGGGTAGGCTCAGGCAGGAGCCCGCGGAAGGTGCGTCATGACAGGGGCCGAGGGATACTCCTCCACCCCTCCGCCCCCTACCGAAGAGCAAAGGGGAACAAGCACCCTGTGGGACTCCCCTTGGGAGAACCTCAGGGTACAAACCTAGCCTATCCACCACAACTGGCATAGCTGGCAGGACTGACCTGAAGGGGCACGAGGGCGCAGCCATGCATACCATGCAGACGGGAACCCCTATGGGTGGGGAGGGGCTCCTAAAGTGGGTTGTAGAGACCCACCAGGTGCAGATGGAGAGGCAACAGGTTTTTTTTCAACAATTGTCCACGGTGGTGGCGGGAGTCCAAGATGCATCACAGGATAGGTTGACAGAGCAGTTATCAGCCTTGATGGCGCCTGCTCTAACGGCCCTAGCTGATAGGGCCACAATCTGGAGCAGTTTGTATGGATCCTTCCACCTGGGGGTAGAGCGTGGGTGTCTTGGCACCGGCCCACCACCCTGGAGGAAGCTACCACATTGATGGAAAATTATGAGATCTTTGAAGCCAAACCAGGGGACAGGGATTTTGGGAAGAGCCCGAAAGGAAGTCCCTGGACAAAACCCCGTAAGGAGACAGGAAAGGGTGAAAGGAAACGGGAACCCACCCGGGGAGGAGACAGTAGGGAGGAGGGGATGGGAGGCAAATTTCCCCCTCCAGTGGATGCCCGCTGGGGGCACGTCTATGCCTGGGGGACCAGAAGGGATGCAAGGGGGAACCAGAGGTACCCCGGGGGTGTGGCTGTGTTTCCAGTGTGCGAAAGCAGGGCATATACAAAGGAATTGTCCCTTGATGGATTGCACCTATGCTGAAGGCTGGCTGGGAGAAGGCCCCTGTGAGGTTAAGCCTAAGCACATGGTGTCAGCATGGATTGGGGGAAGGGAGTACTCATTAGGGATGGGCGAACATGGTTTGGAAGTTCAGAATTCGGCCCGAACTCGGCCTGTTCAGACGACTGAACCCGAACTCAGATCCGAACATCGAAAGACCGAATAGTTCGGTCAGTTCAGATCGCGTTTGGGTGACAAAAAAGGGTCAAACATGACAGGGAGGGGTAGTCAGCTGAGAAAACTTCCAGGCACCAGGGGTGGAGAGGCTTGCAAGAAACGAAACTATCTGCCTCCCCCCTTCCCAACACCTTCTGAGCTAGTCACTGTTCCTGAACAGCAGGCATTTCAGAAGGCTCCCTCTCCCAGCATTTCCCAGCTTCCCAATCCATTGCAATCCTCCTCCCATTTCACCCATCCAACCCATCGACCCCCATATTCTCATTCATTTATTTAGCTTAGCTTAGATAGATTTAGTGGTTATTTTTTGTTTTTACCCCTCCCTGTGTTCCCTGTGTTCAATCTTCCTTCCTCCCTCCCCCCTCCATTGAATCCTTTCCCTCTCCCATATATTCCATCCCAGATTCCCTTCCCTTCCCCTGTTTTTTCATTTAGAGTAGGATTATTAGATTGCTTTAAGTTTCATTTCAGTTTTGTACTGAAATGAAACTTAAACCTTAAACTGAAACCTTGTGTTGTTTGTGATTCCCCCCATCCCATATAGATAGATAGATAGATAGATAGATAGATAGATAGATAGATAGATAGATAGATAGATAGATAGATTAGGGACAGTAGACAGTTGTAGGAGTTAGCTTAGTGATAGAGATAGCGTTAGTGATTTAGTTTTAGTGTTTGTAGGAGTAGGCCTGTGTACTTATTAGATAATGCATTTAGTTCATAGCATTTAGAATAGTTAATAGCAGTTAGATTTAGTGTAGATAGATAGATATATTAGATAAAAAATTTAAATTAAAAAACCCCATATAAAAACAAAAAAACCAAATAAAAAACCAAAAAAACCATATAAAACCAAATAAAAAAACAAAAAACCATATAAAAAACAACAAAACCCTATATAAAAACATTTCCCAAACGGCCGAACCTGAACCGAACGGCTGAGCCCGAACCCGGTGAACGAACCCAACAGCTGAACAGAACGCAGCCGAACCAAACGGCCAAACCCAAACCACGATCTGTTCGCCCATCCCTAGTACTCAGCATTGGTTGATACACGATGCACCCACACCCTCATGCAAGAGGGTATACAGGGGTTTCCCAAACTGTCCCACCCATACCTAGAGCTATGGTGTATTCATGGGGATGTAAAACCGTACCCCCCCAGTCAGGTTCACTTGTGGGTAGAAGGGAAGGCCTACGAGGGTAGGAGTAGTACCCGGGCTTGCCTATGCCATAGTGCTAGGACGGGACTGGGAAAACCAGGAAGAGCTATTTCACCCACCCGAGGGATGCTTAGGAGAAGAGGAAGAGATCTCCAACCAAGCGAGGGATCTGGAGTAGCTGGAGGGAAACGAACTGTGGGGGACCTGGGACACCCCATGGCTGGTAAGCCCCACGAGTATTATTGAAGTTCAGCGGGATGACCCGGTGCTCCTGAGAGCTTATGAGCAGGTGACGGTAGCCAATGGGGTTGAACAGGAAACAGGGAGCAAGGGGAAACACCATCACTTTGAGTTGGTGCAAGAGACTGCTTGTATAGGGTAGCTAAAGAGGCAGGGACCGGGAATGAGGTGTACCAGTTGTTGGTGCCGGGACCTGCGAAGAGGGGTACCCTCCGCCTGGACCGTGAGAGCTCACATTCCGGACATCTGGAGACTGAAAAAACATTCAAGCGGATAGTCGCCCGGTTTTATTGGCCCAGTGTCCGAGAGGAGACAAGATTCTGCGCCTCCTGTCCCGATCGTCAGCTGACTAACAGATGGCGTGTCGCACTGGCTCCCTTGGTCCCATTGCCCCTGGTGGGTATACCCTTTGTGCAGGTAGGATTGAATTTCATGGGGCCGCTGGAACCCTCCACAGAAGGACACCGATATATTATGGTGTTGGTAGACTATGCCACCTGATAACCTGAGGCTGTAGCAGCCCGATCCATCAAAGCCCCTGTGGTGGCTAGGGATTTGCTACAAATATTTTCGTGGGTGGGTTTCCCCAAGACCATAACAACAGACCAGGGAACTAACTTTACAGGGCGACTGATGCGGCAATTATGCAAATTAGTGAGAGTCAAACATCTCAAAATGTCAGTCTACCATCCCCAGACCGATGGTCTGGTGGAAAGGTTCAACCAGACCCTGAAAGGAATGCTGAGGAAGTTTGTAAGAGCAGAACCTAGGTCCTGGGCCACCTTATTACTGTAAGGAACTGCCGGGTTCTGGCGGCTGTGGGTGGTGTAGTTCTGGTTGCCCGGAAACAGGGGACGGGATGCCGCAGTGAGCGGGGTCAGAGGCGTCGGAAGCAGGGGGCAGAGCTACCTCACGCTCAGAGACACAGAGGAGCCCCGCACAGCCATAGGACATCATTGCAGAGGCGTCGGGGTCAGAGACGAGCAGAGATCCTGCCCCGGATATTGCGGCATGGTAATTGACTGGCCTATATTACCTACCGGCAGGGTCGAGAGCCCTCGCCGCTAATTAGTTCTGAGAAGCTGGCCCCTTGAGCATTTCGAATCTAGCGTTGTCTGTGAAAACCTGAGTGAATTTAATCCTTGTCCTTGTCCTGTGTGTAACCCTTCCCCAGAGTGCATGCAGTGAGTGAAAGTGATTGGGTGTGGTATTGAGTGTGGGTTTTGTTTTGTGTTGTAATGTCAGTGGTGCTTCCTATTTCTGTTTGCCTCCTCCCCTCCCCGAACCTCATAGCTAGGGCACTTAGACTCCTCCACTGCCTGCCTGTGTGAACGTCCTGTCCCACACCCTTATTCCCCTTCCCTCATCTCCTTTCCCTCCCTGTGTTCCCCGGGTTCCCCCTTTTCCCCCTTGTTTTCCACAGTGTTACACGGTGTCCTGACCCCAGACTATTCCCCTGACTGTGTGGATCTCTTGTATCGTACCTATCTGTGTTGGGGCAATTGCCTTCTCTCTGAACCTCCCAATGATGAGCAGGGCTACTCTCTGAGTAAGAGAGACAGCCCACTTAAGACCCTGAGGGATCCTTATTCTTCCGATAGATATCTGACAAAGAGAGAAGGCCGCCCTCTGTGTGTGTCCTTCCCTTTCGGAGTGTGTCTGCCCCCTCCTACTGTTCCCTTTCTCCAATATTCCCCCCCCTTTCCCTTACCAGCCATGACAGAATTACCAGCACAGCTTTATTCCTTGCACAACATGACTTCCGAACACGAAGTTCAGGAATTAGTGCATGCTATACAATCTTGTGAAGGATTTAAAGGAGGAGAATAAAGAGCTTAGGAATAGATATCGAGCCCTACAAGAATCTATAGACCGGGCTCGTGGAACTCCTATGGAGGAGGAAGGAGATCCTAAGGGGGCTGCTGCCCCTCTCCCCTTGGGCCCTCCTCCACTTGCTCCTTTTCCTCGAGAGCCAAAGGCCCCATGTCCAGATAAATTCTATGGGGACTGGAAGGCTTGCCAGGGCTTCTTGGCTCTGTGCAATCTTACCTTCCAGACCCAACCCCTTACTTATAGTTCTGACCAGGCGAAAGTAGCATTTATAGTGGGCTTATTGGGAGGTGTAGCCCTGGACTGGGCAACCCCCCTTTTAGCAGCAGATGATGCACTCTTATGTAATTATAAAGGTTTCTTAAAACAATTTCGGTTCTTGTTTGATTACCCCCATAGGGTCAGAGATTCCGAACAGGCTATTTTGCACCTCCGTCAAGGTAGGACCCCCTTATTGGATTACACCACCCAGTTTAGGAAACTGGCTTTTGATCTTGGATGGAGTGATGCAGCCCTATGGGTGTTATTCCGACAGGGCCTTAACGACCAAATAAAAGACCAGGATCTGGAACATTAGTCCTGGATTGTACCGCCAATCTTGTTGGCAGTACAGAAACCTGGCTGGACACTGAGTAGGGGCCTATCTTGGCTGCCCTCATTCCAGCCGGGTATTCCGTGCAGCATCAGTCACGTTCGGAGGGATGGGGGGGGCGGTGTAGCTATGATTTTTAGAGAGAGATGGTCGGTTAGGGGATATCTGGTGCAAACCATGGTAGGGATTGAGGCTCTTCACCTGGTGTTCGATTTGACAGGGGACAGTTTGGGGGTGCTGCTCATATACCATGCACCTACCTGTACAACAGCCTCAGAGAGGTGGTGGCGGAGGTGGTGTTGTGGTCCCCAAAGGCATTAGTCTGGCGGGACTTCAACATCCATGCCGATGCTGACCTCAGGGGAGCAGAGCATGAGTTCATGGCAACCATGGGCCTATCCCAAATGGTCAATGGCCCAACACATCAGTGGGGACATACTCTTGATCTTATGTTTTTCATCAGCCTTGAGGTGGGTGTTCCGTTATTGGGGGAAATATCAGCAGTGCCCTTGTCATGGTTGGATCATTATCTCCTACAGACCTCTCTCCTAGCACATGTCTGCCCTGAGAAGGGTGTGGAGCCAATTTGAATGGTTCACCCCTGGAGGCTAATGGAACTGGAACTGTTCTGGTTGGCTCTTGGGGAGGTACCCTCTGACCTTGACGACCTCGTCGCACTATGGAACACTCTGTTGACTGAGACCATTAATTGGACGGGTCCTAGACATCCGCTGCCCAGGTGACAGCACCGCAGGCCCCTATGGTTTTCGGAGGAGCTGTGAGTGCTGAAGCATGAAGGGCAGCGATTGGAGCGATGGTGGCATAGTTATCATACTCCGGCTAACGATAGTCTTCCAAGCCTGATTCAAGGTGTTAGTGTTAACCTATAAAGCCCTAAACAGTCTGGACCCTGCCTATCTGCGGAACCGCCTCACCCCCCCCCCCAGGTACTGGACTGGCCCCTGCAGTCATCGGGGGGAGCCATTCTCATGGTGCCCCAATTCTTCTAGGAGGCCACGCGGGGTGGCCATTCTTGGTGGCCGCACCGAGGCTGTAGAACTCCCTTCCGGTGGGGGCGTGGCTGGCTCCGGATCTCCCCTCCTTTCGTAAAAAGACTTGGCGGTTCCATCAGGCATATGGCGGAGGAGATGGGTAAGGGGGAGGGGGATGGTGGGGGGAGTTATATGTTTGTATAGTTTTATATTGTAATTTCAGACGTTACGAGATCACAGTCAACCACAGTGAATCCCAGCGGATTCCCTGTGGTGGCTGCAATTGCGGTAACATCTGACTGATCCTCGCCAAATGTTCACCATGGTGAATAGCTGGCGGGGATAAAATCTGGCCACAGTTCTGGACCTCTGGCCAGCCCGAGGTCCCAAACCGTGGTTTGATTGACCCTGATCCAGGATGGGTCAAAAGTAATGCCTGTTAACTTGGGCTATCCCGGATCATGGCCCCGACCACGGTATGGGATTGGGCGCAGCGGCTGCATTGGCTGCTACTCCTGCCCGTCTCCCCAAGGGCGGGCGGCTGAGGGAGCACAGGGGGCGGGGCTGTGCGGCTGCACGTTGCGCCGCGCAGCCCTGCTCCCACTGAGATTCCCCAGCGTGATGGAGCTGGCACGTCGAAAGGACAGTTGACTTCATCATGGACCGGGATATGAGTGAGATTCCAGTCCAGGATTCAGTGTGGTGGGCTGAACATCCCATCCCATCTAAAATTACCCTGTGTATTTATGCTGTAAGCTGCCCCGAGCTGCCTGTGGCAGGAGGGGCGGGATATTATGATTTTAAAATAAAATAAAAAATAAATAATATGAGTTCTGCCCAGCTCTCCTGACCTCCCTGCCTTGACCTGATCTAATTCTCCCCTGAACCCTCTGCTTTCAGCCCCATGCCTGACTTTGCCCTCTTGGACCCATTCCCTGACTATGCCTGTGCATGACATATGACAGTGGGTCCTTATATACACAGACCTAGGAAACATCAGAATTTGCAGGCACAATTTAGGCAGTGCTGCCATAGAATTTTCCTGAAACATGTAACTCATCATACCCGCGTTAAGATCTCTTTAGTTTTCATAATTAGTGTTACACTTAATAAGGGAATTTAATGACCGTTTACTCTTGTTGCAAAGTATTGCCTCAAAATCCTAATCATCTTCCTTTGCCCTTTCACTTACCTTTCTCCTTCAGAGCCTGATTAGTTGTGAATATTCTATTTGGAAGATGAGATTGACTGTATTAGAGGTTACACTGAGGGCAAATTAGTAACAAGACTCCCCTCTAATGTTCTCTTTGAAGAACCAGCTTAGTCAAAAGCAACCATTATAGTAGCTTGGAAATGGAGAACACTCCAATTAGTATATATTCACTTCTCCTATTGTCAACCTAAGTATATCATGACTTTGACTAGCAATAGGTGGCAATTGAAATGCATGACCAGAGGCTTAATTTGAATATAATTTTAAAAATACATTCAGTCTTTATTGTTCCTGTTAGCTTTAGTATGGTATCAAGATACCATCACAGTAAAACCCAGGAAACTTTAGAGTGAAGTCATTCATTGATATTATAAAGGATCCTTTGCAAATGCAAAGATCCTTTGGATGCTAAGGGCACAATCATTTGACTACTTGGCTTTGGTATGGGTCCCATTGAAGTAATTAGGACTTAAACAGGTGCTAAGGGCTAGCGCTGACACTAACCAGTTGGAGGATCGTGCTGCTCAATGACCTCTGAAATAACCGGTGATATCCCTGCCAGACCTATGAATACATAATAAAAATGCTCACGAGCTATGCTCTAAGGCTATTTTCCCCCCATGGTTATCTCAGATTTTCTGATTTCTGTGAAATTTATCCACTGCCATGAAATGTGTAGTTTCCTGTGAGGGGGTGGGTGGGTGGGGGACTTAGTTCCTGGAAGAATTGTGTAAACATATCTTTTCAGCACTTTAAACAAATACAGAAAATGTTTGCTTTTCTGAAGCACTTCTCACATGGCACTTGATTTAGCTTTAAAATATTGCATAAATCTTTTCCTTAAAATGTCTTCAACCAAACCTATACCAGCTGCATCAAGTTTCTCCTAATTTTTCTATTATTTTTTTCATTTCTTGTTGATTTTATAATTATTTTTAGTTAATTGGTGAAAACAGGGTCTTCAAAAAATGGACATATTGATTTTAGGACTGACTACCAGTAAGTACAGTCTTGGAGAACATTTTTGGTGTACCTTGATAAGGAAAGAGTATAGATCTTGAAAGTGGCAAGGTTATTTTTCTCTTTTAGAAATATTATGTTCCCTGAGAAATTATACATTTTTACCATTATGTGCTCTGAAATAAAATACTAACATAACTATGGATCTTTAAGAATGAATTTTTTTTTGCAAACTAATCGTTCTTTAAAAAAATATAGACACTTGATTTTGCAAACAGCCTTCTGGATTTAGTGGAAAAACAAAGAAGGTAGCTATGGTAAGTTTCCACAGGAGCTGGACTTTATAGCGTTTATAGACGTTTATATGGCGTTTATTATTGTCACAGTGACCTAGCCACACCTGATCATGAGTGTGATTGGCTCTGCCAGAGCAGGGACTTATATGAAGCTGAGGTTTAGGTTCTGTTGAACTAGGACACCAAGGAATGCTCCAGGAAGGAGGGATTAGCTAGCCACAGATTGTCCAAAGCTGGGAGTTTAGATGGGGCTCAGCTCAGGAGGGAGAGGCTTGGAGCTTTGATGGGGATCATCTCAGAAGGGGCCCAGGTAAATGGGGCCACAATCTGGAACTATAGACCTGTTTGGTGTTGGGTGTCTGCCTAAGATAAATAAAAGAGTACAAAGCAAGAAATTCTGTCCAGAGTCTGCTTTTTAGAAGATGGTAGGAGTTGCAGGTCTGTCCCTGCAAACTCTCTTACGAGGGCAATGGGCATGCAGTCTCCAACTATCTTGGGGAACATTCCTCATTCATTCAGCATGTAAGGGGGGTTTATGCACCCGTCATTTGCGTTTTAAGTGGTATGCTAGTCTTCAGGGGGTGCCAAACCTTCTATCACAAGGGGAGACGTCATCAGGGGCATAGTGCGGTTGTACAGTAAGGGTGAAAAAGCAAGCGGCAGCCCTTTTTGTCAGACATGTTCAGTCCGACATTGCCTTCATGTACACGGCAAACCCCGCTGAAGCAGCGGCACTTACCGATATTTTCTGCCGCTTTCTGCTCAAGCATATTGCTGTTCTCTGGTCTGAAAGTTTCAGAGACTCTTGTGGACTTCCGTGAACTGTTGTAAACCTTTGGGAACTTCCGTATAATTTTATAAAATGACGTAAATTGCCATGAACTGTCGTAAATTGCTGTGTGTACTGTTTTGTGATTGGTGGATCAGATGAGAGCCCTGTTTTTATTGGTTTTAGTGGCTGTCCTTTCTGCTTGAACTAGCACATGGGCATTAAAGATAGCTCTCCCTTTATTCCTTTTCTTTCTATTTGACTTGTGCTGAGGGCTCGCTCACTCAGCCCCTTGCATGCCAGAGCTACCCCGTCTAACGTAAGAAACCCACATTACAACGGGCACACGCACAAACTGGATATTTGGATCCATACCTGGTAAGTTGCTTTGTTATTCAATTGTATGAGACAGCCGAAAAGTAACTCACTCATATTACACATGCCATTGACTGCAGGCACAGCAGCCAGCAGGTACGCATGCACTACTTAGCTTATTTATTTTCCTTTTGAGGATGTTTTTGACCCAGGAAATTATGTTAGCATGGGGTAATTTGGGTTTAAATTAAAGAAGAATTAATAAATGCAGATCTCTTCTTCTGCTAAAGAAGGCTCCCCATTAACAACTTAATCCTCAGAGTGCTCTACCAGGGCAAGCCCCATTCAGGTGAACGGGGCTTGTTGTGTGATCAAACAATTTGAGGACTGAGTTGCGAAGAGGGAGCGTAAACATTGATATACTGACAAGGTGCTGAAAACCATGGGACAACTGCCGAAAATTGTCATAAATGTCACTAAAACTGCCCTAACTGCCATAAATTGCCACAAACTATCGTAAATTCCGTAAATGTTACGTACACTCCCATAAATTTTACAACTGCTATAAACTTTTGAAAACTGCCGTAAATTGCCATGAAGTATCGTAAATTGCCATTCGTTGCTTTCAGCCCGGTAGCAGACAAGCCAAAAAAGCGGCAGCCCAAAGCAGAACAGCAAACAATGCTGCCACTTCAAGCCTACGTACAGAGCCCAGACTCGGCTCCCAATTACAGTTATGAAGGGTATGGTCTTCAGGGTGGAGGGTGGTTCTTACCTTGGTTGGGTGAAAGCCCTTTTTCAGGTTCCAGCACTTCACCACCCACTCACTCTGAAAAATTATTTCCTGGAAGGGTCCTTTGCGGGTGACCTGAGCGCCACTAGGAAATTTTCAGAATGGGTGGTGGTGGGGTGGTTATTAAGATTATTTATTTATATAGCGTATGCAATATACTTGATGCTTTACAATCAGTAGTTAGAGGCAGGTCTCTACCCCAAAGGGCTTACAATCTAAGAAAGACGAGGGAGAGGGAAACATAGGGAGACACAAGAATACCCTCATGAAGTTGAGAAGTCGCAGGTGCACGTACTTAACATAGTTACCAGGAAGAGGAAGACTCTGAATGAAGGAGGGAGAGGAGACCTCTATGATGAGCCTAGGAGGATGAGGAACTAAGGAAAGCCTCTCAGAAGAGGTAGGTTTTCAGGAGAGATTGGAAGGGAACTTGCGAGGGAGGGAGCAGAATGTATGTATTCAGGGAGGGAGTTCTAGGCATGGAGGGCAGCAAGGGAGATGATATGGGGGAATCCTTTGTAAGAGACTTGAGCACTGGTAGGATGAGCTGTGGAGTGCTAGCTCTGGTCCGGCTTCTTTCCCTGCCCATGCTGAAAATTTCCCAGCAGTGGCCAAGCCTCCTACAGAGGATCTCCCATTTCCCTTGCAAAGTATGAGGCCCAGGCTCAACTGAGCCCCCTTGAAGCTACACCGTGGTAGCTATCATGTCTCCCCCACCGCACCTATTCTGAAAATGTGTGCTATCATAATCCCTAGCACAATCTCACTTGCAGATGCAATGTCAACCCCCCACCTAGAGCCCAGCCCAGCCTCTGCACAGTCAGCACTGAAGTCAAACCTGGCCCTTCGTAAGTATGGGTGGAATAAAACAAGATGATAGCCCACATTAGGCTTCACCTGACATGTTCCTGCCTACCTGCCTGTCTATTAGGCATCAGCAGAGGTGTCGCTAGGGGTGGGCTGGCCAGGCTGGAGCCCCGGATCTTTCCCCTGGAGCACTGGATCGCAGGCAGGCTGTGCAGTATTGAAACTGACTAGGCTAGTCAATTTCAATAATTAGTTACTGCGCATGTCTCAGGTGCCCGCCACGGCCACCGCATGCCTCTCTAGCTGCCCAGTGTGTGTGCGTGACTCCCTCAGCTGATCCCTGCTCCCACAGCACCATGTGGTGAGCTGGTGCTGCTTGAGCCTGCGCTTTATGGGGAGAAAAGTTGCACGCGTGTGAGGGTGAGCGAGGCAGCCGCAGCTGTGTGACTGGCTGCAGCACACGAGCAGCAGCTCCTGGGTCTGAGAGTGGCTGGACAGTCACTCCCCATGGTGCTTGTTGACCTGGTGAGGCGGTGATCAGCCCTGTGGAGCAGGCAGACAGTCTGCCTGTAGCAGCATAGAAAGAAGCAGCCGGCTCCAGATTGATCTCTCCTTCAGCCTTGCACATTTCCAGGACTGAGGAGTCTGTGAAAGAATCCTCCAGAGGAACAGAACCCAGCTGCTCCCAACTGGGCCAGGCAGGTAGGTGCTTGGGGAGGCAGGCTATTGGGTGGGGGGCTGACATTTCCCTCCTCTCTCCCCAAGCTCAGCCAGCGACCTGGGATGCCCCCCTTTCCTGCCACCATTGTGATCCAGCCGGGGGGTGGGTGGGGAAGAGCAGCAGGGGAGGGAGGGAGACCCCAGAAGAGCCAGATCCCCTCCAGGACCAGCCCCAGGCATGTGCCACATGTGTGACTGCACATGGCCCTGTGGCCAGCTGGGGCCCTGTGCTTGTATGGCTGCTGGGCAGCAGGCTGCCGCCAGCTTCTCCCCCAATAAGTTCTTCTGTCTCCCCTCCCTGGCTCTGGTCTCCATCCCTCACCTGCCTCTGCCTTCTAGTAGTGCTGCAGCAGCAGGACACAGGGACACCGATCCCCATGTGAGTGATCAGAAGGATGTTACCTTGTAAAGGAGGTTCTTCGAGATAGCTTTGAACATTGGGTGTTTTCAGACGTTACGAGATCACGGTGAACCACACTGAACCACACTCAACCCCCCCGCGGGGCCAAAGGGCCCGGAACTTCTGAACGGCGTGCGCCAGATGTTCATCACGCTCAATACCCACATGGGGTCAGTTTGAACCACGCTTCCCGGGCTAGCCGGGGGAAGGTCTCGGGAAGCGTGGTCAAACCAACCACCACAGGGAACCAAGCAAAAGTAACGTCTGGACGCCAATCCCCCAGCGGAACCAA
>QEPC01007559.1:6897530-6941883 GCA_003113815.1 Sphenodon punctatus | reverse complement strand
GGGTTTTGGCTGAGGAGACCAAGAGAAAGGGGCGAATCCGAGCAATGTTGTGGAGGGCGAAGCGACAGGACTTGGCAACAGAGTTGATGTAAGGTTTAATGGAAAGGTGAGTGTCGAAGATGAAGCCCAAGCTACAGGCTTGGGGAATGGGACGAATGGTGATCCCATCAATAAGGATGGACAGAGAGAAGAGGGAGAGGAAGAGTAGGGAGAAAAGATAAGGAGTTCAGTCTTAGCCATGTTGAGCTTGAACTGATGTTGGGACATCCAGGTGGAGATATCAGAGAGACAGTTGATGAGGCGAGCTTGGACAGAAGGGGATAGAGAGGGCGTGGAGAGATAGAGTTGAGTGTCGTCAGCATAGAGTTGATATTGGAAGCCATGGGAGGCAATGAGTTTGCCAAGGGACAGGGTGTAGATAGAGGAGAGGGCCCAGGACAGAGCCTTGGGGAACCCCAACCGAGAGGGAGAGGAAGGAGGAGTTGGAATTTGGAAGAGACACATTAAAGGAGCGATCAGAGAGGTAGGAGGAGAACCAGTCAAGGACAAAGTCTCAGAAGCCTAGGGAGCGAAGAGAGTCCAGTAGGAGTGAGTGGTCGATAGTGTCAAAGGCAGCAGAGAGGTCAAGGAGGACAAGAATGGAGTAAAGGCGCTTAGATGTAGCGACAAGTAGATCATTGGTCATCTTGGCTAGGGCAGTTTCAGTGGAGTGAAGGGGACGGAAGCCAGATTGGAAAGGGTCCAGGCTTCCTCCCCCTCCCACCTCCTGTCTTTTCCTCCTCTTCCCCTGACACTGCCATCTCTTCTCCCCATGACCTTCGACTCTCTTGCCCCCCCCTCTCCTCCCACCCCGTTTGACCCCAAAACCCCTGTCCCTGGCTCACCTCTACTGTCCACTACCTCCGCTCCTGCACCCAGGCTGCTGAACGCCTCTGGTGCAAATCCCGCTCCCACCCCGACTTCTTCCACTATAAATTCTCCCTCTACCCCGCTATTTCCCTGGCGAGGCAACACTACTATGCCTCGCAGGTTGAATCCTACTCTCATGACCCCTGCCGCCTCTTCTCCACCTTTGACTCCCTTCTCAAGCCCCCCTGCCCCCCTCCACTCTCTTCCCTTTCTGCCCAGGATCTCGCATCGCTCTTCAACTCAAAGATTGACAAGATCAGCCAGGACATTGCTTCCCACCCGTCTCCTCTCCCCGCTCCCTCACTACCCCCTCCCTCCTCTCCTCCTTCCCTCCTGCCTCCCTTAAGGAAATCTCCTCTTTGCTCTCTTCCTCCAACCCCTCCACCTGCCCCCTCCTGACCTCCATTGCTCCCACTCAGAAGACCTGACTTCCCCAATTCAAAGTAAAGCCACAGGAGCAACAGGCTGCACCGGCTCCTCAGCTGAGGGAAGCTGCCCCGGAGCGCTGAGTACTATCAGTCCCCAAGGCCTCCTCACTATAAACACCCTCAAGCAGCTGACCCACCCCTGCCCCAGACTGCCAAAGTCCAATAACAGCCTGCTCTGGCTTTGAAAATCTTCATGTTCCCCTTGCAGCCTTTTCCTCTTTTGGCTGAACATGTCCTGGTCCTCGAACCTTTTCTTGCCGGTCTTGCATTCCAAGCCCTTTATCTTTGTTTCTCCTCTGAGTCCACACAAGGAAGTCAGCATCTAAACTGTAGGATGATCCCTAAAGGATCACTGTGCTGCAGCCAAGGCAAAACCCACACTGAGCAGAGTGAAAGGAACTACTCCAGTCTGTGTCCTATCTCAGATATTTCTGTCCTAGCAACAGCCCCTCCTTGTTTCGAGTTTAGTTTGTGATCCTCTATAGCTACTGCTTCTTTTGGCATCTAAATGAATTTTGCTTGCCTCATTTGCAAATCCCATGGTATGGAAATGAATTCTCCAATCTCACTGGTTCATTTGCACATCACAAGACAGTCTCCTGATTTACAAATAAATTGCCAGCTGACAGCAGCAGGTGGGGTGGCAACAACTCCAGCCTATGAGCCAAATCCTGGAGCTTGATGATAAAAACTAGACCTATGACATAGGCAGGGAAGGGCAAGCTTTCCCCTCCCATGGGCCACTTTGAAAATTAGTCAAGGTTTGTCCTGCCGGCTGAATAAAATCTACAGGTGATTCTGGTTAAGATGTGTGCTTTAGGATAGGGGAAGGAAAGGGAGGATCCAGATCATGTATCTATGCTATGGATCCATGGCCTATCCTTGAGTGCATACCCTCATCTCTGCTCTCGTTCCCTGAGTTCCCTCTTTCAGTGCTTGAAGGTAGGTACTGGGCCTATGCTGTAACTCATTTTTAACTGATTGACTTAACATTTGTACATATTTCACACCTCACCCAGGAAATCCTTCCTACTAGTTTTCACACTGATAGGACATACCATTCGAATTTTATGATTAGCAGGCATCCTAGTTTTCTGCAGCAAAAATTGGAAATTCTCTGATAAAAAAACATAACTTTTCTGATTAAAAAAAACCCAAACCTGTTTTTCTGTCATTAAATGTAAATGCTAGTTGACTTTCCCTTACCACAATATATATACATATGAGTTAGAGCACCACATATTATTGTAATATTTTCATTTTTGCAGCTACCTGTCCCACCAACAGTCCACTAAATAAATAAATTGAAGTCTGTTGCACCCGTCCAAATGCAGAACTTCTTCCCCCCACAGCACATGCCTTGAGGTTGCTTCCCCTTCACTGCCCTGCACTTGCTGCTTCCTCCTCCCAGGACCGCTCTGCCAGCCTGAATGTGGGACCATATACAGGCTGGCACTTGGGGAAGCCACTAACGGCCCAATAGTCCCACCTCCTGTCCCCTCTTCACAAGGTCCAGAAGACCTGACTTCCCCAATTCATAGTGCCCGTGCCCCCCCAACCCACAGGAGATCTGTGGCACTCCTCCATGCAGAGCCCCTGCCCCTCCACAGCACATGCCTTCAGGCTACTTCCCCTCAGCTCCTCAGTGTCCTCACTGCCCCCTGCTTGCTGTGTCCTCCTCTGGTTTTCTCTCACAAAGAGAAAACTAGGAACCCTGATTAATGTTTGGCGGATGCCGTAAATAAATTTGATTGATTGATTGATTGAGAAACCCTGATGATTAGAGTGTTTGTGATTATAATGGTGCGACTCAGATGCCTAAGCTAACAGAGCTGACCTGCTGCTCTATCCCTTTCATAAGCTAGGCGTGAACCTTTGTTTTACCAGTATTTGTTTCATAGCTCTAGCACAGTATTACCCTCTACTTTGTCCTACACCATCCCTGCACAATCAGCTGTACTGGGCATATGGATGTGTGTAAAGTATAAAGTACTTCCCACTTAGTAGGAGTACCTCCCATTAAGTATAAAGTTTTTCCTACATTCCAGATGTGTCTTCTCCTGTGTGGCTTCTCTAAGAGTGGACTCTCTCATAGCCCAGTGCACAGAAGCTTTGTTGTTGTTTTAATTAGAGCAAGTGAAATAAATCACAACTGTACCGTTTCAAGGGCCAAATGTGAATGCTTAACCTTTTCTAGGTTCTACCAGTGGAGCTGGCTACCGCTTTTTGTTCAGCCACTAGAAAAGAGCTGTTACTAAATGGACCCAGCTGGGAGGTTTGTCTGTGTGTTCAGTGGAGAGTAACACCCATCCGGTGTGTGTGTGTGTGTGTGTGTTCTCACAGGGGGGATGCATGTGCACTGGGTGTACAGCCAGGCACCACCTGTTCATGCCCCCTCATGGAGTAACCAGAAAAAAACACAGAGTTTTTGAGAAAAAAAACATCTCAGTACGGGGAGATGGGTGGAGGTACATGGGTTGTGGGAGCACGTGCCCACCTACTGCCACTTTTAGATGGGCATTTACACACATGTCCACAGAGTAGATATGCATGGGCGTGTTCTGTTTGAAAACAGCCCAGCACTCTACATATTGGCCCATTAGCTAGCTATCTGTTTGCAAGGCATTCACAATGGCAGTATCTTTATGGCAAAGTGGCTAACCTTTGTTGCAGTCATGACAGGAGTCCTGGGTACTGCACACTTGTGTCACCTCTGTCAACTTCTTTAAAGGAAAATGAAGGAGCAGTTCCTAATTTGAGCACAGAATGCACAGCGGACATTATATATTTGCTGCTGCTGCCGACTACCTATCTATTTTCATGGACAGTTGGGTAGACCAGGCAGCCCAGAAAAGACCCCAGCCAGATGTGAGCAGCTACTTTCACTGCTTGCTGCTACTCAGAACTCTCATCCAGCTACCAAGTAGCCCATTAGCACCTCAGAGAGATGGGAAGGCCGCTTTGTTTTCAATACCCTGCTTGCATGGTTAAGTCAGGAGGTAACTGCTCTCTTAAATGCATTACTCTCCCATTCAGTGCAGAAAATGTGACAGATCTGAAAGAATAATGTTCTTTCACCTCCTTTTGCAATTTCACAACAAGCTGTACTTGCTCACTCCAGGCCAAGGCCTCTCTGGCACATTTCAGAACCTTCATCGGAAACTAGTACTAGTGCCCAACTGTTCTTACTGCTGTATATCTAAAATACGGCAGATCAGAGACTCAGCCTATGTCAGAGTACCAGCTGAAGAAGATGGTGCAATGCTGATTTACTCTGTCCCAGTGTATGTAGTTATATTAACTTTATTATATATAGCATGTTCAATATAAATGGCTGGGAAGGATATCAGGCTGCTTCTCGCCGCTTCTCCTCCTTCATGGCACATGAAGGCTGGACCAACACAGGGTAAAAGACAGGAAAGCTGAAAAGAGGAGCTTACCATAGCTATCGTCAGGGGTATTCATCTGTCCTCCCTGATTACTTTTTTTCATTAAGAAAAGAATATAAACAGTTAATTAAATCCAAAAAATGCATACATAATGAATCTAAATGACTAGCTCTTTTGGAAGCATGTCAGTTGAGGGATGCTCAAAAATGTTGGAGGATAGTGAATGGATCGATATGCAAGGGTAGATCCTTATGGTCTTTCCCTGTCCCTCCACATACCTGGGAGGAATATTTTCGCTCATTGCATTTAGCTGAAGCAGCATTGCATCACCCATTTGACCCAATGACTGAATTTGGAATTCTACCAACCTAGCAGTCTGTTTCGGAACAGGAGGTGGTTCAATTTATAGATACATTTAGGAATAATAAAGCATCGGGACCAGATTTGATTCAAATTTTGAATTTATTACAGCCCATTTAGACTGGTGGGTCCCAGTATTAGCAGCTTTATTCACAGCTATAAATAGTTCTGGGATATTCCCACTTGGCTGGGGTAATGCTGTAGTTATCCCTATCTATAAGAAAGGTGTGCGCTCAGATCCTGCTAACTATAGACAGATCAGCCTGTTGAGTGTTGTAAGTAAGATCTATGGCAAATATCTATTACACAGGCTGATCTCCTGGATGAACCAGACCAAAATATTGTCCCTTGAACAGGCTGGTTTTCAAGAAGGAAGAAGCACAACTGAACAATGCCTGATTTTATTCCATCTAATAGAAAAATACAAGGTAGCTAATGGCAAGCTCTTTGTGGCGTTTTTAGATTTTAAAGCCTCATTTGATTCAGTTGATAGATCACTTTTGTGGACTAAATTAAATAAGACCTCAATTGATAAAAGGCTTTTATTATTTTCTACACTACCGTGTTCATGCAGATTCCTCCCAGGTGGTCAAAGTGGATAACGAGGGTCATCTTACCAGCAAGATTTACACCACCAATGGTGTAGGCAGGGCTGCGTATTAGTTCCTGCTTTATTTAACCTTTTCATTCATGATGTAGTTTTGACCCTTACACAGTGCGAACTTTTCCCTCCTAAACTGGCCTCTGGACCTGTTGGCTGCCTGTTGTATGCCAATAACCTTGCCCTTTTATCTCAGACCTGAGTTGGTTTGAATAGGTAGTTAAAGGCTTTTTCGGCCTACTGCTTCAGGAATAGGCTGAAAATAAATTACACAAAATCAAAAATTGTGGTGTTCTCTAATAGTCAAAAAATGTTTAATTGGTCTTTAAATGGCCACAAAATTCAACAGCCTATGTTCTTTGGGCATTAACTTCCACGCACAGGGATGATGGTGTGACCACCTTTCCAAGGCAACAGTGGCTGCTAAGGGTCCATCGCAAGCCATCTTAAGATTCTTTGCTGGTATTGGGTGTTGTAGAATTGATCTTTCTATCAAAGTATTTGTCAGCAAGGTCAGGGCTAGTTTTCTTTATGGAGCAGAACTCTGGGCTCCCCTTACACCAACAAATTTGAACTCGGTTCAATCCAGTTTTCTTTATAAATTACTTAAGGCCCCAAAGGGTACCCCTATGGCAGTAACAAGGCTCAAGGTTGGCCAAAGTAGCTGGCACACAATTGCCTGGAAATCCACATTAAAGTTTTGGTTAAAACTTGCTAAGGTTCCTAACACGGGTTTGACCCTATTTATGTTTAAGGATGTCTATAGAGGCCAATGGCTAAAAGCTATAGATAGATACTTGCACCGTCTAGGATTTTCGCAAGAATACTTTGAGAACAAGGATTTAAGATCAGCTTGGGCTCAGATCTTGCTGAGTTTGAATGATATAGACAGACAGGAGGAGCTGGTCAAGGTTAATAGCTCTCCTCATATGGAAGAATATAGCTTTTGGGCACCATTCCCTGGGGAAATGGCTTCATATTTGGCTTCATCTCTTCCATTTAGAGAGAATTATTTATTCCTGGCTGCTTGTTTAAATACCCTCCCCTTTAAGGTGCTTGATGGCTGTTTTGGTGGTTTATCCTACAGCAACCGACTGTGTCCTTTTGAGCAACAGATAACAGAATCCACTCAACACATACTATTTGAGTGTCATCTTTATGACTCTCTTAGAACTAGCCACCTTTCTTTCCTGACTGATAAATATCCAGGTAGAAATCTTACTGCTCTTTTGAGGATAGCTTTAAGTGACACTGATAACACAGTTACCAGGAAAGTAGCAAAATTCCTGAGGTCAGCGTTTGCTTTAAGACGTGTTTTTTTGGATTTCAAACCCATAAGCATTTGTGGGGTAGAATCATAACACTTACGTTTAGAAAGTTTTTCTTTTTCCTTTTACATAGTATCTACTGTTGACAACTATGATTAAGTTTAAATTGTGAATGCAAATCCTAATAACGTTTGGATTGTATTTGTTCATTTGTCTATTTATTTTGAGTTATGTTATATATATATAAATTCTCTTGTTGTTTGATTTATTTTAATTTTATGTCTTTAGCCTATTTATGTGTTAATTTATCACTTTTCCTTGTTTTTTTTAATTTACCTTGTTAATGTTGTGATTTTCATTTATGCAGTGGGCAATGGCCGCGCAAATAATAAATGGATTTGGATTTGGATTTGGATATGGATATAAATGACTGGGTAGGATATCAGGCTGCTTCTCGCCTCTTCTCTTCCTTCATGGTACATGAAGGCTGGGGCAACACAGGGTAAAAGCCAAGCCAGAAAGCTGAAAAGGGGACAGCTAAAGCAAAGCATTTGGGGTTGGAGATAAGGATTGAGGTGGGTGGGTTACTGGCTGAGGGTGAGTTTTCTGTAAGGGATTTTCCTGGTTTTTTAAAAAAAATTATTATTATATTTTGTGTTTTTTATAATTATTGTAAGCCACACTGAGCCTTCATGGAAGGGTGGGGTATAAATTTAAATAAATAAATAAACAAATAAATAACTGTTGGAAATTGAGTGGGAGAGTCCCCCTGGCTCTGGCCCTTCTGGCCTGGCTCTGCATCTTTTGGGGTTAACTCCTCAGGAAAAAAAGGTGGCAATCCTCGGTGGGCCTCAAAATCTAGCTAGAGAAATTCCTAAACTAATAAGGATCAAAAGAATAGGAATATTTTTTGCTAGCTGGAGTTGGTTTCCTTTGGATTGGAAATTACTCAGGTTGTTTTTAGATGAGCGCATCCCCACCCCAACACCCACACCCACCCATAGTGCATGTTGCAGGGCCGCATTGGTGTCCTATGCAGCCCTGCAACATGCAGGATGGATGGGTAATGGGTGTGGAGGTGCTTGTCTAAAACACAGTTTCTGTCATTAAGACCCTATGCTTCTGATGACTGAGCTACAACACATGAAATCACTTGCTCTGTTTCTGATCCATTCTTAAGCTGATGATGTCATAGTGGATGAGACTCCAACTACTGATAGATAAATCCCTTTCATTTCATTTTTCATTTTCATTTTTAATTTATATCCTGCACTGTCCTGCGAAGGTGGCTCGAGGCGGCTCAGAACAAATGAAAAATACAAAACATAAATCCAAACGAATCAATACAATATAAACTACACAATATAAACTATCACAAACCCCACCCCAAAAAATGCAATACCCTAACAACAATTCAAAAACATAATTCAATAATACATTTCAACAATATCAAACTTCCTCCCCATATTTCATCCTATTACATTTCAATAATCAATTCCCTATATCAATATGTAAGATTTCTTTTAAGTCTACATTGGAATTTAAAATTAGTCATCTGCTTGTTAATGACTTATTAGGGTCCTGCCTGCTGTTTAAATCTGTATATTCTGTAGAGTTGTGATTATATTCACAAGATAAGGTCTTTTTCACCTGAAATACCTAATAGTCTCTACTGTGAAATTCTCTGTCACACACAATGGGGTTTAACCAGGGGTGTTACTAGGAGGAGGGCTAACCAGGCTGGAGCCCCATATCATTTTCCCCAGAGCCCCAGATCATCTGGACGTCCAAGTCTGTAGCTGAAGTGAGAAGGTTGCTACCTTGTAAACAAATGTTCTTCAAGATGGCTCATAACATTCTCACTTGTGAGAATTCTCACTTGACACAAGTGAGAATGTTTAGAGCCATCTTGAAGAACCTTGTTTACAAGGTAGCAACCCTCTGAAGTTGAACTGCGTGCTGCCCCACCCACCCTGCACAGCACAGGAGCAATGGTGTGCAGCAGCAGCACCAGCAGCACAGGCAGACTGGAGTCAGGAGAAGAGAGGTGACTCCTAGGTTATTTTCAGATGTTACAAGATCACAGTGAACCACGGTGAATACCCACCTGTGGTCGCTGTGACGTGCACATCTGTTTGGCAGCCGCCAGATGTTCACCATGCTCAATCCCCACATGGGGTCAGTTTCAACCACGCTTCCCGGGCTAGCTGCACCAATTCCCTGGGAAGCGTGGTGAAGCTGATTCCCGGCGGGGATAAAAGAAAAGTAACGTCTGATCAGTCGCCATGGCCCGGAAGCACTGGTGGGATTCCAGGCGGTGGCGGATTCAGCCAGACGCTGTGGCGGCATTGGCCGCGGTGGCCGCCCGTCTCCCCAGAGGGCGGGCGGCAGGGAGCATGGAGGGGGTGGGCTGTGCGGCCACACGTTGCACCGCGCGGCCCCGCCCCCTCCCCAATTCCCTGCCAGGATCCTCCGGCACGTCTGTTAGGGCGTGATGGGGTCGTCCCAGCGGGGGATGAATTTATTGTTTTTGTGACGGGGCCAACCGGCCCTGTCACATCTGAAAACACCCCTAGTGCCAGAGCGGGTGGTGTGGTGAAAAGTAACTCAAGCAAGCAGGGTGACTGGTGTTTGTTATTTTTGTTGTTTTCTGTGTTCTAAACCTCCACCCCCAGGGTGATAGGGGCCTCGAGCAGGGAAAGTGAATTAAAGCAACTTCTGTTCCTATGTTGGCTGGTTACAAGTTCTTGTAGGTTTGAAATCGCTTTGCCAAGCTTTAAAAAATTTGTTTCCCTTGTACTGGTGTGATAGTTTGTTCCCCCTGTTCATACAAGTTGACCCTGATCCTGCAAGCTGCATTGTGCAAGAGACACCCCCTTAATTCAATGCTCAATGGGGGTATCTCACAGGATCAGAGATGCGGAAGGGAAAGTACTATCAATACACAGAAAAAAAAATCAACGGAAAGATACATCTCAGTCCAATGTTGCTGCCTCATGCAATTTTTGTTGTTGTTTAAATCACAAGTCTCTAGCTACTTAGTTTTTCTTAAAGCTCCAGCTTCTGGTCATTGTATGAGAATCTCTGCATTAGTGTTAACAAAATATAAGATTTTATTTCCTGTGGTTTTAGAAACATCATTCCATTAAAGGGGGGGAGGGGGGGAATGGCAACTACAACGAGTTAACCCTTTCTCTTTTTTGTTGAACTTACGATTTTAGTGTGGCATGACTTAAGATTCTGAATCATTGGGTGTGACAATACGGCTTATCCTTAGTTACAAGAATTTTAGGGGCAGAGAGCTGCGTCCTGTTAACTTGAAAAAAGTTAGCAGTGTCTCCACTGCTTGTAGGTCCCCAATTTGAGCCAAAATTTGTGAAGTGCTGAAGTCAGTGGGAGCTGTGAAAAGCTCAGCACCGCCAATAAGTCAGGCCTGTTGTGTCTGAAGTTAAGCACTCAATTTTGGTGGTTGCTACTGAAAATTAGGATCTGGCAATTGGTGTCTTTCTTTCTTTCTTTCTTTCTTTCTTTCTCTCTCTCTGAAACGGGGATAGCCCCTCACTGACAGGCTGTGAACTGCAGAAGCTTACAGAGTGTTAGCAGCTCCTTGAATGAAAGGCACATACTGTAGTGGTTATTTCTGGGAACAGGATTGTGTCCACAATGAAATTAAGTAGCAAAGCTCCCAGTAGGTGCAGAGCTCGCCTCTTTGAGCGAAAACAGGCAAGCATATAACTCTGCTTTAACACCACTTCAACATTTCTTAGGCATGTTGCAGGGCTGTATTGGCACCCTATGCAGCCCTGCAACATGCCTAAGAAATGTTAAAGCAGAGTTAAAGTGCATGTCTGTTTTCAGCCTTTGTGCAAATCAGATGAATGAAGCTAGCAAACACTTGCTATTCCTTCAGTTATGGTACTAGTTATGAGAGAGACAGACAGACAGACAGACAGTCTGTGTGTGAAAGAATCTGTGTGTCTGTGTGTGTGTGTGTCCATGTATGTGTGAGAGTGTATGTGTAATAGTGGTGGGACCCCGGGCCCATTACCGGCTACCGGATTTACCGGTTACCGGTTCCCCGAAAACCGGATTCCCGGTTTAAATCCGGTATACCGGTACCGGATTTATTTCATTGGTTTCAATGGGGCACTGTGTCCCCATTGAAACCAATGAAATAAATTAAATTCCCTCCCCCTCCCCCTCCCAGGCTGCGCGGGTGGAAGGGGGGACACCCCCCACCCACCCTGCCCAGCCTGGCTTTTTGTTTAAAAAAAGAGTAAGAGCGACCCCGAGGCGAGGCGAGCCCCCCCCCCAGCACCAGCGGCCGCGGCGTCCCCGCAGCCGCCGGTAAGTATGACCCTGACCCGATCCCTGGGGGGGGTGTTTAACACCCCCACCCCCTCCAGGGATCACCCCTACTAAAGGCTCAGTGCACTTGCCGCTCTTACCTTTGGGAGCTCCGGCGGTGGCGGGCGGTCCGGCGGCCTCAGCGCCGGCTGTGGCTGCCGGCGTCAGGACGCTGTAGGCCTTCCGGGGAACTTCCGGGTTTCACCGGTTCGAAACCCGACTTCTGGTTCGATGGTTCGATTCAGCTGAGTTTGGGTTAGCCGAACTTGGCCGAACAGTCAAAAATAGCGCTATTGAAACCGAAACGAAACCGAAACGAAACCGAAACCTATTTTTTTTGCCCTGAAAAGACGTTTTTCCTGCCCCCGAACTCATCCAAACATGACTGAACTGTTCGGTCACTCGAGAGTTCGGTTTGGACGTTCGGTTCAGATGTCCGAACAGACCAAGTTCAGCCTGAACTCCGAACATCCAAACCACGTTCGCCTATCCCTACCCTGCCCAGAGCTTAATGGTTACCATTTACTGGATTGTCATTTACCATTGGATTGCCAGTTACCAAGTTACCATTTACCCGGTTGTTGGTTACCATTTACCGGGTGGTTGTTTTCCAGGGTGCCTGTGAGCCAAAACCAATAACCAATAAACACAGTAACCAATAACCAATAAACATGATAACAAGCCAATAAACCAGTAACCAATAAACCAAAAATCAATAACCAAAAAAGCCCAATAAAAACCAATAACCAATAAAACCCAATAACTAATAACAAAAAACAAACAAATAACCAATAAACATGGTAATAAACCAATAACCAATAAACACAGCAATGAATAAACCAATAACCAGTAAACACAATAAATGGCAAATCACAGTAACCGGTAAACATGGGGCACGGTAAATCGCAATACCGATACAACCAATAAATGGCAAAAACCCAAGGTAACCAAATTGCAGTAACTGATACAGAGTTCTGCCTGAGATCTCAAGAGAGGTTTGAAAAAGCTGTGAAATCTTGGCAGCAATTGTTGATTCCTGCAAAATTATGCAAGAGCCAATTTTTAGGGCTGTGCGAACAGAATGCTGTTTGGATGTTCGGTCATTCGGTTTGAAACCGGAGTTTGGGTTCGGTTGTTTGCTTGGTGGAGTTCGGTTTGGCGGAATAGTCGAAAATAGCACTATCGATACCGATACCGAATTAGAAGATTTTTTTAGGTATTGGTATCATTTGGCCCTGAAACAACCCCTGGTCTCCACCCTTGGTGCCAGGAAGTCTGCTCCTCAGCTGCCTCCCCCTTCCAGTCTTGATTTTCCCACCTGAAGTCATGTTTTTCCTGCCCCCGAACTCATCTGAACTCACCCAAACATGACCGAATTGTTTGTCCATTTTCGCGTTCAGTTCGGACGTTCGGTTCGGACATCCAAATAGACTGAGTTTGGTCTGAACTCCGAACCTCCAAACCGCGTTCACACATCCCTACCAATTTTATTCTCATTTCAGTACTAATCTTGAGACACCCAGATGTAACTCAAAGACCAATGTTCCACACATTCCAAATATTGGTTCCCTTAAATATGTGTTCAGTTAGGCAATCAAAGGGTACTTTCAGACATGACGCTAACCACCCTTTAACCACCCTTGGTGGTTATTTATGCATGTTGCAGGGCTGCATAGGGCACCAATACAGCCCTGCAACATGCATAAATAACCACCAAGGGTGGTTAAAGGGTGGTTAGCATCATGTCTGAAAGTACCCAAAGTCACTCATCAATTCTGAAAATGTAGGCCTGCATAGATAGATTTTTATTTTGCTTACCTAAGTTCCCTGAGGTGTTTCCAGGGATAGCTACCTCTTGCCTTGAGGTTATTTTGTCATGTATTGGCTTGTATTTTGATATATTTTAATATGTGCTTGGCAAACCTCCGATTCAAAATGTTAAGGGATTTGGTTGTCAAAGCCATTCTGTGTAAAATGCTGACTAGGCAAGAGACTTGAGAGACACTTGTTTTTGAAACTCTGTTTTTGAAACCCGGCAGTTTTCTTATCCAGTTCTCTTTTTGGTTGTAATCTGCTTTACCTTTATATCTGTGTGCGTTGGTGGCTTTAACCTGAAACTCAAATAGTAAATAAAGCATTGTGAGAAAAGTTAGCTAGTGTGTATTTTGGGCATACCAACTTCTACCAGGAGGATTTTTGTGTGTCTTCCATTGAATTCTAGGCTTAAGATATTAATCAGTTTTAGTGTTTTCAGTTTCTGGCAAGAGTGCCTATTCTGGAGTTTTTTATTTTGACGTAAATATGACACTGAGTCAGCTAGCTAGCTAAAAAACATAGCTTTTTCTTTAAGGTTTTGATTTAGACAATATATGATGTTCTTTGAATGTCGTTTGCATCATAATAATATTTGTAACTTGAAGGAGTTTTATTTTTTGTACTGTCTGAAACCTTATTTGAATTTAAGTAAATTATATGTTTTTATATTCTTTTTGTCTTGAGTCCTCCTTTAAAAATGTACTGTCATTACATATATGTACTAAGAAGGGTTTACTCTTACCCACATAGTAGGTATTTTTTCAGTTTAACCCTCAAATTGGAAACTAGTACCCTATATTCAGGTCAGATTATGTCTGGTTTGAACCACTATCAAATCAAATTCATTGTTGGCACTAGCTTTCGCCATGGCCCAAAACGTAAAATAAACATATACAACCAAAATATCTACATGTCTACATTTGAATTAAGGACTATTGAATAAATACTACCACATACAACCGATAATCAAAATATTGGGTTAAAATAAAAAATACAGCGAGTCAAAAATGACCAAAATACAAAATTAGATAAGTCTCAATGTTCCATTATAAAGTAATTTATATCCATAAGCAGAATTAACAGCCTAAATCTTCACCTGGATCATCGGTAGACTTATGATTCATAATAAGTCGATAATCTTTAATTCGCTAATGTATGAGAGTTCTTCTTTTAATGACAAGTCTGACATACATTGCTACCATCGTCAGTTCCTCTAGCACCGAAAGCTGAATAAAAAACTTAAATACCTTCTCCTCTTTTGCCGTCCTTAGCCCCTCTAATAATGGTGTTATCCAAATATGCCTGAGATTAGAGTA
Source organism: Sphenodon punctatus (assembly GCA_003113815.1). Lineage (NCBI taxonomy): Eukaryota > Metazoa > Chordata > Lepidosauria > Sphenodontia > Sphenodontidae > Sphenodon > Sphenodon punctatus. The sequence goes on along the minus strand of QEPC01007559.1, from coordinate 6,927,450 downwards.
ATATGGGTATTTTAGAGTAAGGTGTTCGACTGATTCAATCTCCTGTAAGGAACAGGTACAAAGTCATAAGTTACTGATAAGGCACTCCAGTAAATCTCCCTTCCGTAACAGCCATCTTAATTAGATGAAATCGAAGGAGGGTATAATTCCTCCTTAACATATTGCTAGTCAAGATATTTAAATATGGGTTTGAACCACTAAGTACTTTTTCCTTTTTGAGAAACTGAGGCATCTGTGACAATTTGGATGTATTGACATGAACGTGGGGGATTAGTAGAAGTTATGCTGAGGGTTGGAGCACCTGGCTTTACCAAGTTTCTAATTCAAGAATGTGCCAACATCTGCAGGGAAAAGTTGTGTGAATGCTTCAGAAAGTAATTAGTCCTCAGAGGTGAACACACACAGCATGTGAGATGAGTGTGATAAGCTAGGAATAGAAGTAGAGGCAGTGTGACCTACTAGATTAAGTGTATGTATGTGGACCTGGAAGAAAGTCCTGTCTACACTATCAACTCACTGGCTGGCCTTGGGCTAATCATTCTGTCTCAGTCTCAGTATCCCATCTGTAAATGGGAATAATAATTACTGACCTGACAGGGTTGTTGTGAGGATGAACTAGATAAGAATTATATATTTTTTATGATGAATGGACAATTCTAGTGTTTCCACTTCTCCTGCTTTGACCCTGAAACTCCCATTTTGGCCTATGAGAATCTGAGTGCAACCGTGAGAGGTGGCAGCCCTATCCACTCCCAGACCCTGATGTGTCTACTGGTCCTATCTGTGCCTGACTGGAGGGCTGGTGTGGCCTGGAGTTGGCTACAATGCAGGGGTTGGGGTGGGAAAGTGGGGGGTGGCGGGAATGAAAGCTGTGGGAATTTGTGCTCACCTGCTTCTTCTGGGCCACTCCTAGCAGGGAATCAAAATAGGGGTGTGCAGAAGGCACCCCATTCATTTTTGTTTACAAAAATGCCTTTTTGGGGGGGAGGGGTCATAAATAAAGCTTTTGTTTTTGTTTATTTTTTCCTTTTTAATTAAATGTTTAAAAAATAAATCACTGCACATGCACAAAATGGCCCCAATAGACATTTTTGGTAAGTTTTTTGTTTTTTATTTTTAAATGAAAATGGATGAAAGTTAACAACAATTGTGGGTGAAAGTCCTCTCTCAACTGCTCTATGGCGCCCAGGTTTGGGGACTGGCCTTAATGGACAAATTAGATTGGCCCATAGAAACTGGGGTATTTAGAGGTGCATGGAGAAAAGGTCCAAAATAAATTTCTATTATGAGAGCAGAGGCTGGTGTCCTTTCAGTGACATCCCTGATTTAAATTGGCAATCATAACATTTTGGCTACAGGTCATTCATTTGGTGCCAATTAGCTTCTCACTTGTCATGTCATGACACTTGGTCATTCTTTCTTGACTGGGATTCGTTAAAGAGCTCTTGCTTGCTCTGTCCTATCAGGATGCCTTAAATCAGGTGAAACAGTGCATTTTAGATCAGGAGACGCAGACTTTGCCCACTGCAATTAATTCTCAGAAGATCTCTTTGGTGTACAGAGCTTTTCCAATAGAGCCCTTGGGCGTAACCTAATTAAATTTCCCTCTGCATTGGATTTCTAGGTGAGTTTTTACGCTGGGTAGACTTAGGCCACTTTCAGACATTCCCCACCCCCCACGTGCATATTCTGGCTGCGGGGGGTGGGATAGGCAGACAGAATATGAGCTGGTGGTGAGAATTTCTGAAAGTGGCCTTAGCCTCTTCCCAAATGCCATCACTGAAGGCAGATGGAAGGGAATTCCATATAATCAGACACTCTGGGTGATTTCACATGAGACGGGGCGGCATTCGCCCCATCCCGGAATCACCCGAATGATTCCCTGCTGGGATCACTCCGGCACATCCAACATACGTGCCGGCTGATCCCAGTGGGGAATCGGGGAGGGGCCGCATGGCACAACGTGCAGCCGCACGTCCCCCCCCCCCGCCCTCTGGAGAGATGGGCGGGCACCGTGGCCAATGCGGCCAGAGCGCCCGCCTGATTTGACCACGGCCCGGAATCCCACTAGGGATTCCAGGCCATGGTTACTTTCCGGGCCAGACGTTACTTTCTGTTGGTTCCCGCTGGGGATCTCTTTGACCACGCTTGTGGTACTTGTCCGGTGGGGAGCCCCGGAAGCATGGTTGAAATTGACCCCATTTGGGAATCGACGTGGTAAACATCTGGTGGCCACCTAACGGATGTTCAGGGTGCTTTGGCCACATGTGGGTATTGACCGTGGTTCACTGTGATCTCGTCACGTCTGAAAATACCCTCTGTCAAGGGTGCAGTCAGGGTGTTATTGAAGCGTAATGTAATTTTTGGTTGCTAATTATACATGGCTCCTCAGCTTAAGTATTTAAATTGTAGTATTCTTAGTATGAAGCCGTATAGTCAGCTGGATGTGCTGACAGTTTTACTTTTAGGGCAAGACCCGGTTATCACTTTGCATATGGCCATGTTTCTGGCTGCTGTCATTAAACTTAGAGCAGCTTCTAAGGAAAGCTAGTGGCCAATTAAAGAACTTAATCTGATGGTTGTCATTTATTTTAATGGGTGATATTACCGTTTTTGTATTTTTAAAATGTATTTTGTGACTGTTTATGGCTACAACCAATAAATGGAATTTATTGGTTTGCTTAAAACAATTGTTTGCTTATTCATCCATTTTCATAACATTAGTTACGAACACGAATGGGGCTACATTCTTTTTCATAACGAATAGAAAATGTTATGGATTTTAGGGCAGAAATGAGAATCCCACGTGTTCTTGCAGCCCCTTTCAAGATCTTGTGAGATCTCACTGAGATTTTTGAGAATCTCAGATGCACTCTGCACATTCACAAAATGGCCACTGAGGCAATTATAGCGCATGCGTGGCCCCCGGCAGCCATTCTGCACATACACAGAGCATTTTCTGAGGGTTCTCGAGAATCTTGCAAGATTTTAGAAACCCCCCAAATGCTCTGTGCATGTGCAAATGGCCACTGGGAGGCTGCGCATGTGCAGAAATGGCTGTGGTGGCCATTTTGCACATGCGCAGTGCCAGTTTTCAGCAGCATATGTTTTGCTTGGGAACGGGTCAGGAATTGACCTATTCTCGACTTGTTCTCACAAATCTCAGTGGGAAGCTGATTCTCGTCGAGATTTAGCAATAATGCAAGGGCGAGTTTCAAACCTATTATGGATGCATACCTCTAAATGGAAACAACCAAACTGACTCCCCGCCCCAGATCCTAGCATGGCCTTAGTGATGCAAGGAGACCATCTTGCTACACGCATGGGGTTCCCCAACCTCCAATGCCCCTGCCAGGCAGAAGAAGCGACACCAGGAGACAAAGAGATGGGAATTCCATGCATCTCTGTGCAGTTTCCCCTCCCTCTGCCACCAAGGGCAGAAGGGCATGCATATGTGAATGAATGGTCAGCACCAATAATTTTGCCTGGGCTCCCCCTGCGTGCTCTCAGAGCAGATAGCAACAGTATGCCACATGCCCTGAATAATAGCAGCAATAGGTGGAAGGAACCTGTGCGTGGCTGTTGATTTTTGTCTGGAGGTATCAGCCCATGTCCTGGGGAGACTTCAAGAAGATTTGCTGGAACAGCTTCATCAAAGTAGGAACAATTCCAAGAAAGCCAGGAGAGAACACAACTCTACACAGAAGCTCAGATTTGTTTGGACTTCAGCACTAACTGCATGAGCTATTCCCCCACCTCACATGTGTCTACGCCCCTGTTCCAAACTCCTTCACAGCTCACCAGGAGGTAACCAACCACAGTCCATAGGGAAATTTTTTAAAGAATTCCTGGCACAAGGTGGCAGTAACATGCAGAATGGGCTAACTGCTCATGGGCGGGGGAAAGCATTGTGTGTGCATGCGCTGTCCAAGAAACTTGTTAACCTCAGGGTTGCTACTAGGTGGCAGCAATTCATGGAAACAAGCCCTTAGGGACCAATCTAGTAGGAGAATTGTATTATTAGAAAAGGTGGAATCTTCCAGTGTGAACTGGGACACAATGAGGTTACAGCAACTCTCTCAGGATAGTGTGCAAAAAACAAAGGTGATTTCTAGCAATACCCGAAATTGACAAAGGGACATCATTTTGGTACCTTATTAGAACTAGTTTCCCCTGCCTGACAGGAAATGCACAGATCAATATTTTGCAGGCTATGGAGCTTTTCAAAGCTTACTCTCTTCCAGTGGCACCATTTCCCCCTTTTCCTGCAGAAATGAGCTTATCTAATATGCATCAGTGATGGCGTCCCTAGCATCAATATAGTTAACTGTTTCAACCTTGGCAGGGTGACTGTCCATGGGTGATTTCTTAATCTAGCCGCAGAGGCATTGCAATAATGTAGCTTCGTTGATATGTGGCTATTTGCATAATATTATCCATCATCATTTACAGCACTGGTTATTAATTTGCACCGGTAATTGACCCAATGTAAATAGCAACCCATGGCCCCTCAGACAGTTGTACAGCCCTTTGCTTGCAAGATGAGATTTTATTAGATTACACAGCAATTTACATACAATATGGATAACCTTCTCTTTTTTGGGGTAAGGTTATCAGAGAAGTTTGTGCAAAACGTCTTTGGTGTCTTCTGTAGTGCCCTAATTTCTCTGAGGCTGTTCAAATTTCATGGCAGCAAGAAGCCTAATTGTTTTAAAACACAGGGCATCTTTATGTGGATGAACTACAATTTAGCAGGTGTCTGCAGTCTTCCCTGGCTCAAGCTACCATGCAGTATTCCAAGGTACTGTGTGTTGCCATAAGCCTGGAGAGGGTTCCTAAAGGCATGAATTATCGGTGGTGAGGGTCATGTCCCACAAATATTCTCTTGGCTGTGTGGCAATGTGCAAATGGGAAAGGAGTTCCTGGCTACCAAGAATACCTGGGAATCCAGAAACAATTGAAAAACTAAAAATGTCTTCCAAATTGCATCCTTCCTTGACACAAAAATGTTGCCATCTCCCTGAACAACCAAGGCAGACAGTTATGTCTACCCTCTCCAGATGTCACAATATGCAAATCGCCACCTCTTTTTTGAAATTTTCAGCATGCTCATGTGCACTTGAGCTCCAGTGGGCTCTTTCTAGGGAGTTTCCAGTAGGGGTGTGCATGTTGTTTTTGTTGTTACAATAACAATAATGGAAATTGTCATTTTCATTATTTTTACTACAATAATGAAAACGACTAATAATAATAACAAAAATAGAAACAAAAATGACATTTTGTTTTTGAAATAAAGGGGGAAAACTGAAAAATGTATTTCTGGCTATAATTTTTTTGTTTCTTTTTTTATTCTGGTGGAACCTGGGGAGATTGCACCCCCAGTGGAGCGCACTATGTGTACCAAATTGTAAAATGATTGATAAAGGGAACCTATTTTAGAAGCAATTGAATGTTGTGGTTTTAAGAAAAGCTCCATACACATTCATGGCTACAACTTCTCTATCTTCCATTCAATTTGCATGTAACCTGTTAATATTATGTTCCTCCATGAGATTAACACTCCTGCCAATTTTCAGAAAGATTGGATAAAGATTGGTACATTTCCAGCTGTACCGTTTGTATATGCCATCCTGTTTACAAGATATTTGGCAGGAATGTATCGCATACATTTCCTGACATCTCTGCCAAATTACAGGACAGTTTGAAAAAGGGAGTGGGACCCAATTTTAAAAGCAATTGATGTTGTCTCCTTGAAGACTATTATTCAGATAAATAGCAGCACATGCAGTGCCAGTCAGAGGCAGGCACCCTTCATGGCAGGGGGAGAAAGATTGTAGGAGATAGTATGTGAAGCAACCCAAAAGACTGACAGACACATTCACTGGCCAATTACTGCATGCTTCTAGCTTTACATGACCAATTGGTAGTGGCCTCGAGGCAAGTATACGGAGCGGCCCTGAGGCGGGCATAGAAGGCACATAACTGGGACTTTGGGGATAGCATCCCAGCAATCAGGATACATAGTTTACACATCCAGGCTGGCCAATTATCATCACAATCATATCCTGCAGCACTGTGACAGATACATAAGAGAATCTCTATTGGCTCTTTCCTAAACAGATGCTCCTGACTTCCCAGTTACAAGGTGGGGGAAAGCTGTTGGGATGGTCACAGCACAGAATGAGGATATTTGGTTGACCCTTCTGCTGGCCAATTGGCATCACAAACTGATCTTATACCATAGTGACACGTAAGAGAATCCCTGGCATAGGCTTCTTCTCTGCATATGCTGTGAAGGCATATAAAATTGGGACCCTTTATTATGTCTTTCTGATATTTGGCAGAGATAATTGTGAAAGTGTGATATACAGAAGTACCACATTTCATGTACACTGGTCAGACTACAAAGATGTTAGAGTTAGACATACATTTATATGTTAATTGATTATAACACCAAGACCCTTTATCAAATCCTTCTAAACCTTGGCAGAGATAGTAAACAGGGGAAGGGGTATAAACGTGCCAAGTTTCATCTACATTAAATGTGAAACAAAAGAGTTACAGCTAAGAATGTATATGAATATTTTTGCAAAATAAAATAATTCAACTGCTTTTAAAATTGGATTCCATTATTCAATTCTTTTGTAAATTGGTACACATAATGCCTTTCATTGGAGGTAGAATCACACCAAGTGTCAGACAAATATAGTGCAAAGCAAAAAAGTTACAGTTGGAAATGTGTTTTCCATTTAAACCAATGGAAAATGAAAGCAAAAGCAAAAACGACATGGGTCCCTGGTGCATACCACTAGTTTCCAGCTTCATCTTTAAAGCAGCATAACTGATGGGCTACCTGCCCTAGGTTTTTTCAGGATCTGGACCCTGAAAAACTATAGCCGACACTTTGGTCCTTTACCCGCAATCTTGCTTTCATATCTTCCCACAACCAACGGCACATGGTCCCAAAGGCAAACTTACACAAAACAGTTTTATCCCTTGTGGCAAGCCAGCTAAGTATTTTCTGAGGGGAGCCTTCTCATTGACTCCCAGCCTCTTTTGTTGTCCCCATGCTTTTTGGAGTCGAGCTCCTTCTTTTGGCTCCTTGTCCACTCCCTCCTGTGCGCTCTGCACCTCTTTTCTGAGGCTGAACCATGTGTCTGGCTCCAATCAGCCCTTGGTGCTGCCCAGCCATCCAATCCTGTTTATGAAGGACTGCCACCTTCTCAGGACCTGCTGCCTGAGACCTTTCCCTAGTTGTCCTCCCACTAAGCCACGTGGCTCTCTTTTATAGCTGGTACTCCCAGATGGCTTACAGCGTGCTGGCATGTCCAGCCAAGATCACTCAGACTACAACAGTCTGGTTGATAAGCCTGATAGGCCCTTGAAGCTACAGACGCTTGTCCAGCCTGTTCCTCAGAGGATTGCACCCTGCAAGGACTCATCCACCAGGCACACTTGGGCCTGGGCCTGCCATGACGTAGGGGCATCTATTGCAGGTGACTTAGGGCTAATTCAGACATGCGTTTAAATCACACAGCAGCAGCAGCGGCATCATGCGATTTAAAGCACCGCGCACTTCCGGGTTGGTGTGAATGCACTGACCGCGCACATTTCAGCCTAATGCAAACTGTTGGAGTGCGGTTTTGAAAGCTGCTCCGAGCAGTTTTTAAAACTGCACTCCAACAGTTCGCGTTAGGCTGAATTGGTGCATTCACACCAACCCGGAAGTGCGCAGTTCTTTAAATCGCACTATGCCGCCGCCGCTGCTGTGGATTTAAACGCACTTCTGAATGAGCCCTTACTCTCTTTTGGGCTGCTCAAGGACTCTGAAAGGAACATGCCATGGGCCAAGGTTCTAGATCTTTGTCTATCATGGGGTGTTTTTTTTTAAAAAGGAGAGAGTGCGTGTTCTTTTCAGAGATACCAGAAGAGGGACTGGGGAAGTATTAAACATGGCTCCTTAAAAAGGCTAATTTGCTCTTGTGTAGATTCACTTACACTTAGGCATCATATCTTCACACTGCTATGGATTTTGTACCACCATCTCCGACTCCACAGAGGTGGAGAAACGTTTCCCTCCTGCTGGCCACTATGAAGAGGGGTGGATAGGAGTTGTAGGATGTGGTGTCTGCTTTACACTGGGTGTTTTTACACACACATTTCTCCTGGATGTTTGCTGCTACATCCTGAACTTTCTGTGTGTCTAAATCACTCACCCAGATCTAAAACATCTGGATCTTTGAACTTCGGCGTAGAACTTTTCCCAGAACATTTGTGTGCAAAACGTTCTCCTGGTAAACTGCTTTGCTCCAGGCAGCTGTGGTCACTTGGTTTCCATGGCAGCCTGTCACGCGTACAGCTGCAGCTACTTTAGGCTGCCTCAGAGCAGCGTGTGTCTGAAGAATGCATCCAGGAACTGCCTCAGGGCAGCATGTGTGTGTGAAGAATGCATCCAGGAACTGCCTCAGGGCAGTGTGTGTATGTGAAGAATGTATCCAGGAACTGCCTCAGGGCAGCGTGTGTGAGTGAAGAATGCATCCAGGAACTACCTCAGGGCAGTGTGTGTGTGTGAAGAATGCATCCAGGAACTGCCTCAGAGCAGCCTGTGTGAGTGAAGAATGCATCCAGGAACTGCCTCAGAGCAGTGTATGTGTGTGAAGAATGTATCCAGAAACTGCCTCAGAGCAGCCTGTGTGAGTGAAGAATGCATCCAGGAACTGCCTCAGGGCAGTGTGTGTGAGTGAAGAATGCATCAGGAACTTACTTGTAGACTTGTAAACCCAGAAGATTGAAAAATCCAGAACTTTAATGTGCGTGTAAAAATGCCCACTGTGGTCAGAATGTGGAAATGAGGAGAGAGTCCAGATCATGGATGTATGCCATGAATCCATCCCCCTGTCCTTGAGTGCATGTCCTCATCTCCACTGCCTTGGCCTGAGCTCATTCTTTCAGTCCTTGAGGGGAGGGGCTGGATCAATGGGCCAGATCCAGGAACTGGAAAGGGGCCAAAAAAAACCAAACAAAAAACCATCCATTGGCCCCATTTGGCCCACAGGCTGGAGGTTCTCTACCTCTGTCCTACAGGTAAAAGCGTGCTCTACAGTAACCTACTAAGTCATTACACAGCAAGCCAACTAAAACTTACTAGCATATTGTCTGTGAAGTTTCACACGTACAATGGCATTAAGTGTGACTTGCGATGCTGCCTGACCCACACATGGGCCCCAGATGCTTCCACTGTCAGGCTGCTCCTTCACACAAAATCCTTTCCTCTTGCAAATTCACCACATGGTCCTTAATCTGTGTTTGCCTTTTCCTGTAGCAAAGACAAAGCATTCACACAGCTGCTGATTCCCCTGCATTTCAGTGACCCACACCCTTGCATCAGTAGGCAAAGAACCCAGGATCGTCCAGGAACAAAACAAGGGGTAAGCATTTCACACAACACTCAAGATGTGGGTTTATGCTTTTCCCCACTGTAAAAGGTTGTTGGGAGAATGAGCCTCCCCAACTCCTCCCACTGATCCAAGACGCTATTCAACTGTGGGGTCTAATTCTATTTTTGGTGCCCTAACCACACTGTCATCCTTCCTTGGCATTAGTAAAATTCCAAGGTCAATTGACCCAGACTTTCTCATTCTCACTGCTTATACCCATGTGTGACTTATCTTCCGCTCGCTTCTGTTACAGAGAGTCGAATTTTAGTTTGGGGATTAAAATCACAGTTTTGGTTGGGGAAAAAAAAATCTTTTCACATTATTAGCACTCCCAGCAACTGCCCAGCTTGTCAGTCCCTATTATTAGACTCCTGATCTCTATTATCTAGACATTTACTTCACATCATTGACATAGCAATGTCAATAGCAAATTATCAAGTAGCCACTGAATTGAACATTTTTGCATCCCAAGCAAAAGCCAAGAGGCAGCTGTATGCGATTCAAGAAGGAAAGTGATGCCACTGGGGACAGCATTTTCCATCCAGACTCTCATGGAGATGCAACGGTTCCTCAGATTTATTAGCATCTGAGCAATATGGAAGCAGCGAACCGATCTCAGCCTAATATTCGGTTACTAATAGTCAATAACTGTCACCTTGTGTAGCCACTGCTGGTGTCACATTGCTTGCTTACTCTTATGGGGTTTGATAGATATTCATGCTAAGTAGGTTAATCTTTCCCCCCAGTGGGAGAAAACAGAAAAAAAATAATCATGCAGATATAGGTGTGAGAATCCTTGGAGCAAGAAAAAAAAATGACTGGGGGAAAAATTACACAAGTGTAAATCACAGAAGTAATATTGAACTTTAGGAGACAGCGTGCAATAATATGATACTTTATTCCACCACTGCCTGAGGTTTATATATGCTACTGTCACTTTTATACTGTTCACCACCACTAGTAATTTTCTCTCAATCTAATTGTTATTTCCCCAAGGTTTTGCCAAGGTTAAAAGTGTTAGAAAACCAATGACTATTCACTCGCCAAAGGACAATAAATTAAATTAACCATTGCTGGTCACCAGCTCTGGTCAGGACTATTTATATGTAAATAGGTGCAAAACCCCTGATGGCACATGGTTTGAATATTAGCAGCTCATTCCAGAGACTGAAGATAAAATTAAAGGCCACTACTAAGGCAATGTGTTTTCTCTCCATTCATCTAGTTGCAGTTAAGGAAAACATTGTGTTAATTTTTCTGCATTTTACAGTACCGGGAAGTTGTTGCTGGACTTCCTCTGCATTATTTAAGGCCTGTAAGAGTCAGGAGTATGGGGGCATCCAGGACATGGACAGACACTGAGGAATGGGGCATAGGGTCAGGATCAAGGCCACAACTGGGAGTCTAAATGTAAAGCTGGGGGTCAGAGCAAAGCAGGGCAAGGGCTGGAAGCAAAGCCTGGAAACCAAGAACAAGGCAGGGCCAGGAACCAGGGGGAAGGGTGAAAGAAAGGACCAGGAAGCCAGCGAAAAAAGTTGTCCTACCTGGCTTTTTGCTTCTACCAGCCAGGCTCATAAGAACATAAGAACTGGGTCAGACCAATGGTCCATCTAGCGCAGCATTCTGTCTCTGACAGTGGCAGCCTGTATTTCTCATAAGTGTCCTCTAAAATTTCATATTGGGCAACCCTATCAGGAACTGACTGAGGGCACTTTTAAGCAAACGGGTTGCCACTGAGCGACCTGCTCTTGCAATATTTCAAAATCCCGCAAGGCGGGATTAGATGAGACAGAAGTCTGGGATCATGCGCATAGAAGGCGGTCACACATTGTTTGCAGATCGTGAATTAAATACCTCACAATCGAGGTATTTAATTCATGGTCTGCAAACAATGCACGACTGCTTCTATGCACATGATCCTGGACTTCTGACTTGTCTAATCCCGCCTTGTGGGATTTTGAAATATCGCGCAAACGGGTCACGCAACGGAGACTCGCTCATTTAAAAGCAGCTTTACTCTTTCATCTAGCCCTTTTTAAGACCTATTCAAGTCAGCTGACCCATCACATGACCTAAAACTGGATGAAAAACCCCATCGTCCTTTTTGCCTCCTGGACTACAAAGGAAGTGTCCTATCCTTGATATAGGAAGTAACCCCCTACTGGCAGTAATTAGGGAGTGATACAGATAAGACTGCTGCTGAGACACTGATTTTATTTCCTACTCCTAGGCCGCTTTTAGACGAGACAAATTTGCACATGATTGGTGAAAAATGTACATGTTTTAATGCTCGTTTAAACACCTAAACCGTTTTAAATGTGCATTTGCCATGATCATGTAAAAGCCAAAACCATTTTGAATGTGGTTTTTAAATAATGCGCATTTTTTAAAACCGGTTTTGGCATCCCCCGATCATCAAAGGGGCTCAAAACCGGTTTTAAAAAATGTGCATTATTTAAAAAACACATTCAAAACGGTTTGGGCTTTTACACAATTATGGCAAATGCGCATTTAAAACGGTTTAGGTGTTTAAACGAGCATTAAAACATGTGCATTTTTCACCAATCATGCGCAAATTTGTCTCGTCTAAAAGCGACCTCAGTCACATGATGTGAGAAAGTGTTGTAAATGGTATACCCCTGTCTCATGTCAACCATTGGTACCCAATCACTCTAGCACCCACTTAGGGCCCATTCACTCAAAAGGCAAGCCCCCAAATAAATTGATTTTACCCTACAGCTAACTCTGCAGTGATCAGAAGAAGAGCTTGCAGTAGTGTGTGGTGAAACTGGTGATGCTTCTGGTAACAAACACAAGTTACCACAGGGTTTACCTTACCCCCAGGGAAGGGTTCTTGTGGCACAATCTGGAGTCCCTTACAGCTATATTGTAGTCCGCCCAGGGAAATCTAGTTGGCATGCGCAGGAGCGAGTCCTGGAGTCAAGCATCCTGGGACATGCTTTCACCCTCTGAGTAAAGAAGTATGTATGAGGTAAACACGTGGTACTTTACCCAACATTGAACATGGTTGTGTCACTGCTGAGGTTTTGAGTTATTTTATCTGGGGGTAAATAACCACAAACAGTGCTTTTGTGTAAACATGACTTGATACATAGACAGTGGATGGGATTGTGTAAGTGGCTGCATGGCAAGCTTAGGGTAGCTGTATGGCTCCTGAACACCACTCTAATAGCACAAAGTGATGCTAGATGCCGGTGATCTCTCAGCTCTAGCAGTAGTTCTTCCTTCTGATTTTTAGCAGAGGAAGCGAGAGCTGTGCTCTTCCCATTATAACAACTCCACCCAGGAACATAGTCCAGCATGGAACTAGACCATTGACTTTCATGCTGGTAACAATTATCCAATAAAGTAAGTGTGATCTCTGCAAGCTGAATTTGGTGCTAGTTCTTAGCCTTATGCAGAAGACTGAGAGAGCTATGTCCAAAGGAAATTATTTTTAATAATATTCATCTTGGGGATTCCATATTAGAGCAATGCAGGCTCCTGTTTTCATATAAAATAAACTTTTCTTTATCCTGTTTGCTTTGAATTACTGGATATTTGATCAGAGGTGGGAATTATAAAGTTTCCATAATATTGCATTCTCCTAGGTATATGAGCTCTGCTATTTGCAGTGGGCACATAATTCGCTTTAGCACCAAAATAATTTTCTGCTATTATCCTTGCGACATGAGCTTAAACAGGGTGAGAGCCAGCATGGATGGTCTCTCTGGCCTGGTAAGTTAAAAGAAAAAGGTGGTGGGTGGGGGAAAATCTGGTGCCATCTTGGTTGTGGCCAGCCGGTTCTGGGCATGCTCAGAAGTTCTCAGAATGTTCAGAAGTCAGAAGAACCAAACGTCCAAGATGGTGCCCACAGAGTACTGATGCTGCTAGCACCATCATGGAAAGGTCTGAGCATGCTCAGAAGGGGCCATTCAGGCCATCTGTTTTCTTTTTCTTTTAACTTACCAGCCTGGGGAGAGGCCATGTGTCCGAGGATCCCTTCCGGACACTACCTTTGATCCCCCGCTAGGTCCCCGTCCCCTCTTCTGAGGCCCACATTTACCTATTTATTCCCTCCCCTAACTCCTGCTACAGTATTCCCTTCACCTTCTGCCCTCTGGCCCTCCTCCCTGCACTCAGCCTCAGTTTGGCTGAGTACCAAATTTTCGTGGCAAGTCCTCACAAATTCAGTACTCAGCAAACCGAGGTTGAATAGCCCGGTCCTTGGTAAATTCAGAGGAAAACTGAGGACTCAGTTACAGCACTATCCTAACAAGAATTCAGCTTGGTGATATCTGGTATTCCAGTTTGGCAGTTAACCTCCGCAGTTACCAGACAGTTACTGAATAACCACCGAGCTATCCAGAATACTGGATTTAAAAAAAAAAAATTTTTTTCCTTTTTTTCTGTCTGTTTCAGCTCGAGATAGGACTTGATGCACTGTAGCTTATAAGGAGACTCCAGTTTCCATTTTAAGTTAAGTAGTTGCTAGAAGAAGCATTATAATACAAGAGTCTATGGGTGATTTCAGACGTGACAGGGCACCCACTGGCCCCGGCACGGAATCACCTTTTGATTTCCCACCGGAATCAGAATGGTCCATCAAAAGACGAGCCGCTGATCCTGGAGGAGAATCGGGGGGAGGGGGCGGGACTGCGCAGCGCAATGTGCGGCCGCACAGCCCCGTCCCTCCACGGTCCCCAGGCCGCCTGCCCTCCGGAAGACGGGCAGGCACAGCGGCCAATGCAGCTGCTGCGCCCGATTCCGTCCCGGGGTCTGGGCCACGGCTTGGAATTGGCAGCGGTAACAAATGTTACCAGCCGTCGATTCCGGGTCGTGGTTCAATTAACCACGCTTTTGGAGATGGTGCCAGCACCATCCTCGAAAGCGTGATCAATTTGCTCACCACTGGTGGTTCACCGTGGTGAACATCTGGCGGCGAGCAAACACACATTACGCGATCATCCACCACCACAGGGGATTGTCTGTGGTTGATCGTGATCACGTAACATCTGAAATTATTATTGTGAGTATATGCAGGTACTAAGTAATGAAGAATTCTTGGGTTGAGAATTCAAATTGGTTTAACCCATATAGGCTGTGATCCACAAACCACTGACTCTGGAGTAGCCCCATTTGCAAGCTTCAGTAGGGCAATGCAGGAGTAAGTGTCTTGTGGATCATGGCCATAGGCTGCAATACTAAAATCACTTGGGGTCCCACTGAAGTTAATGGTATTACTCTAGAGCAGGGGTGAAAAACCTTTTTCCTCCTAGGGCCACTTTGAAAATTAGTATAAGCTCCGAGGGCCACCTAGAAGTTGAGGGGCAGAGGTGCTTAAGGAGCGAACTCAGGAAGAAGACATCATCCCAAATCATGGATCTGTCCCCTATCCATATATATGTGCATTCCCTTATCTCTGCTGCCTCTTTCCCTGTGCTCAGTCTTTCAAAGCTTGGGACTAAGAACTGGATCCAGGGGCCAGATCTAGGAATTAGAAAGAGGCCAAATAAAAACTAGTTGTGGCCCCTGGGAATGATACTTCCCCCCCCCCCCCCACTCTAGAGTAAGTAGTTTGAAGTCTGTAGCCATTATAGTGAAAATTGTTGCACTATCGTAGTGAGATACACATATAAAACTTGCCATCTCTCCCTGATAATTCCCACCCCCCACCCCTCTCTATAGGCCTTTGTACACATATCACCTTTAATGTATTTGAAAGCTCTAGAATTATTCTGGTCATTTTCCTGGCCTCCTACTAAAATGACCAGAGTCCAACTAACCCAAATGCATAGAAGATAAGCAGCCACTCACCATTTGGCTCTCAGTTGCCACTGCAATGGAGTGGGCATTTGAAGTTTCTCCCCTCTGCTTCCAGGATGCGATAAGGGGATCGGAAAATGATTCCATTGTTTTTGATCAAAATATCGTGTATTCTTTGTTGACTGTAAGAATGTAAAACAATTGGAATATCTTCTAATAGGTAAGAGCCATCCCAAAGAATTAGAAAAATAGCTCTTGGCAGTCCCAAAAAATTAAAATGAAATCTGTTACCAATAGCCACTAAATGACAAACATCTTTTTGGAGTGAGAAACTGGAAGAGTAACGCAATTGTTACTTTACCATTAAAAAGGAGTGGAATGCTGGACCTCTTTGGGTAAAAAAAGTGGATCGCTTTGGCCCGTGAGCCACCAGCCTGTCTGTTTTGGGGTCACCAGATGTTGAACCACTTCTACCCTGGGCCGTGCTAGCAGCACAGCCTGGGCTACGGCCTGCCTGACCAGGCCAAAACAGGCTAGCATGTCTGCGTGGCTGTGGCACACCTTCCCCGGGCTGGGGGCCACCATGGCTGTTGATCATGTTGGAGGACAAGTTACTAGGAGCACAGTGGAGGTGGGGCTGGCTGCCCACATGTTTGTTATGCTACTGGCCCTATGGCACAAGGGGAAGGAGCACTGGACCTAGTCACCCATGGGCAAGGTAGTGCGGTGGTGGGGGTGAAATGAAATCAATGAGGACAAAGGCAGAATCTGAAACCAAGGCAGTTCTAAGGCCTACACAAATTCTTCTGGCCCATCCAGATTATTCCACAAGGAAACCTCAGTCCTTACACTGAGAGCTCACATATTCCTGTAGACCCAAGTCTTTGTTGGCAATAATGGACTGGTGCCTGTCTAATGCACATCAAATAATGTTACCCCAAATTCCTGGCATCTGAAGCATTCCCCCCAAATAATTCTAACTCTCAAAAGAAGGCTTTAATCCCTGGGACATAACAGGGGACGTTAATCCAGAACTCAACTGGTACATCCCACCTGCTGTCTTGCGAACAATTTTAGACTCATGAAAATATATCTGGGTTGAAAAGATCAGCTCTTTCTAGACTCCTGTGACCTGACCAGAACTTGACAGGATTTTAAAAAAAGTTTTGGGTGTGGTATTATTTCCAGCTGACACATGCAGGCTTGTGTTGGGCTTGTCACCCATGAGTCTCAAACCCAGGTCCCCATAGCATTCAGATGGAGGCCATTTCCACACCACCACCATGGAAGCTTGAGGCTCTAGCGCAAACTAAAACCGCTTCCCCACAGAAAAATGCCTCAGTTACCTCCGTCCCAATTGGTCAGCAGAATCCCTGCCTAATGATTGGCTCAGGGACACTATGTCTACTTCCTGTGTCAGGCTCAGCCTTGTCCTGGATGTCCAAACAGAGACCGTCTATTACCATCTAAGACTGCCTTGCCTCATGCCTCCTTTTTTTGGTCCCATCAACCTCACTGGACTGATTTCCTAGGTACCAATTCACACTCTGTTCTCTGACTTAGCCTCCAGCCTACTCTTCTGGGTTTAAAGCATTACTGATATAGACCCCCTGAACACTGACTTCATTCTGGGCTCTGACATCCACCACCACACAAAGGCTAGGATCCTGACAGGACAGAGCTGACCTGCTGGGAATGGGTGGTGCTTAGAGTGGAAACTAGTACCCACAAAAAGGGTATACCCATTGAATTTCTGGTCCCCAAATTTAACAGAATATTTTGGGTATTTTTTGTACCCAAACCGATTTCTGATCAGGCACCCAAAATACTGATAACTGGTATACTGAAATACTAATTTTATCCTGATTTGTCCTGGATTTTCAGATTTTGGTGTGTGGGGAAGGTAATTTTGGTGTACTGATTGTCAGTATTTCAGTATTTTGAGTACTTGAATGGTTTTCAGGTACCTGGAAACAGTACCTAAAAATATGAGTATTACCCACAGGTACTAAATCAGGTACCTTTTTCAGCTCTAGGGCCGCTTTTAGATGAGTGCGTCGTGTTTGCACGATCCGTTTGTGTGAATTTTGAAAAGCCCACGGGCTGGGATTAGACTAGATGTTTCACGTGTTAAAGCTGGTCATGTGTTCTTTTTAAACTGCAAACTAAATACCTCGATGTTGGGGTATTTAGTTTGGGGTTTTAAAAGAACGCGAAACTTCTCGTCTAATTCCGTCCCACGGGATTTTCAAAAGTCATGTGAGCGGATCGCGCAAGCATGACCCGTTAATCTAAATGTGGCCTAGGTGCTATGTCAGAATGAGAAAGTGTTCTTAGAGGAATGTTGAAAGAGGAAATGCCGCTTTGTAGCATATAGGAGGACCTGGTGGGCTAAATGTTCTACAAACAAGGAAAGGCTGCCCTTTCCTTGATGCACTTCCAGTCTAAATAGAACTGCCATGATACAGTGGGAAGGAAATCTTCTACACCTTGGCATGCCAAGTGGAGGGTGAAATGTGATCTGGTAAAATTGATTTAGAAATGGCATCCAAATATTGTCCTTTAGCTGTATTTGGAAATATGACCCCAGGCTAGACTGCATAAAATAACAATCCATAGATGTAGAGTAATTTGATCTTCTGTATGAGACAAGTTCTCTTCAAGGCCATTACAGCTGTAGGTTTACAAGTCCATCAGATATCCCTGTAATATCATCTGCCTGTAATATCATTAGCATTAGCCACAGAGACACATCTCTCAGTGGTATCACAGCTGGTTACGTACACTAGGTGACATTTCCATTAGAACACAAACCCAGCCTATACATTAATGCTTGAAACGGCCTGTGCATATGCAATGGACATTGATTTCACATAAAGCTCCTCTCCTACTTTGAGGTTAAAACGGAAACAGTAAATATGGTGATAATGCCACAGTGTTGCTATATTCTCTTACTATAAAATAGATTTTAAAAACTCCTGAATTCTCATCACTTAATCTGATCACATGGTACATGAGTTGTGCTGCTTCATATTTTCTCACATAAAATAAGTAGCTGGAATAGTATCACAGTTATGGTTAAAGAGCTAGGGGGTCTAATGAAGATCATAATAAATTAAAAATATCTTGGTCTCTTTTAGGCTTTCCATCCAAGTAGTAGCCTGGGACTACTTAGTTTCCAAAAGCACAAAAGATCTGCTACATTCAGTCCAGTATGGCTGTATGTGACTTTCTGAGGTATTTCTAAATCATTCATTCCCATAGTATCTCAGAGCTGAAATGGGTACCTGCGAAAATGGGCACATCAGGTACCAAGGACTGCCTTTCAGCTCTCCCTCTCAGACCCCTGCTCATCTTGCGTGTGTGTGTGTGTAGCCCAGGCAGTGTTGCTTGGGGGCTGTGAAGCCAAGGTGCATGTGCAGGTTTGAGTGCATACCTCTCCAGCCTGACAAGGGGGTGCTTAGAAAACTACAACTCCCAGAAACCCCTTGTGCCCAGCACATCCCCTGCAGCCCCCAAGCACCCCCCATAGCCATAGGTTGGGTACCCTCCCAGGTATATAGGTACCTTGCAGATACTCTCAGGGCTGGCTGCATACCTGGGTGGGCACCCATGGTTGTTAAATTCATTGCCCATTTCTGCTCTAATCTTGGTGGAAATAGATTTTTAAAAAATATATACATATGTTGAGAGGGCAGTGCTCTTGAGAAGAATTTACCTTCTGGCTTTCAAGGAACTTTTGAAATTATGAGGATAAAATTATAAGTCAGGATGAAAGCATTCCTTGATTGTTCAGGCTGATTAGTTGATTAATGCATTTACTGCACATGATAATAGACTAATATAATATGAAGAATAAATATTTTCACACGTTAAGAAATTTAAATAATTTAAAATTAAAAAATGAAAAAATATTTGAAAATTGAATTGTAAACAGAAGTCCTGTTCTAATCATCCCAAACCAAAAACTTAGCAGCATCACAAAAGATCAGTGAATTATGCTGTATTCAGATATGAAGATGCAATGAGGTTATTTCTGTAGTATTTTAGTACTTTCTTTCTTAGTTAGTCAACTGACTGGTTAAAACCAACACAGTAAATTGCCTCACATTTTGATTGGTTGATAAACCTAATTCTAACCTCACTGTAGTCATTGGGAGACAAAGTGGTTTGAATGATATCTTTTATTGGACCAACTGTTGTTGGTGAAAATAAGCAAGCTTTTGGACCACACAGGGCCCTTCCTCAGGCATGTAGCATAGCCAGTAGAAATATATAAACTGAGCAAATGTAGAGCAGGTATATATGGGCATGGAATGGGTGGGAATGGATAAAACAAGGTGGACGGGGGAGAGAGAGAGAGAGGTGCCAGACATTTAAAAACAGCTGTAAGATTTACTAGGAAACAATGGTTAGTTAGTGTTACACACAGAGAGAGGGTAACATTTGTAGGGATATAGTGAGAAAAAACTTATCAGTTGTAGGGAATAGGCATATCAAAGGAACTGAGTTCATAGTAGCAGTTCAGCTGACAAAGTCCGTTACAGATAGACTCACAACGAGGTTAGAATGATCTCTAGTAATTTGTTACAGAGGAAAACGGAAATTACAAATGCAGTAGACTTAGGACGATTTTAGACGTGCAGCTGTGATCAGGCGCGGGACCGGCAAAACAGCCGCGGCGCTGTTTTAGATGAACCGGAAGCAGAAGTTGTGCGTGTGATCCGGGGCCACGCATTCTTTGCCGACCGCGAGCGAACCACCCTGATCTCTCTGGGGTGACATACGCGGCCGGAAGAGAATGCGCGGCCCCGGATCACGCGCACAACTTCCGCTTTCGGTTTGTCTAAAACAGCACCGCGGCTGTTTTGCCGGTCCCGCGCCTGATCCAGCTGCACATCTAAAAGCGGCCTAAGGTATAACAGATACTTGTAGTGGCTGGAGAGAGAGAGGTCCTTGTTAAGTCCATTATTTTAGGTGTCAGAGTTTACAGTTTTTTGTAGGGGCTGGAGAAATTTAGATTTTTATTAAGTCCATTGTTTTTTGTGTCAAAGTTATTAATTTTGGTTCCCAGGCCCATCTTCTGAGGATGTCATTTAGGTTTCTTTTAAGGATGAGGACTGAGAGGTCTGATATGGAGTGGTCTTGTTGGGAGAAGTGGCTGCCCAATTTAGAGTCAGTGACTTTTTTTTAATTAGAATTCAGGAGAACTCTAATAGTTAAGGTGTGTTGCACCCTCAAGTCCCAACATTCTATTTGCTATAACACTGGCATGATTAAAGTTGGGATTGTGAAATTTGTGGTGAAGGATCCCTGGAGTAAGCGGTTCGTGCTATCCACATTTCAGCCAGATCGGTTGGATAACATCTGAAATATCTCAGTTTGAAAACTGTACTTTAAAAGCCTGTTTTTTCAACAGTTAGGTCATCTCGATCTTGGCAGGGTAAGGTTTTGTTTTGGTTGGGAGGAGGTGTAAGTCTTTTAGGAAGTTTAAGCACACTGGTGGGGTGTGCCTTTTGGTTTACTTTTTGTAAATCTGGTTAGTAGTTTGTAAGTTATGACATCTTGAAAATTCAGTGTTAGCCTATGGAGACTAGGGGCGGGAAAACCGGTAAATCCGGTATCCGATAATGCCGGTACCGGGAGTACCGGCATTATCGGATTCGACCCGGTAATCCGGTCCGGGTACCGGATTCCGGGGTACCGGATTTTTTTGCATTGCAGCCATTTAAAAATGGCTGCAATGTAAAAAACTTAAAGCCCCACCACAAAAGTTACAAAAAACAAACCCTCCCCGAGTCCAGGCTGCGCGGGTGGAAGGGGGGACACCCCCCACCCACCCTGCCCAGCCTGGATTTTTGTTTAAAAAAAGACTCAGAGGCGAGCCCACCCCCCAGCACCAGCGGCCGCGGCGTCCCCGCAGCCGCCGGTAAGTATGACCCGATCCCTGGGGGGGGTGTTTAACACCCCCCCAACCCCCCAGGGATCACCCCTACTAAAGTTCAGTGCTTGCTTACCTTGCGGAGCTCCGGGTGCGGCGGCGGCGGGCGGTCCGGCGGCCTCAGCGCCGGCTGTGGCTGCCGGCGTCAGAGATGCTCTAGGCCTTCCGGGGAACTTCTGGGTTTCCCCGGAAGGCCTAGAGCATCTCTGACGCCGGCAGCCACAGCCGGCGCTGAGGCCGCCGGATCTGCCGCCGCCACCGCCGCCGGAGCTCCGCAAGGTAAGCAAGCGCTGAACTCTAGTAGGGGTGATCCCTGGGGGGTTGGAGGGGTGTTAAACACCCCCCCCAGGGATCGGGTCATACTTACCGGCGGCTGCGGGGACGCCGCGGCCGCTGGTGCTGGGGGGTGGACTCGCCTCTGAGTCTTTTTTTAAACAAAAATCCAGGCTGGGCAGGGTGGGTGGGGGGTGTCCCCCCTTCCACCCGCGCAGCCTGGGAGGGGGAGGGGGAGGGGGGAGGAATTAATTGTAGACTATTTATTTCATTGATTTCAATGGAGACACAGTGCCCCATTGAACTCAATGAAATAAATCCGGTACCGGTATACCGGATTTAATCCGGGAATCTGGTTTTTACAGAACCGGTAACCAGTAAATCTGGTAGCCGGTAATGGGCCCGGGGTCCCACCTCTAATGGAGACCATCCTGAGTGTGGAGTGCTTGCCAACATTCTATGTGTAATGCAGAGACTGTTTAAAAGCAAACAGTCTTGAATACTGGGGACTACAACTCCCAACAGGCACTGCTTGCTAGAGCCTATCAGTGCTGGGGAAAGAGAGGGAACTGCACCTCCCAAGGGGCAGTGTGAGTGACTGGTCAGCCATGTTTATATCTGGAGGGGAAAGGCAAGGCCGCCTATGGAAGGGAGAAAGCTGAAGGTCATTCTGATCTGATCCCGCAGAGCAGATGCCTCTGCTTGGGGGCCAGGGATGCTGAGATTGCTAAACAACAGAGCTAGCTAATCCCGCAGTGATGTTTGAGGTGGCTGATCTTGCCCCCTAGACCCACCCAGAGCCACAGAGCACATAGATTTCAGTGACAGCCCTCCCCCCTCCAAAAACGTGGGGTGTCTGGGCTGTGGCTCCAATGGGGCACCCCATTGGAGAAGCATGGCTGGGGCCAGAGTGCTGGAGCTTGCCTAGGATGGTCCCAGGTGCAGGAAGAAGACAGAGGTTTATCCCGGGTACAGGAGGCCACAGGCAGGATGGAATCAATCCTCTTTCAGTGCTTCTCCCTCTGACTTATCCAACCCCACTAAGGAATGGGGGGTAAGCAGGTGCTATGGGCTGATACCATGGGCATCCTGCAGGAGGAGGGCAGGGAGATGGTGGGATCTTGTGCAGAGCAGCCCTGTGGGGCAGAGTGGCAAGTGTAGTCCTCTTGGGAGGACTCTAATAGCAAGCCATTTCTTTTATTGACTTCAGCTATGGCGAAAGCTTACGCTGAAAATAAACATTTACTTACTACTAATAGCAAGCCTCAGCCCAGGGAGAGAAATCCTATGGGGGAGCAGCGAGGGAGGGAGCATTCACAAGGGGGGGGCATTAAAGGGAGAGAGTAGGGGCAGAGCCTCTGTAAATTGTTTCCACAGTGGAGGCTATGCACAGGGGGAGCACTTTAAAGGGAGCCGCTTTACTGGGGATACAGAATATGGAATCCAGTACAGGGGGAGATCTGCAGAGTGGGCAGTATTGTGCAAGAAAGAGAGCTCTGTTCAAGGGCGGATAAAGTTGGAGAGCCTTGTAGAGACAGAGAGCTGCAGAATAATAGCCATAATTGTGCCAGGGGAGAGCCCTGATCAGAGGAGAACTGAGTGAGGGAGCTTTGTACAGGGGGAGAACTGCAAGATGGGCAGCATTATGTCAGGTAGAGTGTTCTGTACATTGGCAAAGCTGATTCAGGAAGCCCTGTACAAGGAGGGAACTAGCCAGTGGGTCCTGTACAGTCAGAGGAAGGTCCTAGAAAGCAGAATGGCCAGTGTTGCACAAGGAAAAGAGCTCTGACAGCGGGCGTAGAGTGGAAGACTCCTGTACAAGCCATGACCTAGAGAGATCATAGAGAGCAGTTTTGGGAAGTTTGCAATGCTTAAACCAAACCAAAGTTGTTGTATTCTTAGTAAAGCAGGGAGTTACCAGTAAAAATCCAGCTTCACCTTGCTTGCTATTTGAAGAAAGTAACAACTTTCTAAACTGAAGGGAGAAGCTCTTCCAGCTTGGCCTCCCCTAAGCCCTACTCCCATAGTGGTTATGCTGCTCAGCATTCTACTGTGCTAGCAGGACAAATTTTCTCCATTGCATTGTATTTAACCAAAAACATGGATATTCCATAATCAAAAACCCTCCGGTTTACCAGAAGAGTTAAGACTCTTGCAAATTCAATCATGCGCTAAAAAGCATGGAAATTGCAAGTTAAGGTTCCTGTCTTAACGTCCGTGCCATGTTATCAGTAAAGACATTGTACATTCTCACACAATGTGCTCACTTACAACTTAGGCTCCATGCACCCACACTTTGCTTTCTTTCAGCCCCAATCTTCTTCCTCTTTTCAGGTTGGGGGAAACACTGAAGCTGGGGAAAGGAGGGCGTGAGCTGGCCCCTCACCCCCTCCTTTCCTTCTGTCCTTTCATTTCAGTTGGGGAGAATGGGACAGCTGACTAATGGCTCACAACTGTCCCTCTTTCCCATTATCTCCACTGCCCTCCCAGAGAACAGTGAAGCTGGGTAGGGTCATATACAGAAGATTAATTAAAACTAAGTTGGGTATGCATTGAAATTAATAAAATGGAATGGCCATTGGAAGGAATGGAGTCAACAGCAGTGCCAATTTCTAAATAAATAATATTGTCATTTCAACATCCAATTAAGTGATTGTGAAATTATACAACACAGTTGCATCTTTGGGAGTACATAGGGAAGGCAAGAAAGTGTGAAATGATGAGGAAGGCACTAGACACAATAAGTGGAATGGTTGGAATGACAGGGAAAAATACGAAGAGTGTGCCAGATTAAGTAAGTGTGTGGAATGACAGGAGGAATTAGAAATACTTACAATAATAAGGTTCTGAGTGAAATAACTGATTCGGAAGACTGATGGGATATCTGAAGAAGCAGTCCTATCATTTTACCCACTTATCATAGCTGACCCACTTATCATCCTTTGACTCCCAAATAGCCTCCCTCCCTGTTATTCCATTTTTTCTCCTGTGTTGTTGGGTTTTTTGTCATTCCACACAAATGTGTGTCCAATGTCCATATGACATACAGACAAACATTGTATTTCCCAGGACTTTTGAGTTCTCTATGAGAGGAGTGGGGGTTAGAGGGGCAACTTGGACCCAGGACTCCTGGGTTGTCTGTTACAAGAGCAGGGGAGTTGAGAGCAGGGGAGAGGAGAACAGGCTTGGAACCAGGACTAATGAGATGCCTGTGAAGGGAGTGAAGCCTACTGGATTAGAGTGGAGTGGAGAGGCTGGAAGCCAGGAGTCCCTAGTTCTCTGTTACAGGGCTGGGACCAAGTAGATTAGAGGTGGAGAAGGGGTGGGAGCCAGAACTCCTAAGTTCTCTCTTTCTTAAAGAGGAAACTGATGGGGTGAGGGGTCAGCTCACACCCTCCTGTCCCCAGCTTCAGTGTTGCCCCCAACCTGCAAAGAGGAAGAGGATTGGGGCTGAAAGACGAAGGCAAAGTGTGGGTGCATGGAGCCTAAGTTGTAAGTGAGCACAATATGTGAGACTGTACAATGTCTTTACTGCTAACAGTAAAGGTGGGAGCCTTAACTTGCAATTTCCATGCTTTTTAATGCATGATTGAGTTTTCAAGAGCCTTAACTCTTTTTGTAAACCAGAGGTTTTTTTATTATGGAATAAATTGTATGCCTGTGTGAATTCATCCTTTGGTGTAAGGGTTGCTAGTTTTTGCCAATGTAGTTTCCATGGTGGCATTTGATGCACTGAATGAAATACCCTACACTTTGAGAATTGCAGGTGAAGTTGTCTTGTATTTGGAATGGTTTCCATGGGGGGTGTTAATGGTGGTGGTCGTAGAAATGTGTTGGAAGTTTTTTCAACTACTGTTCTTGCAAGCTTTTGTTCTTGTTAATGGTGGGGTGTCCTGGCTGGGGAGTAGTTTGCTCCGGATGATCTGTTGTGAGAGATTATGGGGTTGTTTGAAGGACAGAAGAGGTGGTTTAGGGAAGATTTACTTACAGCAATAGCTGTAAGTAAGTTAAAGGCACAACCACTCTCCATTATAAATAAGGGACTGCTGAAGCCACAATGCTGAGGAAACCACTTGAGCTACAATTCTGAAAATTTATCCATGGCTTATATTTGTGGGGACCATCACATGTGGAAAGTTTGAAGAAGATCCAGTCAGACAATTAAATGTTATAACTGTTGAAATGTTAATTGGTTGTGGTCAAAATGCACAGCATTCTGATAATTTTGAATAATTGATATCCCCTCCGGACGGATGAGTTGAGCCCCCAGAGGGCACATCCTTGTAGCGTGAGATCTACATCAAGTGATGGTGTAGTGTGATAATGATTGGTGCAGGAAAACAGTTATTAAAGATTTTAAAAAGCAGTTCTGCTGGCTAACGCATGCGCAGTCGAGAAGCCGCCTACTGCCATTTGTGTTAAGTAATAAAAGAGCATCTGAAAAGATATGTGACATTTAGGAATGTTACGTGTTGTTCAGTCATTCACTGAATGGGGAGGATTTTGAGTGATCCATATATCTCCCACTCGGACGACTTCAGCCCCCAGACTTCAGAGGTTTGGAGTATGAGATCACCACTGAGTGCTACTCTAATATGAAATTGTTTGGTGCAGCGAAAACAGAGTAATTTAAAGCACAAAATTCAGTTCTGTAGGCAGGCGCATGCATGGTGGTATGGAAACCTACATGTCTGTCACTCATTCACTCTATGGGGAGGATTTTGAGTAATCCATATCTCCTCCCCCGCAGATGACTTGAGCCCCCAGACTTCAGAGGCTTGGAGTATGAGATTGCCACCGAGTGCTACTCTAACATGATAGTGCTCGGTGCAGTGAAAACGTAGTTATTAAAAATACAAAATTCAGTTCTGCAGGTTCACTCATGCGTGGTGGTATGGAAAGGTATGCAGCTACTAGTCATTCACTCTGTGGGGAGGATTTTGAGCAAGCCATAGTTCAACACTTACATTACCTTACTAATTGCATGGCAAAAAATGGGGAAGTTTACCAGACCAAAAAACTTCATGGTTTAAAAAACCGTTAAAGCCACGGCCTCGGAAAAAACTTTCCTCTTAAAAAAACATTGCAAAAAATGAATTTTACTCTAGCTTAAACTACAAATAACATGAAAATTTGTTAAATTACAATTAAAAAACATTTAGCTATATACATTACAACAAAACATAAACTCCAAAAAGCATGGAAATGATTTCAAAATGTTCTACCAGTATTTCATAATTTAACATTGGCATGAGCATAAGATGTGTACTTAATTCCTTACCACACATACATGCCCTTATTAATATTTATTACTAAGTAAACTTTCACATTTTTTCTTTATTAAGCATTAATTTATAATCATAATTTGATGGCGAACAATTTTTTCAAACTGCCTCAACTCTATCCTTTTGTGCAGAATTGCATTGTATATAACCAATTGTATAAAGTTATCTCTACGCTGACAATGGCAACCTTTCAATGTATAAAGTGTATACAGTTTTTATATATGTAAGTGACAGAGTTAAGGCAGTTTGAGAAAAAAAAAAAGTTCATCATTGGAAATAGAGTCCTGATCCTTTTTATTCCCTGAAATAATATTTTTTATTTTATTTTACAGTTTTATACCCTGCCCCTTCTGCAAAGCAGCTCGGGGCGGCTTACACTTTAAAACACAAATATAAACATATAAAATACTAATATAAAACCACATGTTGAGGCTATAAAAATATAAACAACCCCCCCATCCCTCAACCCCCCCATCCCATCCTCCCTCCCTCATCCATCCCCTCCACCAAATGCCTGACGGAACAGCCATGTTTTACAAGTCTGATGAAAAGTCAACAGGTCTGGGGCCAGGTGAGCCTCGTCCAGGAGGGAGTTCCACAGCCAAGGTGCGGCCACCGAGAACGCCCTCTCCATAGTGGCCCCCCGATTTACTCGGGGGACTTCTAAGAAGGTGCCCCCAGCAGACCACAGATAGGTCGGGCCAAGGCCGTGTAGAGCTTTAAAGGTAAGAACCAACACTTTGAATTGAGCCCGGAAGAAAATATTGCATTCTTGTAGGAAGTCAAGCTCATTCTAAAGTATGCTGTGGTTTTTTTATTCCAGTACAAAAATACCCCCCACTCCCATCCCACATCTTGGAACATGCTGCTAGGAAAAAGGCTAAAATTTGGTCTCATTTTTTCTCTGGGTTCTCATTGAGAATCAAGCTTCTTGATGAAAATTGAGGAAACAAGAATCAAGAAAAACCCCAATCTCGACAATTTCTTGTCAAGATTTTTTTTCTTGATTTTAAAAAACAAACAAGTATATGCAAATGGACATTGGAACTGTAAATTGGCACTGGCAGTGTCACTGCCATTTTGGAAAAGGGAAGCCGTTTTGTGCATGCATGGTGGCCATTTTGCACATGCTCGGAACAGCTGCCCCTTTTGGGAAAGGCTGCATCTGCACAGAAGGGCCTGGTGGCCCTTTTGCACATGCACAGTATTCTCACTCTCTCTCTCTCTCTCTCTCTCTCTCTTTTTTTTTTTTTTTCTTAAAACCAGATTCTCACAAGAATCTTGAACTGTTAGTGAGATCTCGTCAATGGTTCTTGATTCTTGTTTCAGCCCTAGCTAGGAATGGTAGCATGTTGAGCTCTTGCATCTTGAACCAGGTTTCGAAGACCGTTGCAAACAATAGAACTGGACAATATGCACCCCATTTGTTTCTATTTCAATGTTTTAATTCTACCGACTTTGTCAGGATTAGCAGCTCTGCTGGGCACATTTCCTTCTTTGTGAATTACATGGTTTGATGAGTTTACTTAATGCTTCAATGGGCCACAGATTAAACATATTTGTAATCAAACCAAAACGTGAATGCTCTTGACATGCTGGACGGACAGCAAATTACATTTGGAGATCCAGTTAGAATGTGTAGTGCCATTCATGGTAGCTAGCTGGCCATCATGCTTTGGGTGGATGACTGTGTGTTGTTGCAAGCCAGAATGTGAATGTCAGGCAGGTAGGCCAGTTGTCAGTATTAATGGTGCTTGGTTTCTCATTCTAGTCTTCCAGCAGCTGTTTACAGAATGGCACTGCAGCACTGGAGGAGGCTGCTTGATGAGACTTGGAGACCACAGGCCTTGAATCCAGGCTGGCTCACAGTTAGTTGCCTTGCTTCAGTGAGTTTACTCAGTTAATGGCTCTGGTGTGATAACATCCTGACTACAGAGCTCCTCACTGGTTAGATGTGACGTAAAGGCTGGCTGGGCAAAGCTATTTAACTTTCAGATCTCTCTGACTCTTGCCACGGCAATGGATCCGATCCCTGTTTCCGAGGCCTCCATTTGTGCATTTGCCTTGCTTGTCCCCATCTCCAGGACTGACTCTAGCTTCACCTGCCTCCAGCCAAACTAACATTCCTTCCTGGTCCTAGCCTTGCAACCTCCTCCTGCTTCACTCATCCATCTTTGCCTTGCCCTTCTCCTAGCCCCTTTCTGACTGATTTCCCAATACTCAGGCTGGTTTTAGAGCAGTGCATGTGCGGTGTGAAATCATGCCGCCTGTAAAAACCCTTTGGGCGTGGTTTAGAAATGACATCTCGTGTTTTAAAAGAATGTGCTACTGGCTATATTGCGTGAGATATCATGTCTAAACCATGCCCATGGGAGTTTTACACATGGCGTGATTTCATGCCGTGTATTCGCTGCGCATGCAGCCTCAGTCTCTTGGCTTTCCTTTCACCTCTGAATTGCCTCCTTGTGTGGTTGCCTGATTGGACTGATCACTGCTATTGGCCTCCTGCCTCTACTCTGACTCTGCCTTGGCCTGTCCCACTCCTGATCTTGTTGGCACTGTCTTCAGTTCTGATTAGAGCTGAAACAGGTACCCAATTTAGTACCTGTGAGTAAAATCCTCATTTTTGAGTTCTGGGGTTGGGTATCCAATGGGCTACCTCATCACCAATTGGGTATCCAACTACCCCGCAAAATTGGTAATTTCTGTTACCAATTTACAATTTTCACGTTACCAGTTGGTAAATCGGGACAGAAACTCAATATTCTGGGGCTGGAAGTTGATCTTCCAATTAATACCTGAATGTATGTTGTAGGGCAATTACCAGAAACTTGACAAGTATACCTGTTTTTGTGAGTATTTATTTAAGCTCTAATCCTGATATTGAAAACAGTTGTTACTCCTATTTATTGTGATCCACATCCAGGCAGCCACTCGTGATCCAGCCCATACACTTCTGCTGCAAAATATGGGGTGTTTCCACTTGTTCCCCACACCTGTAGCAACGTGTGAACACCCCCATTATTATTATTATTATTATAAACATTTATATAGCGCCAGCCATGTGCCTGGCACTGTACAGAACATAGAAATAGACGTGGTCCCTGCCTGTGGCTTACAATCTAAAAGACAAGGAGGGGGAGACAGGGAGAGGGGACAGTGGGAGAGACAGGGGAGAAGACAAACAAACATTCAGGCGGATGTGAAGTCTCAGGTGC
>QEPC01007559.1:6837017-6883380 GCA_003113815.1 Sphenodon punctatus | reverse complement strand
TGGAAGTCTGCTCCTAGCTGAGTCAAATGACTTCCCCCTCCCTGCTACATTTGGCCTTCCAGTGACCTGACAGAAGACCATGTTTTAGCCACCCGAACACAACCGAATGCGATTCGAATTGAACGAACTGTTCGGCCATTTCGTAGTTCGGTGTTCAGTTCCGTTCGGTGTGTTCGGCCATTTCGTAGTTCGGTGTTCGGTTCAGTTCGGTGTGTTCATCATTTCGGTGTTCGGTGTTCGGTGTTCGGTCCGTTCGGTGCGTTCGTGTTCGTGTTCGTGTTCGTGTTCGGTTGTCCGAACAGGCTGAGTTCGGGCCGAACACCAAACTACCGAACCGCGTTCGCCCACCCCTAATAGCCCTTTCCCAAAATGGCACCAGCAGCATCACCGCCATTTTGGAAAAGGGCAGCCTGTCTGCAGATTTGTGAAATGGATGCCATTTTCCACAATGGTGGTGATGCTACTGGTGCCATTTTGGAAAAGGGCTGCGCATGCACAGAATTGGAATACTGAAGCAATAGAAAAACCAAAATAAACAAACTGTAAAAAGCACAAAAGCCACAAGATTACCTAAATGGATCCCGAAAGAAGTCTCCATGGATGTTGGTTATTACATGAACCACCATTTTTAAGTTCGGGTAGGTTATACTTGATGGGTTTACCCATTTACCTCTAATCAGTCTTATTTCCCAAATATTTCAGCTATTCCTTCCTTGTGGAGATAAATATACCTAGAAAAAAGTCTAGAGAGGCTGGTGGCTGTGTTGGTGTCAAATATATACAGTAAGAGATGGAGACAAATTAGTTCAGGTGATCTCTTTTATTGGACCAACTGTAGTTGGTGAAATTATTAGGGGTGGGACATCAGGCCAAATACCGGCTACCGGTTTTACCAGTTAGCGGTTTACAAAAAACCGGATTACCGGATTAAAACCGGATTACCGGTGCCGGATTTATTGCACTGATTTCAATGGGGAACTGTCCCCATTGAAATCAATGGGGGGGAAAAATGCCTCCCCCTCCCAGGCTGTGCAGGTGGAAGGGGGGGCACCCCCCACTCACCCTGCCCAGCCTGGATTTTTTTTTTTTTACCCTAAGTCCCTACTACTGCGGGCTCTGGGCCACCAGCGGCAGCCCGGAGCCCGCACCAGCAGGTACTAGGGTGATCCCTGGGGTGGGGGGTGGTTTAACACACACCCCACCCCAGGGATCAACCTACCTCCCCACCCAGGGATCGCCTACCTTTGGCGCTCCAGGCAGCAGTGGTGGTGGTCCAGCGGCTTCAGCGCTGCCTGTGGCTGCTGGCTTCAGCGCTTTCTAGGCCTTCTGGGGAAACCCGGAAGTTCCCCAGAAGGCCTAGAAAGCGCTGAAGCCGGCAGCCACAGCCAGCGCTGAAGCCGCCAGACTGCCGCTAACACCTGGAGCACCAAAGGTAGGTGATCCCTGGGTGGGGAGGTAGGGTGATCCCTGGGTTGGGGTGTTAAACCACCCCCCACCCCAGGGATCCCCCTAGTACCACAGTACCTACCTGCTGGTGTGGGCTCTGGGTCACTGGTGGCGGCCCAGAGCCTGCACTAGCAGGGACTTCGGGGAAATTAAAAAAAAAAAAAAATCCAGGCTGGGCATGTTGTGTGGGGGGTGTCCCCCCTTCCACCAGCACAGCCTGGACTGGGGAGGGAAAGTGTTTGGTTTTTTGTTTTGTTTCTTTTTTTACATTGCGGCCATTCATTTCAATGGCCCCAATGTAAAAAAGATCCGGTACCGTTACCCCCAAAAACCTGAGTAATCCAATACTGCCAGTACACCAAAATACAGGCAGTATCGGATACCGGATGATCCGAACTTCCCACCCCTAGAAATTATGCAAGAGTTCATGTCACACAGGACTCTTCCTCAGACATGTAACAAGTCAGACTTGTTACATGCTCTAACTTGTTCTATGCCTGAGGAAGAGCCCTGTGTGGTCCAAAGGCTTGCATACTCTCACTTACTAGAGTTGTTCCAGTAAAAGATATCTCCTAAATTACTGTCTACATCTCTAGGGGGAAAGAAATTACAGACATGAAATGGATTCAGCTAGCAGGTATGATTTAGCTATTTCCTTTGGAATGACTTCTTTCTTGTTTTTAAGAGATGAAAAGATTCTAACCTTTGAGGGATTGAAAGTAAGGGGGGGGCATCACAGTACAGTTTAACACATGAAATTGCTTCTGCTTCTGAGCATTTAGATTTATTTTTTTTAATAGCTGAACCAGATAGCTTGCTTGCTAATTAGCCTGAATTTCTCCCCATTGACCCAAATCTCCAGCACTTTCAAAGTGACTTTCAGCTCTAACAAGAAGAGTGGCAAGGCAGGTGCAATTACATGTATCCTGGCTCATTCACCATGCTTGCTTATGTACAGAGAAGACTGAATATAGCCTTGCTAAAAGGGTCTGGATCTTTCTATAGTGTTTAGTGTGTTACATGTTCTACAGTCTGTCTGGGTTTTGGTTTTTTAATGGTTTTTTAAATTATATCTGCACTATGTTTTTTTGTTCAGTGGCCCATGAATGAAGAGAACCCTGAAGGACAATCCCATGCTGTGTTGTTCCTTTGGGAAGTGGTGAGCACAGCTCCCTGGCTGGTGCTACCAGAGCTAGAGATGCAAAGAGTCTGGCCACACTCATCCCCAGGGTTGGACTTAGAATTTGAGCACCTGTAGGCAACTCAGGCTGCCACCCACCCCACCCTGGGAGCTCTGGTGCACACGCGGGCTGCCATCGGAAGCAGGAAGAGAGACAGTGGCAGCACCTAGCACTAGGGATGTGCGAACAGAATGGAGTTCAGATGTTCGGACATTCAGACTGAAAACTTAGTTTGGGCTCATGGGTTTGGTCCCGTGGAGTTTGGACCCCCCCGAACATTCAGAAAGTTTGGCCACCTGGAGGCTTGGGATGTGCCATGGACCCCCCAGGGGTACCTGTGGTGGTATGGCAGGCAATCTGAGACACAGCAGCAGCAGCAGAAGCAGAAACAAAGACTGGGAAGGCTTAGGGCTTGGCACCCCGGGTTGCCCGGGCAGGCAGGCTTGGCCTCTGGGGGTACCCATGGTGCCATGGCTGGCCATCTGAGACCCAGTGGCAGCAGCAGAAGTTGAGGCTGGGAAGGCTTGGGGCTTGGTGATTGGCACCCATCCTCGGTCGGGCATTTCAGGCTGACTGGCATTGGTGAAGCAGTGGCAGAGGCCCGGCCAGGGCTTGGTGGCTGGCACCCCTACTTGGCCAGGCATTGCAGGCTTGCATCCTACTCGGCAGATCTCAACAAGCTCTTCTGCAAATTGGTCAAACCTTGCCTGGTGGTGAATCATGTGACGACCCAGTAGCAGACACTGGATTGCTGGGGCACAGTACCCGTGGCACAGCAGAGGCAGCAGAAGCACCAGCAGTGGAGATTCGATTGCTGGGGCACAGTACCCATGGCACTGCAGAGGCGACATTCAGGTGCAGCAGCAGAAGCAGCAAAGAGTCAATTGCAGGGCACAGTACCCATGGCACCTCAGAGGTGGCATTCAGCAGCAGCAGGAAGCAGCAGCAGACATTTGATTGCAGGGCACAGTACCTGTGGCACAGCAGAGGCAGCAGAAGTGCAGCAGTGAACATTCAATTGCCGGGGCACATTACTCGTGACACAGCAGAGAAAGCATTTAGCAGCAGCAGCAGACATTGGATTACCCGGGCACAGAACCCCTGGCACAGCAGAGGCAGCATTGGCAGCAGCGGTGGACATTGGATTGCCCAGACACAGAACCCATGGCACAGCAGAGGCAGCAGTGGCAGCAGGAGCAGACATTGGATTGCCCTGGCACAGAACCTATGACACAGCAGAGGCAGCAGAAGCGGACATTGGATTGCCTGGGCACAGAACCTATAGCACAGCAGAGGCATCAGAAGAGGACATTGGATATCCGGGACACAGAACCCACGGCACAGCAGAGGCAGTAGAAGTTCAGCAGCAGACATTCAATTGCCGGGACACATTACCCGTGACACAACAGAGGCAGCATTCAGTGGGAGCATCAGACATTTGATTGCCCAGGCACAGAACCCATGGCACAGCAGAGGCAGCATTGGCAGCAGGATCAGAAATTGTATTGCCTGGGCACAGAACCCATGGCACAGCAGAGGCAGCAGAAACAGACTTTGGATTGCCGGGGCACAGAACCCATGGCACAGCAGAGGCAGAAGTGCAGCAGTGGACATTCAATTCCTGGGGCACATTACCCGTGACACAGCAGAGGTGGCATTCAGTGGCAGCAGCAGACATTGGATTGCCCGGGCACAGAACCCATGGCTCAGCAGCAGGAGCAGACATTGGATTGACTGGGCACAGAATCCATGGCACACCAGAGGCAACATTGGCAGCAGCAGTGGACATTGGATGGCCCGGTAAAAGAACCCATGACACAGCAGAGGCAGCATTGGCAGCAGCAGCATACATTGGATTTCCCAGGCACAGAACCCATGGCACAGCAGAGGCAGCAGAAGCAGACATTGGATTGCAGGGGCACAGAACCCATGGCACAGCAGAGGCAGCAGAAGTGCAGCAGCGTACATTTGTTTGCCGAGGCACATTACGCGTGACACAGCAGACTGAGGCAGGGTTTGAGGTTAGGAATATGGGCAGGCAGACAGGCAGTGTGGCATAAGCATTGGAAGGCAGACTGAGGCAGGGTTTGAGGTTAGCAACCTGGGCAGGTAGATAGGGAGCATGGCATGAGAGGCAGTAGGGAAGGCAGGCTGGGACCTTGGCAGGGCACTCAGATAGGCTGACAAAGACTGTGCAGCGTGCGAGAGAACCAGTCAGATAGGCGTGCTGAGATCATCTAGCTAGAGGCCAGCTGGCAGGCTTACAGCTTCCAATGCCACCCAGCGTCATGATATCAGTCTGATAGGCCAGTTGAGGCCATCTAGTGAGAGAGAGAGGCAGGGCAGGTGCTGGGCATTGGGAGGGAGGGACAGCAGCTCAGCAGCAGAAGCCCAGATTGAGGAGGAGTCCTGTCCCAAGACTGCCCCTGGCATGGGATGGCATGTGCCACTCCACCATCACTCCGTGTCCAGGGCAGCTTGGGGAATCCCAGCAGCGGAAGATTCACCTTGATAAAAAGCAACTGCTCCACCAACTTGGCCCCCAGTCTCAGGTGGTGTGGTGAGCAAATGTCCTCAGCCATCGAGAATACCCAGTCACTGGGGACACTTGTTGGTGGGCAGGACAAGAGACCCTTGGCCACTTTAGACAGGGTCGGCCACACGTTGGTCTTGCCCACCATCCCCAGGGGCATCCTGCTGCTGCTGCTGCTGTTGCTGTGCACTCTCAAGAGCCCGCTCTGCCTGCCGGACTCTCTCCACCAGGTCACCCTACCAGTTCCCATAGAGCGCTGTCTGGTGTGCCACACTGCCCTTGACCCTGGGGTTCAGCATGGTTGCCAAAACGTATTCCTCCCACTGCAGGAACTCATCGAACTGTGGCTTCAGCCCTGCCTTCAGCTGCTGCACCAGGGCAACCACCTCATCTGTCAGCTTCTTGCCCTGAGGGCCACAATCCTACCCCTGGATAACCTCATCCAGCCTTCTGTGCAGACTCTGGACCAGAGGGGTCACCTGGCTGATGGTGGCAGTGGATGAGCTGATGGTCTCCGTCATGGCCAGGAATGGTCTCAACACAAAGACTGTGTGAGCCAGGATCTCCCATTCCACCCCATTGTACCCTAGAGGTGCCCCACTGTCCATCACCAGTTGCACCTGATGCAAGGTGGCTTCCTGCTCGAGAAGGCACTTGAGCATCAGGAACGTAGAATTCCACCGTGTGGACACATCCTGCACCAGCTGGTGCACTAGAGAACCTTGCTTCACCTGCTTCACCCGGAGGAGGTCGCTGCCCTTCACGCTGCGGTTAAAGAAACCGGCCAGCTTCCTCCCCCGATCAATCAGGGAGCTAAGGGTGCCTGGCCCAATCCCCTTCTCCCCCAAGCCCAGAGCGTACCTGACCTCCAGGTAAAGGGTGTGTGTGGCTCAAGGGATGCTGGTGAAGCCCCCATCATGGACTGCCCTCAATATGTTGTCCATATTTTCCATCACCACACACCCCTTAGTGAAGGGCGCACCTGGCGTGACCCACTCCCTCACCATGGCGGTCAGGGCTGCCTCAATGTTCCGAGAAGTGGGGGGGGCTGTCCATGACTTCCACCTGAATCAGGGCCCACCTATACCCTGCTTTGGGACCCCTTCTGCCACTTCCAAAACCTGCCTCCGTGTCCTGCCACCAGTGTGCCGTCACTTCCAGGTAGGCGTGCTGCATGTCCTGCTCGACCACAGGTCAGTGCTGAAGTGGACGGTAGCACCCCCAGCCCCTGCCAGCTGCTCCCTCACCTTTAAAGTCCGGTACAAGGCGGGCACCACCTGCCGATTCAGGGTGGTTCATAAGGGCAGCTTAAACTGGGGGGCCAGGAAGCCAATCAGGTGCCTAAACCCCATGTCCCTGACCACTGAGAAGCGCTGTCCATCCAGCACTATCATTTCCCACAACATGAGTGTGGCTTTCAGTTGAAAGCCACACCGCTCTCCACATCCTGGGTTGCCGATGGCCTGCCCCCATCCCAGCTCCTCCATGGTGCACTGACGCTGCTGCTGCTGCTGCTCTTCCCCCCGAGCAGCAATATAGCTCCTGCTGCTAGAGGTAGCTGCTCTAGGAGGACACTTGCCTGCTGATGGAGGCGGACGACTGGCCGCTGCAGTCGGGAACCCACTGGCCTCCACTGCCCCTGCCTGCCCACTTAGCAGCACAGCGCTGTGGCATGCCTTCAGGTGCCTCACCAAGGCAGTTGTGCCAAGGTTGGTGAGCACCTGCCCATGCTTCACCACCTTCTGGAACAAACTGCACTGTATCTCCCTGGGATCATCCGACCGCACTAACTTAAAATGCACCCATACGAAGGATTTTTGGCCCCCTCCTGCCTTCTGGCCTGCACTGGGTAACGCGCCGCTGACAGTGCTTCTGGGAGGGGCAGAACATGGTGGCGACAGAGCTCTCAGAGGGACAGCCATCGCCTCAGCACCAGACATCTCCTCCGCGGGACTAGTGTCTGCCTCACTGTCCCCAATCTGAGTGATGTCCCACAAAGGGGAGTACTGGGACCCTGAGGCTGATCGACTGTACCCCCTATAGCTGCTGCTGCTCCTCTCCCTGCTGCCATTGCCCGGGGATCGGGCCCTGCCTCTAGCAGCTGGGGTGGAATCCACCAACCCTGGACTGCTGGGGATCACCTCAATAATGGGGGACGATGGTGACCCATGATGAACTTTGGACCCTGCCATTGAAGCACCTGCACCTCCTCCTGCAGCTGCAGTAGAGATGGCCACAGCCTCCTGGACTGCAGGCCTTCCAGTGCCCTTTGTGACAGTGGAGAACGCTGGCAGGAGGCAACGCCGAACCACACCCCTAGTGCTACTGTTGGGAGCCTCTGAAGCCTGTCTGCCAAAATTAGGCCTGTGCAGTTTGAGGCGTGGTGATGGGCTCGGGCTACTGCTAATGCCTTCTGCCACTCTGCTGGCACGGCCCCTGCCACCTCTGCCACGTGCCCCATTGCCTGCCTTATGGGCAGCAGACTGGCCTCTCCTGCTTCCCTTCTCCATTTTTAAAACACAAATAATGCACACAAAGATTTTTTTATTTTTTAAATGTATTTATTCAAAATTGGATTATATTATATCTACACTAAGGGTATTTTCAGACATGACGAGATCACAGTGAACCACAGTGAATACCCACCTGTGGTCACTGTGCCCTGAACGTCTGTTCGGCAGCCGTCAGATGTTTGCCACACTGAATACCCACATGGGGTCAATTTCAACCACGCTTCCCGGGCTCCCAGCGGGAAAATTCGCAGAAGCGTGGTGAAAGTGATTCCAGGCGGGCATCAATAAAAAGTAACGTCTGGTCGGCTATCACGGCCCGGAATGCCGTGGTGAACTCGGCCAGACGCTGTGGCGGCATTGGCCTCGCCACCTGCCCGTCTCCCCAGAGCGCAGGCGGTGAGGTAGCGTGGAGGGGGCAGGGCCGTGCGGCCGCACGTTGTGCTGCACGGCCCCGCCCCCTCCCTGATTCCCCGCCGGGATCCCCAGCACATCTGTTTGCCGTGCCTGGGTGATCCCGGCAGGGAATCTCTGGGTTGTTTTCAGGATGGGGCGAAGCCGCCCCATCATGTCTGAAAACACCCTAACTCTAACTGCTATTAGCTATTCTAAAACCTATGGAACTAAATGGAATATTAT
Organism: Sphenodon punctatus; assembly: GCA_003113815.1. Classification (NCBI taxonomy): domain Eukaryota; kingdom Metazoa; phylum Chordata; class Lepidosauria; order Sphenodontia; family Sphenodontidae; genus Sphenodon; species Sphenodon punctatus. The sequence continues at coordinate 6,875,071 of QEPC01007559.1, read as the reverse complement.
ATCTACAAAGGCCTAGTCATACAAACACACTATAAAATATTAAAACTGAATCATTAAACACTATCACTATCTCTATCTCTATAACTAAACTAACTCCTATATCTATCTATCTATCTACCTACCTACCTACCTACCTACACAGGGATGTGGAGGGGGACACAGACAGCTCACAACAAACAACACAGGGAGGGGTACAAAACTGAAATGAAACCTAAATCAATCTAATCCTACTCTAAATAAATCTAAAAACAGGGGAAGGGAATCGGAGGGGAGGATTCAATGGAGGGTAGGAGAAAGAGCACAGGGAGGGTTAAAAAATAAAAATAACATCTTAATCTATCTAATCAAATCTAAATAAATGAAACTAGGGAGGTAAATGTGTGGGATGGGTGAAATAGAAGGAAGATGGCAATGGATTAGGAATAGGAAGGGACACAAACTGCTGGAAGAGGGAGACTTCTGAAAATGCCTGCTGTCAGGAACAGTGGCTAGCTCAGAAGGTGATGGAAGGGGAGAGGGCAATGACTTTTGTTACTTGCTGTGCCTGCCCTACCACAAGCCCCATTGGCTCCATGCAGCCTAGCCCCATGTCCCCCATGTCCAATCGCAGACTGTGAAGGCAGTGGTCGGTTCCTGTTATCATGTACCATGTACCAAAACTGGTACATGCAGTGCCCTCCATTGGAGATACAATCTCCCCAAGTTTCAGCAGAATTGAATAAGAAACAAAAAAGTTATATCCAAAAATATGTTTTTCAGTGTTTTCCCATTATTTCAAAAACAAAAATGTGTTTTCATTTTTGCTTTCATTATTATAATTTTTATTTTATCAATTACACTATCTCAGAGTCTTTTAAAGGGCTTGCAGTCCACTGTAGTTCCACTCTGCCACGGCATCACTTTGCACTTGCCCACATTAAATTTCACCTGCCATTTCGATGCTTATTCACCCATTTTTGCAAGATCCTCCTGTAATTCTTTACAGTCCGCTTGGGTTTTTAACTACTTTGAATAACTTTTTTGTCTTCAAATTTGATAATCATTTTCCAGATAATTAATAAATACATTAAACAACACCAGTCTCAGTACAAATACCTGGGGGACTCCACTATTTACTTCTTACCACTGTGAAAACTGACCATTTAGTTCTACTTTTTGGTTCTTATCTTTTAACCAGTTACCGATCCATGATAGGACACTGCCTCTTATCCCATGACTATTTAATTTCCTCAAGAGTCTCTCATGAGGGACTTATCAAACTTGTTCTGAAAATCCAGATACACTATATCGACCAACTCACCATTATCCACATGCTTATTTACACCCTGAAAAAATTCCAATAGATTAGTGAGGCATGAGTTCCCTTTGCTAAATCGATATTGACTCTTCCCCATTATGCTATGTTTATCAATATGCCCAGTAATTCTGTTCTTAACAATTTCCACAAGTTTGCTCAGCACCAATGAAATGATGAAAGCCATGTTCAGAAATAGACTTATCTGTTCTGTATAAATATTCCACATTCAAAGTACCAAGTTTAATTAAATCTTTCTATTGTGGCAAGTCTTTCTAGCTGGAGTTATGTGAAATGTCTCTAATGTGGATGCAGGAAACTGTAGTGGTTGTTTGTTTGTTTGGTTGAGCCGAATTAATTTAAAACTTCTGATGAAAGCTTCTGAGGATATTCCTAGCTCCCTGGAAAATATTTCTGTCAGGTTCAGGGGTGTAGCTATAATAGGTGCAGCAGGAGTAGCTGAACATTAGCCCACAAGCTTGGGGGCCCACCCACATGTAGAATGCATATGCACACTGTGGTGGAGTGCACCAGCAGGGGGCCCATTCCCACCTGGTTACATCCCTGTTCAGGCTTGTGTTTATCTCAGAACAAGCATGATTTTGTAGATTAGTAAGTTGTTGCAAGAGTCTGGTAGCATACAACCCAACAGTCCCTCTTGGGGGGGACAGTCCCTCTTAGGGTGCTGAATCCCTCGGTCCTCCTTTCAGCAGAGAAGAAGACAAAGACCAGTGTTCAAGCCTCAGGCACCTCCTTTCCTGGTTGCTTCCCATGAAAAGCCTTTGAGAGGACAATGGGGAGGTGATGGAATGAGAAGTGGGAGAGCGTCTGTCCCTCTTTGTGCACTTGGAATATTGGGAAGGGTGCACGTGTATGTGCTCATGGACATGTAAGTGTGTGGAGGGATGAGGTTTATTTGCCGAGGGGTGGAACTTATTGGGGGAGGGGGCTGTCCCTCTTTAGCCACTAGAAATGTTGAGAGGCATGTGTTAGGTAGAGTTAATCTGCGGCAACACCAGCCTACCCCGACCCCGCTTACTCCCAGCCCTGAACAATGGCAGCAACTGGGGTTGGTGGAGTCTTGCGATCTGGCAGAGAAGCTCCATTAGTCCCTCTGAATACAGTTTCTCTGCTGCTCCAGGAGTCAAGGGCCATGACGTCCAGGGCAGGCGTGAGACCTGGAAGCATTTGGATTGCTATAGACAGGTGGGGACTGACAGGCGGGTGTTCTCAGCGGCTGCTCCAGCACTGTGGAACTTGCTCCCAGTGGAGGTCCTTCTCATCTGGATCTGCTTGCGTTCCAACAACAGTGTAACACCTGGCTCTTCCATCAGGCATTCAGTGGAGGTGGTGGTTGAGCGGTGGTTTTGGGTGGGGTGGGGTTTGGTATTTTTTTAATCTGCACACCGTTTGATTGTTTTTATGATTTTTATTGGACTGTTTTTATTGTTTACACTGCATTTTTATGGACTCCATGGTGTAAGTTGCCCCAAGCTGCTGGAGGCAGGAGGGGGCAGGGTAGAAATCTATAAAATAAATAATTAAATATAAAAATAAAAATGCATAGAACCATCCCAACCCCTATCCCTTCCTGCCAAACCCTTGACAAAATAGCTGGCTGCAGAAACCCCTCCCCCAGCTTGCGATAAACCTCCAGAGAAGGGAGTTCTGTAGTAGTGGGGCAGCTACCCACCCTATGTTAGAGGGTGGGACAGCAGGGGCAGGTCTCCGCACTGCCGTCTCCTGGAAGTGGTTCCTACCTGCTCAAAGAAGTCCTGGTCAGAGGTATAGAGCACCATGATGTGGGCTGGAGAGGGGGATGGCGCTGTTGAGCAAAGGCCCCTCTCTTTCCCCTGGAAACCTGCCACAGTGCAATGCAGTGTTTCTGTCACCAGTGAAAAGGGAGAGTGCACTTCTTGGAGAGGAGAGAGACAGGCACAGTGCTGTGCCAATGCAGCTACCAGAATCGTGGGGGCCCTGATCTGTCCCCGCCCATCCTGGGACCTGCTCCTCCCATCCTGGTGACATTTTGCAGGGCCCCTTTCCCTGCAGGACTGCCAGGTGCCCTAGGTTGCCCTGTGGGAAGGCCAGCTCTGGAGGAAGAGGCAGCCTTTCAGTTATGTGGGGTGCTGCCATTTAGGGCTTTATAGGTTAAAAAAAAATCCAGAATGATTTGGGACTTTGGATGGCTTGGACTAATTTTGAACCAGTCCCTTGGCTGATCTTGAAAGAGAGAGGCACCAAAAAAGATGTAGAACCACCCCTTTGGTTCCAGTGCTCACCTAAGCTCATCCCTGTAGGTGCTAAAGCTGTCCTAGCAGGGGACTTAGATGGACTGCAGCACTGAAGGATGTGGTGGTGGTTAGTTACTGACAGCAGTGATGCTTTTGGTGTCTGTCCAAATTGTTTGGATTGGGTGATTTAGGCACTAAGGACACAGGGTCATTCCTTCAAGGTCTGAAAAATAACTGGCCTAAGGCAGCCTTTCCTTGAACCTGTTACGGTAAGAGTGTGCTGTGGAATGGATGTGTTAGCTGTGTAGGATGAAGGATTGACTCTCATGGCAGTCTCAGCTTGCTTTGAGTTAGTGCAAAAAAAAAAAAGGTTGGTCTTTTTAGTTTCGCTCCCAACCCCCCATCGCTCCTGGGTAGCTCTTGCTGTAGATGGTAATACTGGGTAGCTCTTCCTGTAGATGGTACAACCCTGCTGTGACTTCACAGTTACTCTGGGAGCTCAGAAAACTACATGCTGTTCCCTGTTCAGTTAGGGTGTTCACAAATGAGACGATAGCCCCCCTGGAGTCCAGGTTAGATCCATGCAGCCCCCATTCACCTGTTTAGTGTGTAAAGCCTAATAAACAGGCAGTCACCTGCATTAATTTCTTGTGCATTCCAGCAACTCCCACTTAGCCCACACCCACACTCATAGGTTTAGCATGACAAACTTAATACATGGGCAGGCGTTCTTCCTTTCTGTGCTCTGCACACCAGCCCACCCCCCTTCTCAGGATCCCACCCCTTATGATGACTCACAGCCATGGTGAACCATGGGAACAAGAAGCCACAGCAGTTGTTTCTTTCTTCCAGGTTATTATGACTAGGACTGAAACGAAGTCTTTGGAAAATTTCTGAATTTGCTGAATATTAAGGTATTCAGTTTGGAAAGGCCGAATTCTGAAGTTCCAAGGACCAAGGCCATTATTCGGAAAACTTCAGAAACATCAGAAACCTCTATGCATGTGGGGGGGCTGGTGAACAGTTGAGCTTCTTCTGGAAATGAAACTTGTGCCATATTTGGTAGGAGGGAGGTATGGGAGGGAACAATTGAGTGATGGTAAGCCAGATGGCAAGTTTTGATTGACTGACCAAGTCAGATGGTCAGCTTTTGAATTGGGTGGCAGGGCAAAATAAAAGTGTCTGAACTGCAGCCATTTCCCCCCATTCTCCTTGGTGAATTTGGCTGCACTGCACGATACAGTGCTGTTGGATCTGTAAATAATCAGCTGGAGGGGGGAGAGGGGTGCCTGACCTGGCAATTTCACTTTTTTGGGGTTGTCTTCTGGAGTGATTGCCCCACTCTTGCTAGCCTGCCTTTCTGCGTAGTGCTTTTCTAGGTAGTGCTTTGACTGTAGGTTCAAGAACTTTGCAACAACTTTCCAAAGTTTCTGAAGTTTTCTGACATTCTGTACTTCAGTCTCTGGAGTCCGAAGCTTTGGCAAGAACACGTAATTGCTTCCAACAGGCTGACTATTCGGAACTTTGAAAATCGGTCCGAATACCCAGAAGTACTATATTCAGCCCTAATTCCCTCCTCCTTCTTTTCTACAGCTATTTGGGACGAAATTAATAGCAGGCTGGAAAATGCTCGCCAAATGTTCCCCATGGCCCCGTTTATTATGGGGGGTGATTTCAATTCAAGAGTGGGCGACTGGCAGGGTCCAGAAAGCTATGACCCTCATATAATGGATTCAGAGCTTCCAAAGCGTAGAGCTCAGGATAAGGTAGTAAACATCAATGCTAGAACTATGAAACTATTTGTAGAAGAATGGGAGTTGGTTATACTAAATGGCAGGGTGGAGGGGGATCGGGAGGGGTGTTACACCTTCCACTCCACCCAGGGCTCGAGCACCATTGATTATTTCTTAGTGTCAGCCTCCCTGGTTCCTAGAATAATAAGCCTAGTTATAGTTCCCAGTGCTGAAACTATGCATTTCCCTTTACAACTGGTATGGAAGGACCCTAAAGAGCAATTGATCCCTGCTCCCAAGGGGGGCTTAGATGACGCTGTGGGGTTAAGGGCACCATATAAGAGAATACGTTGGTCTCCCAAAGTCGCGCAGGATTTTCGGGAGTTTCTGGTAGACCCCACCTTGCTGCAGTTATGCAGTGCAATGAGTGCGGGATCTCTTGATACGCTTGTGGGCCTTGAGCAGATTATCTCCCTCCTCAGACCTTTTTTGGTTTTTGAAAATGCCCCCCCACATGTAAAGAGTCCGGGGGGATGGTTTGATAATGATTGTCAACGACTACGTACAAGGCTAAGATCTTTGGCCTTGCAGTTGAAACGCCATCCCTCGCGAATTGGTAGAATGTCCTTTTTAGAACAGCGGACAAAGTATAGACGCATAATTGCTCTCAGGCGCTCGGCCTTCCAGCGTCGGCAATGGAGGAATCTGGAGGCAGCTGCAGTAAGTGGGAATGCTACCCGCTTCTGGGGCTGTATTCGTCAGCTCAGATTGGGAGAGAGACCCGGCCCTTCGGTGGTTCTGGGGCCAGAGGTTTGGGAGCGGTTTTATGGAGCTATCTTCGCGGCCGCTCCCTCACCACAGCTCAGCCCACGGGTGGCTGAGTTTGATTCCTTTCCGCATTGGCCCCCAGTTACAGCTGCCGAGGTTGGAGAGCTGATCTCCTGTTGCAAAGGCGGGAAGGCCCCAGGGGGGGATTTGATAACGGTTGAGATCTTAAAGGAGGCCCCTGAGTGGTGGGCGGAACTTCTAGCCCCGATTTTTACCACAATAAACGCCACTGGAAGATTACCTAAGGCCTGGGCTACCAGCATAGTGGTTCCTATATTCAAAAAAGGGGATCCGGAGGACCCTGGGAACTATCGCCCAATTAGCCTTTTGAGTATGGTCGGTAAACTCTATTCTAGACTATTACTATCTAGGTTACTGAGTTGGTTGGAGGAAAAGGAAATAATTGGGGCGGAGCAGGTGGGGTTCCGAAAGGGTCGCTCAACGGTGGACCATGCGCTGGTATTGGCACATCTGATTAGGAAAACTCTGGACCAGGGATTAAAGACCTTTCTCTGTTTCGTAGATTTGCGGATGGCGTTCGACTCCATCTGCAGGAACCGGTTGTGGGAGAAATTGAGGCTCCTGCGGATGGAGCCGAGACTTCTGGCCCTGATAGCACGGCTTCATGAAAACAACTCGCTCCAAGTCAGGTTCAATGGAGAAGGAGCCCTAACGCATAGCATAGGGGTGGAGAGGGGTGTAAGACAGGGCTGTCTTCTGGCCCCTCTCTTGTTTAATATCTTTTTGCATGATCTCCCCCAGTTTTTGCTTGGTGTGGATTCTCATCCCCCCTTAATAGGAGAAAAGAGGGTGCCGGCATTATTGTATGCCGATGATACGGTTCTGGTGGCCCGCTCGGTAGTGGGCCTCAGACGGGGGATGCAGCAGATGGGGGAGTACTGCCTCAAAGAGGGCCTGTCAATTAATTTTGAAAAAACAAAGGTTTTGGTTGTGGGCCACAGGAGTCATGGTATAAAGCACAACTGGCGAATTGGGTCCCATTCAATCTCTCAGGTGGACAAGTTCCAATATCTAGGGGTACTATTTTCCAACTCCCCTCGATGGCATGCTCATTGGATGATGACGAAGTCCCGGACCCTCCAAACGGTGAGTGCCATTCGCGGATTTTACTTTTCCAAAGGAGGACAGTTGGTCCTTCCGGCACTGCGCTTATTTAGCACCAAAGCAGTTACACAATTGTTGTATGCATTCCCGGTTTGGGGCTTAGACTTTTTAGAACAACTGGAGCCGATCCAAAATGGCTTTTTAAGGGCAATTCTGGGGGTACCTTTAGGAACACCGCAGATACTCTTGAGGTTGGAGGCAGGTTGTGCCCCGATTAAAACAAAGGCGATCCAAGCGTTGGTGCGATATTGGCTGAAGGTGAACCTTCTGCCGAAAGGGGAGACTTCCCTGTTGAGGTGGGCTCGGGATAAGGGGTTATTGTCCCCTTGGTTGGGACGGTTGGAGGTGGTCATAGGGAGGCTGGGGTTATCTCGGGCAAGTCTACTGTCATTAAATCCTAAACAAGCAATGATCTTGGTTAGACAGAGAATCACTGATCAACAGTGCCAAATTGATGCAGAGTTGCTCTCAACACAGAGGGTTAATCCCTCCTATAACATTCCATGTAGACCTCTGCAGGATCCAGGTTATTTGGTAAAGTGGGAGAAATTTTCCTTACGGCAGGCCTTTACGCGACTCCGTTGTGGTGTCTTTCCCTCAGAAGTGCTAGAGGGTAGGTACAGGAGTATCCCATTAAAGGAAAGGAACTGTACCTCTTGTTCTATGAGGGTGCCAGACACTGTTGATCACATCCTATTTGTGTGCCCACAATATAAGAATTTGAGGCTAAAAATGCTAGAGACTCTGGAGTGGCTGCAGTTGAAGCGTCCTTTAGTTATGGCAAACATGCTTTGCCTTGACAATAGGGACACAGATTTGGCCCGGGCTGTTGTGGCATTTGGGAATACTGTGATGAATGATCGGCGGGGACGTTATCCCCAAGTCTCATGAAGGATGAGGTGGGATTGGCGATTATGTTGTGTTGTTTTGTTACAAACAAGCCCTGATGGTTAATCTCTCTGAGAGACGGTCATTATGAATTATTCAATGTTATGGTCATCTCTCAGGGATTTTGTATAAAACTGGTAGTAGATAATGTATTTTATTTATTTTATTTCATTTGATAATTAGTGATTTGATATTTTACTTGTGTTGCTTGATTTTGCGATTGGTGTTATAGCCAATAACTTTTTAAGTTGAGGCAATTTCTTTCTTTAATAAATTCATTCATTCATCAGCCCTAATTATGACTTTAGGAGAGAGTCCAGTGCCTGCTATCCCCGCCCACCAATGGAGGTTCATACCTGGGTTTATACCTGCCAGTACTTGGCAGCTGATAATAACCTTTTGCTACTAATAAAATGCTAAGTTTATTATGCAAATAGCATACTTTTTTGAGCAGCTATAGTGGAAACTGAAAGCAAATACAATCAGTCTTTGCATGTTGTCAACCCAATTTCTCGCATCCACGACTCACAGCGATATACTGGCAGGTGGCAGCAGAGTTTTATTGGGCTCTTTCCTGCCATGGTGTTGGAAATTCCCCACAATTCACATAAAGCCCCCACTCAAATATGTAACTCTCTAGCATCTTCTGCATTACCATACAGTGGGGGCGGAAAACATTTCCACTCACCAGGGCACTCTGCACTTCTCTGCTTGTCGAAATCTCATATAGGGCAACAAGCTCTCTTTCAGTCGCTTCACATTCCCGGTACCCTGAGTCACTTGTATCCCTGAAGAGATTAATCTCTGACATCTCATTGAAGCACTCTGAAGGTATTCATTTGCTGTCATCAGGGCAGTGATGAGAAAAATAGCAGGGAAGGTCCACCCTCTGTTAGTGACTGCCCTACTTCTAGCAGTGCACAAACATCCAGAAAAGTCATGATCTGAATCTCATCCCACTCTCACCTCTTGTCCTGGGGTCCCACTCTTCTATTCTGCTGAACTTGGAACTGCAGCAGGGTTGCACTCACTGTGTCTGCACTCCATCATGCATACATAGAACCTGTTGTGTGTATGTGCCACCCTATGAGCGCATAGGCTGCCTTGGAAGATGCGTCTGACAGTTCTTGTCTCTGTACATCAGACCTCACCCAAATGTCAGCAAAGGCCAGGGTATCCATCACCCCCAACTTCTCTAAGCCCATGCTCCAGGTGGCCACAGCACCCACAGACAAAAGCTGAAGCCATTGGACTTTCCCAGGCAAACAACCCACAACAGCTTTCTATGACATTATGACCCCTCATGCTCAATGCAAGCAAAAACTGTTACTTTCAAAAGATAAGAAAATATATGAGTAAATAAAAAGCTCAGACTGGTGGGAGAACATGCTCTCCTCGTGGGGAGATGCTGAGTGGGTCACAAACTTCAGGATGCCCCATCACCTCGTCCTGCAGATGGCTAAGTTCCTCAGACCATGGTGAGAAACAGAACATGATGATGCAGCTGCCCATCTCCATAGAGAAACACGTTGCCATTGCCATCTGGAAGCTCGTCACCCCAAACTCCTGCCATTGGAGCCTCCATGATGGTCACCATATTCATGGAGGCTTGCACAATGATTGTGGAAGTGTGCTGGACCATAGATGCTGTTGGCTGCCCCCACAGAGCTAATTGAGGGCTATTGGTAGGAGGAGTTCTTGAACTGCATAGGTGCAATCAGTGGCAGCCATATCACCATCTTCTGCCCACCTGATAGCATGGATGACTACCTGAACCGCAAGGGGTTCTTCCTTAGGCTGTAGTGAACCATTGTCCCCAATTCATGGATGTGCTGGCCGCCCGGGTGATTGTGGAAGAACTTACAACACCACCCACATATTCCATCAATCCCCCTTCTTTGTCCACATGTACACTGGAGAATTTGGATCCTTCATGGAAACATGCATTGAGGGAGTGCACATTAGGTCTGTTGTTCTCAGGAACCCTGCCTACCCCATGTAACCTTGGCTCATGAAAGCATACAGCATTGTCCACACCCTAGAGCAACGTTATTTTAACTGGCAGCTCAGCACCACCCACTCTGTTGTGGAGAGGGCTTTGGGGCTATTAAAGCAGTGCTGGAGATCAATTGCAGCCAGAATTGATTTCCAGTTAAAGACTGCTCCACTTCTACTACCGCCACCTGCGTTCTCCATAACATCTGGAGAATTGTTTCAAATGGTTTTTGATATTTCAATAAAACCTTTTAAAATGTTTCCTGTGTGTCACTGTTTTCCTCTGGCCCATCCAGCCCCTCCACCACCAGGATGACATGCTGTCCATTCCATGCTGTTTCCTGCCCTTTCCCTGTGTGTTACCTATTGGCATTCACAGGCTTGCCAATTCTGGGAACGGCAATAGGAAGCACATAGGCACAGGCACGCTTCTGGTTACTATGCCCTCTCCCTGCCCTTAAGTGCAAGTGCTTCAAACCCCCAGCCCCCAAAGTAGCTTATTGCTATGCCAAACTGCCATTTTCCACAATCCCTACCATTTGCACTTCCCTCACGTGCAAGTGCATGGCCAGAAGACTCCCCACCCCCTTTTGGTGCACTCACCGTCCCCCTCACATCTCTTCCCTTCCAGCCCCCATGGCAGCTTATCGCTATGTCATACTGCCATTCTCCATGCCCCCTTGTATGCTCCCTTGCCCTCACATGCATGTTTATGACCAGAGAACTCCCCTCCCCCTGTTTTCAATGCACCCATCACCCCTCCTTCTCTTCTATTCCAACCCTCAGCCTCCAAAGTGACTCATTGCTTTGCCATATCACCGTTCTCCAAGCCCCCCACCCCCACAACTCTCCTCCTTTCCCAGAAGAAGCATGGAAACTGTGGGTTATGAAAACTTAACAAAATTTATTTAACAAATAACAGAAGAAAAAATAAAGAATTTGCAAGAAACTATTTCTTCTTGCGTCTGCTCCTTTTGGTGGCAACTGGGTGCACTTGCTTGGGTGGTGGGACTGCCAGGGGAACAATTTCCCAATCCTGTTCCCATGGATCTGCCTATGGAGGAGTGCTTTCAGGAGGCTTGTGATAATGACTGGTGTGGAGGGAGGTGTGCCTGGCCTGGGAACTATTCCCTATAGTGAGCACAGCACAGAGAGGGCTTGGATACTTTTCCTGGGTGGGATGGATTTCTGGGGGAACCAGGGTGGTCAGTTGGGTTCCATGTGGTGGGGCATGAAGACACCTTGTGATATGGGGGTTTGGAAACGGTGCCACCCCTAAGCAACAATGCTCACAGTCATGGCGGTAATGGAAGCAACATGTTCCAGCAGGGAGGTCAGATGAATGAGCTGGGGACAGGCTGCTTTGCATCTGTGCGCACATCTTGCTTATCTTGCTCACCTTCTTGATCACACTGTTGAACAGCTCAAACTGCTGCCATAGGTGCACCCAGTGCTTGTCCTGTCCTGCCAGTGGCCCAGGCAGCCATGGCAGCAAAGGCCTTGCATTCTGCAGCATCCTGCTGCACCAGCTCCCTGTTCTCCCTAGCAATTCCATTAATGGCATTGTGGATCTCATCCACCTGCTGCGTGTTCTCCCCTAAGCAGCTCCCTTGCCAAATCCTCCCTGTGTGGCCAGTTTCAGACCTGCTGGTCCTGGTTCCTCTGGGTGCTTGTGGCAGGGGGTTCCATCTACATCTGTTGCACTGGCAGACCTGTAGCAAGGCAACAAGGAAATCCATCAGATTGCCCCATCCACCTTCCCACCCCAGTGTTTAAGCCCCTGCCTGCCCAATTTACAGCCCTCCACCCACTGAAAGAAAAGTGGGAATGAGTACCTGGCCTATGATGCTGCTGTGGTTGTTGCTGCGGTGGGAACCCAGCATTATGCAATTCTCCTCCATAATCACTGTAGAGGAGTGAAGAAAATACAGAAATCAAGCACCACCATTCACACAATCTCCCCTACCACTGCCTGCCATATTGTCTTTCCCCTCCACCTTCCCACCCTCTTACTGTGCCTACCATTCCCATTCAGTGGAGCTGTTTCCCATTGATTTTTCAGCTGCTCCTCCACGCTCTCCTGGTCAGCTGTCAGCACAGTAAACAAAAAACCTCAACATAATTAGATAACAATAAATGGAAGCCATTATCATGCAGCTGTGTAAATACAACCCCCCTCCATCCCATGTACATTAACTTACCATTCTTCTCTGCCTCCAGCACCTCCTCTGCAAAAGTGGCATCTGGGTGCTCTATGATCTCAACCAGAACCTCAGTTAGCGCCTCGAACAAGGGCTGGCTCTCAAGCTTGAGGGAAAATACCATGCGTGTCACAGTGTCTGTGTCGGCGTCAACCGTTGCTGGCTCTGGAGTGAGAATGAACATGGAAGGATGTCAGCCAGAGGTTGCAGGTTCTGTAGTGGGAGTAGGAGTGGTGGGAGCGGTTGCAGTGGGGTGGACAATGAGGGAGTCATAGCCAACCACTTCTGGTCTGTGATGAAGGTGCAGCCATACAGGTGGGGTACAGCCATCCATGCATAAGAACCAATCAAAGAGCTCATAGTAGGGAGATGTTTGCCTCCTGTGGCCAAAGGTGAAGTTGTTGTCTAGGATCTCATTGTAGACGTGCCTCAAGTTCTTAGCCTACTGGTGTCACTTGTTCATGTCTCACGTGCTGCAAAACAAAATGAGCTGGGAGAACGCTTGTTTGAAAATGGCACGGTCGGCTTTTAAGGCGCCAGTGAGAGTAAGAGCAAAGAGAGGGGCCAGAAGCGGTCATTCCTCAGAATGCTCTAGGCTTTTCACCCGCAGCTCTATGGTGCTGCTGGTGGACCTGTGTGTGCACAATGCTGCACACAACCTGGACACGGGACATGGACACGTTTGCATACATTAGCCTGAATTTGCCCACATGGTGGGCAATTTGACATGGACTGAATTTGACATGGACACGTTTGCATACATTAGCCTGAATTTGCCCACATGGTGTTATCCTCATGCTCCGAGACCCTGCTATGAATGGGAGCTGTGTGTATGTTGGGTGGTGGCCATGTAGCCATTGGGGTCAAACACCTAATAAATGGGCAAGTGGATCCACCCTACCATCTTGTTTGTTAACAACCTTAGAGAAGGCTACCTACTTGAGCTGTAGAGATGCCCCTCCTTTTATCCCATGCTTGAATCAGTCTGCATTTCTCTGTGCCAAATATATTGATTTTTATGTTTGAACCCTTGGTCACTTGATTTCATGAAATGCAGTGCCAATGGTAACATGAAATGAAACCTCCACTAAATTAGGGGTCAATCCTACAAATGTAGATGTAACCCTGTTTAAAATCACTGGGATTACATCTCTGAGTGTCTACATTTGTGTGTATTAATATTCAGGTTACAAATCTGAATATGTTCCAGATCTTTATTTCAAATGCCATTGAAGTTTGGGTCAAAACAGATGTGTGATCAGCAGGACTGCTCGCCAGACTGCACCGGGGTGTAAAATCATGGGCAACAGTCTGGGTCAGGTTGGGACACTGAACTGATGTTCCCATGGTCAGGGAGCCATCCTGCCACCCACATGGGTGGAGTAGGGCTGGAAGCACAACAAACATGCTGGGAGGTGGCCTTGCTCCCAGCACCCCACCATGACAGACGGCCATGGTGGCCAATGAGGCACAGTCATGGTGGCTGGCCATGGCAGCCCCTGACCCGTGGTAAGTATGCTGCATGGTAACAGACATGCTAGTTTGCTGTGGCCCACTCTAGCCTGGTCGGGCAGACCATAGCCCAGGCTGTCACCTTGGAGATTTGCCAAGGTCACAGCCCAAGATAGCCACCAACATGACGCAGAGCAATCCTGGGCCAACATCTGGTGGCACCTGCTGGACGACAGTGGACTAAAGTCATGTCTGTTTTTACCCTTTGATTCAGCACACAGGACAATTTGTCACCACCAAGTTGGGAGTAACTGGAGGGACATTTGGCAGGAACCCACAGGCTGGGCAAGCCCAGTGAACCACATCTTCTGCAGGGACCCACTGGCTGACCAAGCCTAGTGAACCAAGTCTTCTGCCTGCCTGCTTGTCATGCAGCACTACCTCAGGCCAGACAAACATTGGGCAGGACCACCCAGTAGCCATTATCTCACAAGATGTCTTCCCAATGACACATTACCCATCACATCCTTCCTTACCTGGGTTGCTGACAAGGGACCCCAAGCTGTGGCCTGAGTTAGAACTGAAATAAGTAGTGCTTTTACTATCTGGGGTACTCACCCAGACATGTGATATCTTGGGATGCACCCCTGGATAGTAACGGCTCCCTTCCCCCACTTACCTGGGTCCAAGGTGGGAGTGGCCAAACAGCGACTATGATCTGGTGCCCTAGAAGATGGGGATGGTGGAATGGCACTTGTCCCCAGGGTTAGGAGTGGATACTTATTTTCAATCACAAGTCATTCTGAGTCACATTAGGGTTAGGATCATCTAATGAGCTGAGTGTAACTAATATGGGTTGGGTTGGACACCGGAGTGAATTACAGGTTTGGTTGTTTCAGTTTGAGTTTAAAGGTTTTTACAGATTTAATTACAGTCCATATTTCAATTCTGTATTTAAATCCATGGAAATCTTTAAACTATTTCACCACCACCAGGGGCCCTATTTCCCCCTCTCCCATTCCCATCCCCAGCCCTCAGGGACCTGATCTGTAATTACCAACCTTGGATGGCTTGACTGAAGCTCTGTTGGCCTGTTGCTACTGGGAGTGGGGGTTCCCAGCAGGCTCCCTTACTGAGATGCACTACTGAGCTTCCTGCTCGGGAGCGCGCATTGGAAAAATGGCCGCCGTCCTTAACCAAAATGTAGGGCAATACTGAATAGGCCTGCCGAGTACTCGGATTGCGTTTCAAAGTTCTGAGTACCCTGTTCGGGTACTCAGCCGAACTTCAAAACTTTGTTCAAGGACCCGGAATTCAGAACTCAGAACTTTGACCTCGAAAATCCCCAGAACTCAGAACTTCAGAAACAGTGCATCCACCCTCAGCAGTACACCCACTTTAAAATCATTACGCATTGCCAACCAAGCAGTGCCCAGAAAAGCAGGCTAGCAAGAGTGGGATGATTGCGCCAGAAGACAAACCCATCACAAAAGTGTAACTGCGGGCAGAAGTTCCAAAACCCCCAGCAGTAATGCACCCACTTCAGAATTATGCCAACCAAGTCCTCTAGACTGCTGCCAACTGGCAGTACAAGCAGCAGCAGGCAGCACCCAAACTTTAAGTATATTTGGCACTGGTGGCAACCCCCAGCATTGCCCCTAGTATATGAACAGCCCTGGCCAGGGGAAGTGGAGCTAGACAGATCCCTCAGGCCACCATGGTGCCAAGTAGTGCAATCAGCAGGCAGCAGTGGCACCTGCTTATTTTTTAAAAAGCATGGCATTGGTGTGGCACTGGTAATTTAGACATCTCAGGCCAGGGGAAGTGGAACAAGGCAGAGATCCCTCTGGCCTCTATGGTGCCTGCCAAGCAGCAGCAGAAGTGTGTCACCCACTTATTTGTTTAAAAAAAATAAAAAAAATAATCATGGCATGGTGGAAACAACTAACCCCCATCTCCCAGCATTGCCCCTAAGGACAGGACAGGCACACCTCACCTCACCTCAAGCCAATTACTTATAGATCAGCAGTGTAGTGCATGCAGCCAAATACACTAAGGAGAATGGGAAATGACTGTGCAACCACTTTTTTTTTGCCCCTGCTAGACAATCAAAACTTGTCATCTAGCTTGTCCATCACTCAACTGTCCCCTCCCATACCCCCCTCCTACCAAATATGATACTAGGTTTCATTTCCTAGCTCAGAGAAGGTAGGGGTCAGGTCAACTGTCTGGATCACTCCATGCATGCAATGGTTCCAGCACTCGATGGAGGCTTCAGAAATGTTCCATGAAACCGCCTTGGTACTCAGAACTTTGGACTTCAGAAATTCAGAATCGAGGACTGAAATCCTCAGTGGAGTCTGAAGTTTTCCGAGGACCGAGTTTCAGTTCTACCAAAACGGTGACAATGTCATTTTGGCTGCTGCCATTTTGGTTAAGGGTTGTGGCCATTTAGCGCATGCACAAAACTGCCCAGTTGGCCATTTTGCACATGCGAGCTGCAGAGCAAGGAGCTCAGTAGTGTGCTGTGGTAAGGGAGTCTGCCGGGAGGCCCCCATATTAGCGGCAGGCTGGTGGAACTTCAATCAAGCCCTCCAAGACTGGTAAGTACATGCCAGGGTCCCAGGGTGGAGGTGGAGGATCCAAAAATTAAGGGCTTAAAATGGCAGGCCAGTTTATGGCCTGCTTCAGATTAAACTGTAATGGTCTTTTCCAGGCCATTACAGTTTAATCCAAAACTAAAAGTCCCATTCCTAGTAACTAACTACCTTTTAGAGGTAGTTATTCCCAGGGTTACTACACTTGAAAATAGTCTAGGAGTTATGTAGCCCACTGGGCATATTGAGAAGATCCTTTAGGACTTTGCAGCAAATCTGGGTAGATTCCCCACATGCATAATACCAAAATCTGGAGAATTGCACCCTAGGATATGCTTCTATCATAGAAAGCAGTGGGGAGGTAGGTACCTCTAAAAGATACATGTGAAGATGTAGCTACACCTTTGGTATGCTGTTGTGTAAACAGGGTCTGGAAGGTATGAAATATCTTCCTTTCATTTACCAGTCGGTGCTGTTAGGACCAAAATGAAATTTTGCCAAAATGGAAAATCTCATTCAAATCCCAGTCCCCAATACCATCTTGGTCAAATTGAGAAAGTCTCAGTACATGGTTATGTCTCAACTGACATTTCATTTCTCGGTTTACTGACTTTCCGCTTACTGGGATTCCATTTACCACTTTGCTGTCCATTTTAAATCCTGAGAGGTAATATTGATGCAATTCCGCATTTCTTTCACTCCATTTTCCCTTGTACTTCCTTGCAGCTCATTGCCTGGTATGCAGATTCCTTTACTAATCTGAAATCCAGTTGCAGATTGGTCAAAGCAAAAACAACGCAGAACAACAGTTCTGATTGGAGGCAGTGATGCACTGGAGTGGAGGTTAGGTGACACTGTGGGAGGGTAAATGGGTACACTCGTCACACAGTGATTGTCTCAGAAATGTGGATACAGCAAACCCAGAAGTAAAATGGTACCATCAGTAATGTGAAAAGTGGTAAATGAACAGTACATGGTAAACGGTAAGTGGAAAGTTGGTAAATGGGGATGGTATCTTGCACTATTGCAAGAACTGAGAAATCACACTGGTATCGGGAAACACTCGGGAAATTGATCCCGGTTCCCGATATGGCAAGATTTCTTGCTAGCAGTAATTTAGTTGCATGTTTCAGTCCTAGTGCTGATGAGGCCTGACTCAGAAGCCATTGGCCACAGCAGTCCATATTTTTGCAGCAGCTTTGTGCTTTTAATTTCTCACATGTGTGTCCATCCAACTATAATTATCCATTCTCCTTTCTCTCCAGCTACATGCCTTAGAATTAGAATGTTTAGCAATGATTCTTTTTTTAAAAAAAAAGGCTTATTCCTGTGTGACAAGATTTAATTAAACTTCCAGTGAAATAATTAGCGAGGGTCTCTCAAAAGGCTGTTTAAAAATCAATGTGGTACGGAGAACCAAATAGAGTTAACACTGTCATCAAAGATCAAAGTCATCAAAAGAACGTGACTGAAAATTAAACCGCCAGCCACAATCTAATGAAGAAGCAGACTGAAGCAGTTGTGATTTTCTGCCTCTTGGGACCCATCTACAAATTGATTTGACACGGCGAATTTCCCGCAGGAAGCTTAGAAATGGTAAATTTCCATTAATTACATAGCAAAGAATGTTCTTTCTATAGTTTATAACCCACCAGGAAACTTTTTGGGGGTTTGTCATGAACTGTGCTTTTCTTCTTGACTAGGGGCTAAGGACAAAGATTTGGTTAATATCTTCTCCAATCACCACGTGTGGTTTGTGATATACGAAACCATAGAGTCTTATTCCAGGATGTTCACATGACCTGTAGGAATTAAGTGCGCACCTGCCACTGAATTGCAGAGAGGTTTGGCCAGACAATGTCTGAAGTCACTTTATGAAAATCCCATGTCCGAACCATCTGTTTCAAATGCTTAGATAGGCTGACTGGATCTTGTTCCTGGGAGCTCTTCTTGTGAATAACAATTAACTCATTACCCCGATTCTACACCAGTTAAACCAATGGGAGATTGGCCATGGCCATTGACTTTGACAGGAGCTGGATTGAGGAGATTAAGATGCTATAAGGAACAAAGCTCTTTTGCTGCTGTGTAGCCTAGGCTTTGGGAGCAGTGCCGGATCTAGGAAAGTTGGGACTCGATGTGAAATAGGGATGCCCTCTCCTAGCATAGAAATCTTTTGACTGACACACATTAGGAAGATTGGTCCAAAGAATGTTAAAGTGTAGCATAGAAGATAAGCAAATGGACACTGGTATGATCTCTGTAGTCAAGAGCCCTAGTATTGACTGAACAGATGACATCTCTCCCATATTTCTTTTCCATCATGCTACACTAGGTTCACATTGGTTACTATACCTTTACAAAGCTGCCACACAGAGTACAAGGGGAATCGATGCTGGAGTCCTCCTGTTTAAGAAGGATATGACCGCATTATAAAGATGCTAAGGAGCTACCTGGTAGAAGATCTAGATGAAAACCAAGGACATGGTAGTATTAAAATAAAGGGTTGAACAAGGAAGAAACTTTCACTGTGGACAGATTATCCCAGAGCTGCCTAGTGCAGGATCTATATGACATCCCTTCACAGCAGCAGGTGCTGACCACAGACGAGTACAGTGTAGTAGACTAGATGGTTTGGTAATTTCTGTATTCCTCCTCACACTTGATATCCATAGTTGATGCCACATTGGTGCTATTCTTTGGCACCTGGGAGGGAAGGCAAAAATCTCTGACTCTTCTCCTGGACAGGCTTTAGGGTGTTAAGAATATAAGTGTTCTTAATGCTCTACAGAGCCTGTTGCCAAAAATGGCAACTTCAGTTGCTTCAGAAAAGTGCACAACTGGTTCTATTGGAGTGATCCATTTCCTCCTTCCTCCCAGCTCTCATAACAATCAGAGGACCTGTTAGCAGGAGAGGAGACCTCCTTCGATGGGTGGCTATTGGGGAGTTGGTACTCCAATATGCACCCGAATCATAAATTTAGGGGAATTAGCCAAATGAGTTGAATTAGGGGTCCCCGCGTGCCACAAGGATCTGTCAGAGGTACGGAGTGTGCTCCTGGTCAGCTGGACTATCCCACCCACTTCCCAGATACACACACAACTGCTTGAATACAAAGGGGGGTTTTATTACAAAAGGAAGACACAGATACACACACCTACCCTTCCATGTACAAATACACGGGCCAATTCTTAGGTGCTATACAGTCTAAAATACCCAACCTCCCTTACACAGATATACCATCCACCCATGAACAATCCATCCCACTCCCAATCTGGTATTCTTCAGGGCTGGTGCACACTGCATTGGGGGAAGAGGAAGAAACAGGGAACAGAGAGAGAGAGAGAGAGAGAGAGAGAGAGAGAGGTATGAAAGATTACCTTGCTGAGCCTGTAGGTAGAGGGAGAGACAGGCAACCTTCAGGCAAGTGGGGGTGGTGGTGTGTTGAAGAGGTGGAGGGGGTTGAGGAACACAGACCAAAGTCTGGGAGAGGTGCCCGTTGGTGGGGTCAGGAACTATTATGCTCTTGGCGGCCAGGGTTTGGATTAGGGGCATCACCTCTCTGTCTTCCCGTGTTTAGGACTAAATTCTAGAAAGTCCTAGCTACAGTGATGACCTAATTCTGAGGGGGACAAAAGGGGCTTGGGTGTGACAATGGAATTCAAGGAAGGGTTGAGAGAGTGCTCAAGATGTCTTTAGAAAAATAGGGTGAGTCAATAGGGAAATCCTGTCAGGATGTTGTGGGGGAAACAAATCTTGCAGGGGATAAGGGGCTTTCCTAAAGGGGAACAGGGAAGAGTGGCTTCATTCAGGTGGGCACAGGTGGGCCTGCCATTATTTTGCTAATCTGGAGTTCCAAGCTAGGATCTTTGTTCAAAACCTGGGAGCGGCATCTCTTTCCTGTGCCCCTGTGATTACTAGAGGAGGCGCTTCCCTTATCTAATTCCTGCTCTTTTTAGGTTTTTGTGCTTTATCTGAGGAGCCTTTGAGTTTCAAGGGTTCACCTGGCTCTCAAATTCCTCTCTGACCCTTGTCTCTTGGGCACCCTGGAATCTGTATTCCTTATGGAGTGATGTTTCACCAAGGGTAGTGGTGATAAGTACATTCTCAGGGAAAAGGCTTGTTACCCAACAATTCCCCCCGTTGGGGACTAAACCCCTGAGGGGTGATGGCCCCTGCACATTCATAAGTTAGGGTGAACACGGTAGTCCTCCATGCGATTGAGTCTGGCCATTTTCCTCTTAACCCAACATGTCAACCCCGTCATGCAAAGCACAAGCCCTACTTGGAACACTAGGATCAATACAATCAGGTGGAGCATTAAATTAAAAACCGTGGTTGCCTGAGAACTCCAGCCCAGCAAACTCTCAACCACGCATGTTGACCCGCTGCCTGAATGGCTGCTGTTATTCGGGAGATGGCCTGGTTGTTATGTTGTACTATCAGGTAAGCTGTCTTCCCTTGTGCCTGCACTTTCTGAAGCTCTAACAGGAGGGATGGATGGGATAAGAGGGATCTGAGGAGGGAAAGGTTCATCCCCCAGGGACACAGGGTAGACAGAGGTATAAAGAGAGGGGAACAGTTTCATATGCTGCACTGTCCAGACTGGGGTCATATATTAAAAATTACATCCCATCACCCTAATAATAACACCACAAAACAGCGATTGAATAGTGATACCATTGAATGTATCTCTCTACCATTGATAATTAAATAATCACACATAGTTCGAATGCACACACAGGCCCTACCTACATATACTATGGTGGATTTGTTTTCATTTTCTATACTAAAATCACAAACAGAATCATTACCAGGGTAGGGGGAAAAACAGGGATCATGAACTTCTAAATTATCATCAAAACACACAAAGCCCAATTAATTCCTGTGTCTGCATCCCATGATATTCGCAGTTTTAAAACTACCTTCCAAAGGAAAAGTGAATTGATCGAGGTTCCAAGAATGCAACACCTTATTGTGACCAATCTGCCACCCCAGCGGGACCGCTGGGTACACCACCATTGTTTTTGCTGCGGCGGTAGTTACAATGAACAAATTCAACTGGTTTTGCAGGGGGCTAAAATTTACATTAACGAGCTTCCACCACTCTTGGAGTTCATTCTCCCCTGTGGTCAATTGGGCCCTAATCAAATTTGTAAGTTCCATGGGGATATGTCCCATTTTTGCTTGCCAAACCATCCCCATGGTAACACCTTGGGCCAAGGCTTGTGCCTGTGTACAAGCCAGAGCCAGTGAAACATTGTTCTGCAGTGACAGTATTCCAGAAAGCAAATGCTTCTCATCTGTTTCCAAAATCATTTCCCAGGAAGGCAAGATCTTACTGATGGCAACTTGCTCCTCAGCCAACCGGGTAAACGATCCTTCCAGGGGAGTATTCAGTTTCACCATGTCTTTGGTGGCATACGAGACCTTATTCATAAGCACCTCTATGTTGGCAGCGTCTATGAGAGAAGCTGCTGCCCCTAATGGCCCCAACCAATCAGATAACCCATGCTTTGTTCTTCCCCTGGTGACTAATCTCTGCCACATGGACACCCACTTAGACCACCCCATATGGCTAGTCTTGAGGAAGGCGGAACACCTGGGAGCAGTCTGTGATAAATTCATACCGGCTAGATCCACCCGGATTTCCTTCACTGACACCTGAGGATTTATCAAAATCTTTGCGGGTTGATCTAGTTTGAGAACATGCGAGTCCATGACCGGGGCAACTAGTTTCTGAAGAGATTCTGCATGTTCAATCAAAGGGTGAATCTCTACAGTGTTTTGGGTCCCATTTCCAAATTCTAATATATAAACTCCTGCTAAGGTTTTCGTCTCCTTTAAAAGACATGGCGCCATAATAGCTAAACCGAATGACCGGCTTGAATGTATCACATCTTGTTCCAGTTAGGGGAATGATCCAGTCAGGTGGCCCTGATCTATATAACACATTACCCTTAATTTCCCACCCCTGTGGTTCCCAGTTCACCATAGTCCAAGAAGTCTTCTTCCTGTCGGGGGTGGTGAGGGTAATCAAAAGTTCATCTCCAGGATCCCAGGGGCTTTCTGTTCCTGCTACAATAGATATGGAAGGGAGAGACGATAGTCCATGTTGTTGCTGTGATCTTTACAATGTCACAAGTTCCCAACTCCCTGTCTCAGAAAACACTGGGGTTGGCTGCTCCCAGGAGTGGCTTGCACCACACTTGATGTTCCAAGTCTCTGGGCTTGAACTTGGAGGTTGCTGGAGCATAGCAAAAATGAGTTGTCTCCCCAGACTCACAGCAAGTGCAATTGGCAGTGTTGCTCCAATCACATCTGCTTGGCTGGCGCCAGCGTAGTACAAGTATGCACCTCCGGACGCCTGGGGATGGTTGTGGCAAGCATACAGGTTGAGCATCCGGCATAAAAACTCTGTTCCTGCCCTGGCAGCTTGGGGAATACAGCTCCGTACTCTCACCGGGCTCACTGGACTTTCCATGGAGTCATGCACCCGGGTCAGCTCCAGACTGGCACTCGCAACCCTGAGGACCTATAGCGCTAGCAGGATGGCTTTCATTCTGTCTTCCTAGAGGGATACACAAAAGAAAAAGGCGGTTCTCCCCGTGGAATGAGAGTAACGGGACCAAGGGGGGATGGAAGAGGCCGGACTCATTCCTTTACTAGGCCATTTCCACCCTCTGGAAAAGGGGGTGGGGGGAGGAAAAGGAAGAGGAAGGGTGCTGGATGGACCTGTGAGAAGAAAGAAAACAAAACAAAACAAAAAACCCTGAGGAATAGACCGAGGGGGGTAAGTCATCGTCACTCACATATCTGATGAGAAGATCGACCTCCCACAGCTCCCTCTGGATGGGGGGTGGGTAGGAGGACTATTGCTGTGAAGTACCGGGAATCTGTGTCCTGGCGGCCCATGGATTCTAACCAACCTGGCCCAAAAGTGAATCACATGTGGGTCTTCCCTCATGTACACCTCCCATCTGGAGGAACCTTCCCTGTAGAGTTTTACCACAACCTTTTCTATGGGTCCCCCCATTGTGTGCCACTTAGCCATCCCCAAGAGGGACCTATGGGGGCCTCCCGACTAATTATAACAAAACCTAAACCTGAACATGTGTCGAGCAATGAGGGTCCCGACGTGGGCTGCTAACCTCCCAGGGCTGGGCCAGATGGTTAAACATTAGCTTTCTGCACCCTCTGCTCCCCAAACCTCTGTTCATATTGCCATCGGGGGTTTTTGGGGGTGGGGCATGTAGTCTATTTGGATCCTGGCCCAAGGTCCCCAATGGATTGGGGCCTTGACAGCCTGGGGATCTGCATTTGCTATGGCACATGTTATACAATTATCACACCATTGTGCCACATCTGTCTTCATGTGGGGCCACCACCCCGTTGTCTTGCAATACCCTTCCATCTAACACCCGCACAGCTGCCCATCCAGTTTTAGACTCCCCCCATTGATAAAAAGAAGACTCATCTGCATACCACACAATGAACCCCTGTTTTACTGCCTCCTCATGATTCTTTCCCCACTGTACTGGCCAGTCTATTTATTCAAATCTGGGAGCGGACACTCGTGCTCCTCCCCTTCTACTATCAGGCCACATGGAGCGGGGGTGTCTTTCTGTTCTTTGCTGAAACTCACCCCTCTATTTACTAGGGCCAAAGTCCACTGGGCTATTCTAGGGTTACAGCAGTAACATCAAAAGTCAGACTTCAGTAACTCTGCGCCTCCCAAACCCATCAAGCAAAAATCCTCAAGTGCACACACACACCCCTCTGAAGTCCCAAAGGCACACCCACAGGGAGCCCCACACACACGCAAGCCTTATACAAAACATCCATCACGCCTGCACATGCGCTCACACAATTCCATCCCACACAGGAGGGCACACCTCTATATTCACATAAATCAAGTAGACATCCTCCATTTCCTGCAGACATACTCAGTATCAAGCTTGCACACAAAATGCATACACCAACACATTAGTCAAAGGGGAAGATAATCTCTCGTCAGGGTCGTCAACACCCTATTTACAAAACCTCAGGGTCAGAGAGGGGAACTACAATCACATGAATTTCTGCAGAACTCAGAATTTGTCAAAGCTGAACACCTCAGGGCACTAGGACCACAGCTAGCCATACTCACACATCCCACACAGGGGATCTCCTCAAGTATACAAATATACATGCACCCCTACTCACACATCCCACATAGTCAAGCACACCCACAAATTACTCACATCAACACTGAAGAATGATCCCTATCATTCACAAACCATCCTTACTGTATTCCTCTCTTCAACAAATCAAGCAAACAAACAAAATGGGGGGTTTACTTCAGGCTAGGGGTGGGAATTTCGGATCTACCGGTATCCGATACTGCCGGTATTTGGCAGTATCGTGGATACTGGATAGATCCGATAATTCCCCGTACCAGTGCCGGTTCCTGTACCGGTTTTTTTTACATTGCGGCCATTGAAATCAATGGCCGCAATGTAAAACAACAAAACCAACCCCCCCCCACTTTCCCTCCCCCTCCCAGGCTGCGTGGGTGGAAGGGGGGGACACCCCCCACCCACCCTGCCCAGCCTGGCTTTTTTTTTTTTAAAGCTCTAACAGTCACTGACCAACCAGACCTGGGCTCTGGGCCGGTGCCAGCTGCCCAGTGGCAGCCAGCCAGGGCTATGGCGGCCGCTCAGGCCAACAGCTGAGTTCTCCCCTACCCCCCCCCAGATCGCCACCTTTACCTGTGGCTGTGTGCGGAGTCGGACTTGGAGTGTGCTCGCTCTGGGGGGCAGCGGCGGTAGCAGCGCGGGCCCGGCTGCAGCGCTGGCTTGAGCACTTCACCAGGCCTTCCGGGGAACTTCCAGGTTTCCCTGGAAGGTCTGGTGAAGTGCTCAAGCCAGCACTGCAGCCGGGCCCGTGCTGCTGCCGCCACTACTGCCACCCAGAGGGAGCACATTCCGAGTCCGCACACAGCCACAGGTAAAGAAGGTGATTGGGGGGGGGGGAGAGCTCAGCTGCCGTCCTGAGTGGCCTCCATAGCCCTGGCTGGCTGCCACTGGGCAGCTGGTGGCAGCCTGGAGTCCGGGTCCGGTTGGTCAGTGACTGTTAGAGCTTTAGAAAAAAAAAACCCAGGCTGGGCAGGGTGGGTGGGGGGTGTCCCCCCCTTCCACCCATGCAGCCTGGGAGGGGTAGGGGGGAGGTATTGGGTGGGTTTTTTTCATTGATTTAAATGGGGACAGTTTCCCATTGAAATCAATGAAAAAAACCCAGTACTGGTATACCGGTTTTAATCCGGTAAACTGATTTTTTTGAAACTGGTAACCGGTAAAACCGGTAACTGTTTTTTTGCCCCAAGTCCCACCCCTACTTCAGGCTAGATTACGCTTGCAGGGGCCAGGGACCACTGCTGCTGGTTAGGGCAGAGTGGGGGAGTCACATGGAGAGGTGAGTGAAATGTATTCTCCCTCCCCCCCAAAGTTGGTGAATGACAGTATCTCACTCCAAGCCCTGTCCTGGAAACTTAGCCATGGAGGGGGGCTCCTGGGGAACCCTACAGGACCCTGGACATCCCAGGGGAAGGGATAAAAGTTTCTGGGCTGGCCAGAGGAACTCTCCTCTCTTGGGTGACATTGATGCCAGGCATTTCTCTCTGGCTTCGGTTGCCAGTGCTCCTTAAGGGAGGCATGGCCTTCTGTGGGCTCCAGGTTAGCAACCACAGTGGCCACTTTCATACAGGGGGGTGCTTCTGGAGCCTTGCTGGGCCCCTCCAGCAGTCCTTCCATGTCCCGCATCAGGTCAGCTACCTGCCTTATGCCCGTGGATAACTCATTCCACGTGGTCTGGTTAAGGTTGATCCAACCCATTGCCAATCTAGTTTGGAGACTCAGTCCTGTGTATACTGCCTCTATGAAATCTGCATTGTCATACTGCATCACCATGCGCCCATTCCTCTGAACTGGGGCCATCACATTTGCTAGGCTCCTAACAGCTTCTTTCTGGTTACATAGACTTTGGGTTGTTGCCCGGGGGCCTGAGCCTCCAGAAGGAATAATCGATTTGGGCTCTGCCCTGGAACCATCACCCTCAGCACGACCTTCATCCAGTCGCTACATAGCACCCTGAGGGTCCACCATGCTGAGCCCTGCTTCCAGGGTCTGTGCATTAGTGACAGAGGTGCTGGTCAGAGCCAACTGTGTCAAATCTACTCCATCTGCTGTGGGATACATTTGCCAAACCATGGCCATCCATGAAACCACTGTGTCCCAGTTTAGTGGGCCCAATTGCTCTGCAACTGCCTTTGCCTGCCTGGGGGACCACCTAACCATTTCCCTCACTTCCTCGTGAGCTGCACCCCCACTTCCCCCTGTGCACTCGATGTCCCAGCTCACTATTGGGGCTAGGGGCCCAGGCATGTGCCATGCGGGATTGTAAGGGGTCTCTGGGGTGGCATCAGAGGGCAATTTAGGCTTCCATGTGGGGAAGGGATTGAGCTCTGCCTCGGGGAAATCCTCAACCTGGCCACTAAGCCTTTGTGCACATTAAGCTCCCCCCGTAGCTTCTGAATTGTTGCTTCACAGGCTTCATAGCTAACTGCTGCCTTTGCTGTCCGGTTTTGGTCTGTCAGGAAGCATGCTGCTGACTGAGCTTCTTCTAATTGAGATTTCAACCCCTCCAGCTCCCTTTCTTCCTGTTCAGCCATTGACACAGCATTAAGTTTCCCTTCCTGTGCTTTCTTAAGGACAGTTGTAAGCCTCCAAGTCTCCACTATTGACTCACACCTGTCCCTGTCCATCTCTATGCATTTCCCCTCTAGTCCCTTTACCCCACACCTTCCTTTTCCAACTGATTCCTGAGATCTTGCACTAGCTCCTATAGCTCTTGCAATTCTCTTTCATGTCTTTCTTGGCCTTCCCTTAGCATCTCCTGCATGTCACAGCAGGCATACCAGAGATCCCAAGCGGCACAAGCATCCTTTTTACCTCCTTTCAGCTTAAATGTCTGTGTGGGTACTCCTCATAAGCCTTACACACATAGATAGCGGGGTCCTGAGTTTTAAAGCACCCTGGCTGCCATGGGAATTTACCTTTTTTCCCAACCCACTTAGATATTCCTCCCTCCTTCTTAAGTAGGGAATCTACCACTATTTTTCTATCTCCTGCCATCACTGACTCATGAAGTCCCTGCACTGCCAACTACAGTGCCAAGACGCTGCTTCCAAATCCCAAAAGTTGTTTCTTACAGCTTCAAGACAAACTCAACTAGACTCCAAATCTCAAAACTATCTATTCAAATCTCAAAAGGGAGTCCCAGAACCACCTTTATTATTCTCAGACCAGCTAAACTCTAAATCTCAAAGCTATCTCTTATAGCTCCAAGACTAACTTAAATCCAAATTTCACAAACTGTTTCTCACAGCTTCAAGACTAACTTATCTTTACTGATTTTCTAAGGCTAGAAGACTTAGCGGCTAGAGTGGTCCCGTTGGACTTGGCGTTCTACCTAAATGCACACAGATTCCTCCCACCAACCCACTATTGTTCAGGGAAGGGGGAGGGGTTCCAGCTAACCAGAGCTACACGCTCCGCCTCCATGGACTGTACACGCATGTTTTGCATGGGTGCCCACGTGACTGGCCACGATCTCCACCAATTTGTTAGCAGGAGACCCCCTTCCACGGGTGACTATTGGGGGGTTGGTACCCCAAAATACACCTGAATCTTAAATTTAGAGGAATTAGCTGAATGAGTTGAGCTAGGGGTCCCCGCATGCCACAAGGATCTGTCAGAGGTACGGGGTGCGCTCCTTGTCAGCTGGACTATCCCACCCACTTCCCAGATACACAGACAACTGCTTGAATACAGAGGGGGGTTTTATTACAAAAAGGAGACACAGATACACACACCTACCCTCCCACGCACAAATACACATCCATGGGCCAATTCTTAGGTGCTATACAGTTTAAAATATCCAACATCCCTTACACAGATATACCGCCCACCCACAAACAATCCACCCCACTCCCAATCTGGTATTCTTCAGGGCTGGTGCACACTGTGTTGGGGGGAAGAGGGAGAAACGGAACAGAGAGAGAGGTATGAAAGGTTACCTTGCTGAGCCTGTAGGTAGAGGGAGAGACAGGCAACCCTCAGACGGCCGGGGGGGGGATGTTTTGAAGAGGTAGAGGCGGGGTGAGGAACACAGATCAAGTCTGGGAGAGGTGTCCCTTGGTGGAGTCAGGAACTATTATGCTCTTGGCGGCCAGGGTTTGGATTATTATAGGATGATGTCCATGTGCTCAGGCAGAGGGACCCTTGAGGATCTCTTAGGGTGGAATGGAGGGACTGGAGGGGGCATCACCTCTCTGTCTTCCCACGCTTAGGACTAAATTCTGGAAAGTCCTAGCTCCAGTGGTGACCTAATTCTGAGGGGGACAAAAGGGGCTTGGGTGTGACAATGGAATTCAATGAAGGGTTGAGAGGGTGCTCAAGTTGTCTTTAGAAAAATAGGGTGAGTCAATAGGGAAATCCTGTCAGGATGTTGTGGGAAAAACTAATCTTGCAGGGGATAAAGGGCTTTCCTAAAGGGGAACAGGGAAGAGTGGCTCCATCCAGGTGGGCACAGGCGGGCCCACCATTGTGCTTATTTTGCTAATCTGGAGTTCCAAGCTAGGGTCTTTGTTTGAAACTGGGGAGCGGCCTCTCTTTCCTCTGCCCCTGTGATTACTGGAGGAGGCTCTTCCCTTATCTAATTCCTGCTCTTTTCAGGTTTTTGTGCTTTACCTGGGGGGTCTTTGAGTTTCAAGGGTTCAACTGGCTCTCAAATTCCTCTCTGGCCCTTGTTGCTTGGGCACCCCGGAATCTGTATTCCTTATGGAGTGATGTTTCACCCAAGGGGGGAGGGGGGTAACATTATCAGAGAAAAGGCTTGTTACCCAACAGACCCATCTCCTGATGTGAGCTGAAACAGGTAGTGGGTTTAGTATTCATGGGCAGTATTACTGTTTGGGGTAATGATTAACAATATGCACAGCCACAAACAAGTACAGTATATCCAGTTTGGGGGTATTTCATTTCAATTTTTACTTGTTTCTGGTGTTTCAGTTCAGGTACCTCGGTTGTCATATTTAACAATTGCACATACAGAATAGCGCAAATATTGCCAAAATGACATTACCAAAATACCAAAATAACCAAACTGGAAAAAACCTTAAATGGAATACCTGAAACAGGTCTGATAAAGAACACAAGTGTGCCTTCTATGTCTTATTTAAATTTTCTTAGAAATCCAGAAGCTCAGAGACTTTTCTCCAGAGCAAAGTTTAATTGTTTGGATTCTGCCCTTCTGGATGGTAGATTTAGCGGGGTTCCTTTTGAACAACAGTATCGTTTTTGCCCGTTGAAGGAAATAGAAACAGTTTCCTATGTTCTATTGGATTGTCTGTTCTATCAGGATGTTAGTTCGAAATGTATAGCTCCAATCCTGGAAAATTTTCCTGGAAAAAACAAAACTCACTTTTGTTGGCGGATAAGGTAGAAGCTGTTACATTAGCTGTGTCAAAATGTATTTGTTCTGCTAGTAAAATAAGGAAAATGATTTAAATAGATTTCGTATAAGATTGTATTATCATTCGGTTTTGGTCCTGTTAATTCTTGCACTCAGGAATGGTTTTGTAACAGTGCAATAGCCTTTTGGCTTCACAATAAAGCATTGACTGACTGACGGACTTACTGTCCTAAAACAGGTAGCCACCCGAATGCAAATGGATATCCGTTATTACCCGAACCATCATTTTCAGTTTGAGTAGCATAGATTCAACAGGTTTACCCATTTTGGGGAGGACCCATTCCTGAACAACTTGGCTAATAACCATTTATGGACCTAGCTGTGGAAGTTCAACTCTGCTCCCAGGGGAGCTGCAGCAGGGCAAATTCAAGAAAAAACATGGTCTCAGGCCAACAGTCACACCTCTTGCTACTTTATTTCCCCTCCATTGCTGTGGCCATATATACAACGTGATGCGTACCATTATTCCTTTCCTCAGGCCTGGCTTGCTCCCAGGGTCAGTACATTGGAGAGCTCCCAGTGTATAGCTAACTCTCTTGTAGTACTGTTTTATTTAAGAGCCAGGAACTGACTGCCAAAGTGGCCACAGTGGTGGACTCTTATAGTCCCTGGGGGGGGGGGGGGGAGGGAGACAGGGATACTGCCAAGGCAATGCCCAAAGCACCTCAAAGGGCCCTTGACCAACCTATTACCAACCCCATGTAGTATTCTACCTACATTCAGTTTGCTCTAATATGGAATGTTACAGTGTTTACAGGTGGACTAGAATGATCATTAGGACTGGAGTTTTGACAAGAATTCAGTTAAGATACGGAAATCTGAGACAAAAGAAGCTGTTCGACTGGCAGCTTGAGTGTTTTATGTGTGTTAGCCTGTTCTGGCGGGTGCATACTTAGGCTGTGAACAGTAAAGATTTGAATAATTAAGCAAGGAACTTATGCTAACTCAGTGTGGCAACAAAACCCCGGAGAGTGATAAATAATTAATAAAAAGCATTCCTTCTTTTGTCTCTATCTCCTATCCTGGTTTGAATCTCTCTGATCTTTCTGATTATGTTGAGCAGCTTAGTGTTATCTTGGCGAGGGTGGGGGTGGGGGCTGTGATGCCTTCACTACTTATTATTTGTCTACTCTTAACACAAATAATTGCTTTGAAGCTTCAGGAATCAGACCCAAACCATATGGAAGCAGGGAAGCTCAGAGCTATCCTTTGAATAACACTGAAAATTAGAAGTATGACACGTTTCTTTCTCCAAAATATAGGTTTAATTTAGAAGTCTAATGCCCTAGTACATTAATTTTTCTCAGCTGGCAAGGGTGTAGGTATAATAGGGACAGGGGGTGCAGCTACAGTGGGATGCATAAGCCTGGGTGGGTCCATGCCCTTGGGTGCAGCTGTGTTTCCTGCCACTGGGAGAGGGGGCTGGGGGGTCATTCCATCTTCTGCACCAGGGCCTATTCCAACCAAGCTATGACCGGGTAAGTCAGGAGTGGTGTGGCCTCCAACCCATGGATTAAATGTGGCCTGAAGCTGTTTTTATTTGGTCTCTTTCCAATTCCTAGATCTGTCCCATGGATCTAGTCCACGGGTGGGGAACCTTTTCCCTCCCGGGGGCCACTTTGAAAACTTGCACAAGCTTCAATGTAAAAGGACACAAGCTATGTGTCCTTTTACACGGACACCCACCCACCTCCACCTATCTCTACCCATGGGGCTGCCTCCGGTTTTCCAAATGGCACTGTGGGTAGAGATGGGTGGGTGATGGGTGTAGGTGGGTGTGCGCCAGGAACATGCATGCACAAACACCCACTGCCCGTGGTGTTCATACGGGCGCACACCCGGTGCACACCCATCCCCCCACCACCACCGGCCCATTTCCACGGATGCCCCCCCCCCCACTGCACACCCGGCCGAACACTGAGCGGTAGGTGGGGCCATCCATGTGAAAACGGCCATAGTATTGAGGTATACAGTATTGAGGCTATATGGCACTGATTCCCAAAATGTTCCTTGTGTGGCCCTCATTTAATACTTAAATGTAATTCCATGATCCCAGAAAGCAACACAGACATGCAAAGTTTATCAAATAAAAAATAAAAAATTGGGTTGTGGCACTGAAAGGGAGGGGAGAGATAAATAACTTCTTTCTTCATTCGCTGATATTGTCCGTAGCGATGTCGATAGAATTCTAATGTTTAATCACTTTCATTTACTTGTATAACAGAAAAAATAGATACTCAGTGGAATTCTTGTAATGTTGACATGTTCTTGTAAATTTGCACAAGCAATACAAAAACAAGGGAGAAGCCCCCAATATGTACAGAAAAAAGGGTGATAAACGCTAAAGGCTAGAAAAACCACAATATTAAATATTTGTAAATAAGTATGTATCTACATGAATGAATATCAGATATAATCAATATACAAACAATCAATCAATAAAGATAAAATGTGCTTCCCTGGGTCAGATTAGAACCTGTATAGATGGAGTCACAGGGTCAGGAATTTGTAAAATTGCAGGAATTCTTTTAATAAAATGTGTTTGTTTTGTTTTTTTAAATTGGGTCACCAGTCCACCTACAGATGATGTGATCGGAGCTGGAGTCTCCACCCACTGGTATAAAAAGAAAACAGTATATGTTTACAGGTGGAAGAATGGTGGCATATTAATTAATTATGGAATGGCTCCGATACTTCCTGAGATGGAATGTGGAAGCATTCCCTGCTGAGTCCCAAGATGTGTTCTCTGCTGCAAATGCAATAGACTCAACTGAGGCAAGTTCCAGCTTGAAAGAGTGGAAGTTGTAGCAGTGGAGAAATGGAACTTGTGGTTGATAGGGGCCCAAATCCTGATACATCCTAGCTTGACTCAGTCTACTGGCAAATTCCTTACATTTTGCTGACAGAAATGGGACAGTGTTCTGTTGCAGTCTCTGCCTCCTATTCGTCCAGGGGAGTTTTGACAGCTTGAAGTCAGGACCATCATTGGAGGGCACCCCCAGATTCTAGAGATGGGGGAAAGCAGCTTGCATTTTCCAACTGTTTTCTCAGATTAGCTGGTTCTCTGTCGCTGCTTGCAGCGTACTCTGATCAGAGCTGAAAGAGGTAGCATACACTGACTGCCTTTTGGTAATAACCCCAATTTTGGGCCATCTGTCAGTTGCCTGATCAATATCCAAGTATTGAGCTGGGCACCATTGCACTGAAATACTGTGTACCATTACTATTACCAAGATACAGATTTTCCATATTACCGACCAATTTTTGTAATGGAAAACTGGAAAATCAGTATGGAAAACTCGAAATTCTGTGCCAAAGTCAGTAAATTGGTACTAGAAGTTGGTAAATCGAATTACCTGTCAGGCACTAATTAGGTACCGATTAGTACCTGATATTATTAGGTCAGGTACCACATCCAGTGCACTGGGACGACTGTGTGAACCACCTTGGCAGGTCTAGAAGCTACCACGGCCAGACCTACGCCAACTGAAATCCACACAACCCTGGCACATGAAGAAGCTGGTGTTGGGAATTGTGCCTATTCCCCTGCTACCAACGGGGAAGGAGGGGACAATAGAGCTCTGTGAAAGGCAAGTTCTGAAAGTGTTTTCTTTCTCTGCCAGGTTCTGTGCAAACAGGGACAGCAGAGTCCTGGATTGCTTGAGATTAAAGTGACCAGATTTGGAAAACCCCAAAGTGGGATGCCCCATGCATATATCAGCATAATTTATATATGTTGTACACATTTAAAAAGCCTATTGCCTATGCCTAATTCTGAGGGGTAGAACTCTCCCCCACCCCCAAAACAAACAAGAAGTAGGTAAATCATGATCAGAGACAGATGCACTCACTGTATGTGCGAATACCAGGAGGGGGTTCGGGGTTCGGCCCGTTCAGGGTTCGCCCCCCCGAAACCATTCGGGTTTGGGCTGTTTGGCCCGAACCTGTTCAGTTTCACCAAACCCATTCGGGGGAGAGGGGGGAACCCGGTTTTCCCTCCCCTCATCCAGCTGCACAGGTGGAAGGGGCGCCGGGGCTCACTTCCCCCCACCCACCCTGCCCAGCATGGTCATTTTAACACACACACACCCCAGGGATTGACCAACCTGGTGGTGCCAGGGATACGGCCCTTGGTCCAGCTCGGGCAGTGCTCTGGAACACTTCAGGCCTCTTCTAGGCCTTCTGGGAACTGAAAGAGGGCTTCTGGCCCCTCATCACCAAAAGGGAGAGGCCAGAAACCCTCCTTCAGTTTCCAAAAGGCCTAGAAGAGGCCTGAAGTGCTCTGGTGCGCCGCCGGAGCCAGACACGCCACCGCTGCCTCCACTGGACCCGGGGCCAGAGCCCCAGCACCACCAAATAGGTCGATCCCTGGGGTGGGGGTTTTTTGTTTGTTTTTAAAAAAAATTTTACCAGGCTGGGCTGGGCTGGGTGGGGGGGAGGGGAGGTGAACTCCGGTGCCCCTTCCACCTGTGCAGCCTGGAGGGGGGAGGGAAAACTGGTTCCCCCCTGTCCCTCACCCCCCACCTGAACAGGTTCAAAACTCAAACTTTGTTTCACCGGTTCGGGCAGGGGGCAGTTCGGTTTCAGGGTGTTTGTGAAAGGCTCGAACATTCCAAGTTCGGGCCAAACATCAACCCCCCAAACTCTGTTCATGTATCGGTCCGGGCCCTGCTCCTGCTTTGTTTTGTGCTGTCCAGCCGTGAAGTGATGCATGTGATCAGCCATCTAGCCACAGTGCCGGCACTTGGCTTTGTCTCATGCTGCTCAGATGCAGCAGCCTGGGCCCTTCCTGGATATTTAAATAGTCCTGCCTGGCTTCTGGTTTGGGGAGGGGAACATGACCAGGCAGCTCAAGGTATAACAGTCCTGCCTATGGTCTGTTCTGTTCACTATACCCTTGCTGCGGGACTGAGACCTAGTAGGATGGTATCACAGATGTTGCTCCTCAGAGCACCATTTCCTTACAATTTCAATACATTCTTCTTCTGTGTCTTCTCCTGCCTCCCTAACAGGCATTGTTAATGTACACACTATTTTCTGTGTTCCTTGTATTCTATGAAATGGCTACCAAAAGATTAGTAGCCATTGTTTGTGACAACAGGAGTGGCAATATTATTGCAGAACAATTTGCACTGGATTGGATCTTATTGCCTTACCTGTGCGCGCATTCAGTGGCTTTGCACAAAGCTTGTTATTTGCTCCGTTTCTCTAGAGAGCTTAAAAGTTGGAAGTTGGCTAAAGTGTAATTTGTTTCCCCATTTAAATGCTAGTCCCCAAACACTTGCAACTCATGCAATTGTTTTTAGTCATAACTGTCATCAAGTGGCTTCAGAAAGAGTTGAAGCTAAATCTCTGGGCAATTTTGCTTTTTCTCCCTTTCATACTGTTGCTATCCATATTGATTTTAGTGCCTGTCAATTCAAATTCCTCTGTTGGGCCTACAGTACATAATACTGTATCGTGGGGTAAACATAATAATTTGTTACATGTTTATGTTGTTTATATTTTTACCTGTCTGGAAGTGTAAGCTTTATTAACCCAGCTTGTTAACAGCAGTGTTTTAAACGGTGACATAAAACAAAGACAATCGCAAATGTGAAAACTTAGAATCAATGCTCGGGGCGTGAGATAATGGAGGATGCACTAGAGAGAGGGGGAAACTTGGAATTGTACAGACAGGGTAACTCACTGGAGGTCTGAATAAGTATTCATCAGTACATCTTTGACTTCCAGTGCTTCCGACAGAAACATGCTTACAATTATCATGTCTATACTTCAAATTCAGTTGATGTGCCTTTTATAGTGTAGGACAGCGACTCTGGAATGTCTTCAGGCCGTTAAAATTATTTGTTTCAAGATCTGTACCTTTTTGTAATCGGGTTTTTAAAGGGGTGCGGTGGGAGTGCACACACCAGGATAAGGTGCGAGGAAGACGCTTGAACTGTCTGTTTAATATTTCCTCATATCACGTAAAGCGTTTGACAAAGAAAAATGGGGTTTGCATTAAATATTGAAAGCCACCGTAATAACTGATCCTGGTTTTGTTTTTTTACATTACAATGGGTTTAAACAGCAATAAAGCATAAGCCACTCTCTGTCATCTCTTGTGTGCGATTTTATAAATAAGAAATGCAGCTGAATACTAATCCCTTTATAGTAATCCCTTGGTTTGAATTTACAGACAGCACATGTTTTGTGAAATTAAAAATTTTAATTGAGGGAATGGTGCTATAACCTTATTGCTACTCAGGTGAGGATATTTTTTATCACTTGCTACATGTTATGTGCATCTGACTTTTAAATGTTACATTATTCATTTTACAAGCACAATCCCATTTGGTTTGGTGGGACAGTTAGTGAGGCGAATGTTTAGCCTTTAATTTCATCGATAAGGGGGCATATTTTGAGGTAAATCTGGTCATTCTAATTACTAGCTCGTGTGTGGTGTGTGTGTGAGGTGGAAATCTAGATTTTTATTTTGACCTTCCATAATGTAGAGGTCAAGAGGCTGCCTCCTCACAAATACCATGGTATTTTCAATTGGAAGGCAGAGTGACTACTGCCAAAATAAAAGAAATGCAAGAATGAAACACAACACAGGAACAAGCAAGCAGAAGCCTGCAGCACAGCTTGCATTAGCCTTTTCAAACTGAAAAATTTCATTGTCCTTTTCTCTAGAGCTGAAATGGGTAGTAGTTTGTTGTTCATGTTTTCAAGTAGACCTTTAAGTAACTGAAAAATATCTGCAAACAAAGGGTGTTTTCAGTCGAGTTTTGCTCCCTCCCTCACCCACTCTGAAGAGTTCATAGTGGTGCTCAGTACGCTTGCTGAGGGCCTCCCTACAGTCCAAAGACTGGGCTCAACTGAGCCCCTTAGGTCCATGGTAGCTGCACCCCTGGGTTATTATTACTAGGGCTGAAACGAGATATTGATATTACTCAAATTCCAGTGATATCTTCTAGGGGTGTGCACCAGGCCACCATGTTGGGTTTCTTTTTATTTTTTATTTTTGTTATTTAAAAATGTAATTTTTCTTATCGTTATTAATGACAATGTCATTTTCACTTTCGTTTTTATCATTTTTTGTATCATTTTTATATCGTTATCCTTATTGGTATTGATATTCATTATCATTATCATTATTAGGGATGTGCGAACAGAACCGAGTTCCAAAATTTGCTTCGGTTCGGTTCAAAAATTGAGTTCAGTTCGGAAGTTCGGTTCGGTCGACCGAACTAGTCAAGTTCAGTCAAATTTCGAACTTCCGAACCGAGTTTGTACATTCAAAACCGGTGTTTTAAGCTGTTTTTGGCCTTCTGAACTGGTTCGGATTCGACCGAACAATTCGGTCAAATTCAAATTCAGTTCGGAAGTTCGGTTCAGTCGACCGAACTAGTTGAGTTTGGTCAGAACTCCAAACTTCCGAACCGTGTTCACACATCCCTAATCATTATCAATATTGTTATCTATATCGTTATTGATATCGGTTCCATTTCAAACAAAGATTTTATTTTTGATATCGGTATTGTTATTGATTCCTGTGCACAACTAATATTTATCTAAATCTAAGGGAGACGGGAAGGGAAAAGGAAAACTATCTATTATCTTATCAATTAGCTATATAACTATTTTAATCTAATCTATATGTCTATAATATATATCTATATCTGATCTATACTACCTATCTATATATAATGTACAGGGTGGAGAAGGTCAGGGAACGGGAGAAGGTAAAATGTAGGGTATGAGGAAGGAAAGGTTGGTGGTAATACCAAATAAATACTGACCAGGATTCAGGATGTGGCTAACCAGGAGGACATCTCAGCACTGAGGGGATGGAGAGTGGCACCCTTGCTTGGCTCGTACAAACTCTGTTTCTGTTTTGAACCATATTTGGATATATTGTCAAGCCCAAAACTTAGGAGAGCATATCTCCTTTTGTGCTTTCAGTTAATACAAACGGCTAGAGGTGGGACACCAGCGCAATTACCGGGTACCGGATTTACCGGATTCCGGTTTTCAAAAAACCGGATTCCCGGATTAAATCCGGTATACTGGTACCGGATTTATTCCATTGATTTCAATGGGGCACTGTCCCCATTGAAATCAATGGAATAAAAAAATTCCTCCCCCC
>QEPC01007559.1:6795862-6836774 GCA_003113815.1 Sphenodon punctatus | reverse complement strand
CCAGGGATCGTACCTTCATTGAGCTCCGGCGGTCCGGAGGCTTCAGCGCTGGCTGTGGCTGCTGGCTTCAGATGCTAGTAGGCCTTCCGGGGAAATCCGGAAGTTCCCCAGAAGGCCTACTAGCGTCTGAAGCCGGCAGCCACAGCCGGCGCTGAAGCCGCTGGACCGCCGGAGCTCAATGAAGGTACGATCCCTGGATGGGAACTTGGAAGTAGGGTGATCCCTGGGGTGGGGGTGGGGTGTTAAACCCCCCCACCCCAGGGATCATACAGTACACATACTTAATACTTACTGGCTGCTGCTGGGACGGCCTCTGGTGCTGGTGGGCTGGCTCTGGGTTGCCGGCGGCGGCCTGGAGCTGCAGTAGGGTCACTTAGGGGAATTTTTTTGTTTAAATCCAGGCTGGGCAGGGTGGGTGGGGGGTGTGCCCCCTTCCACCTGTGCAGCCTGGGAGGGGGAGGGAAACACGGGGTTTTTGTGGGTTTTTTTACATTGCGGCCATTCATTTGAATGGCCGCAATGTAACAAAAAAATCTGGTACCGGGAATCCAGGAAACAGGCCGGATTACCGGGTTGAATCCGATAATTCTGGTACACCCAGTACTGGCATTATCGGATACCGGAAGATCCGGTTTTCCCACCCCTACAAACGGCCATTCTGGAGGGAAGGTATCGTTCTATTCCATACCAGGCTTGGCTGTGTTCATGCCCTATGGCTGAGGTAGAATCAGTAGAGCATTTCCTTCTGAGATGCCCCCAGTAAAAAGCACTCAGGGCAGCATGGCTCGCCCTGCTTTTGTCAATGAGCATGACATTTAAATCTAAAGATTGTTACCTTTTTTACCTTTCCCTTTCCCAGAAGGAGGCCATGGTTGCTCTGGCCTCCTTTGTTTACCTGGCATCTGCTAAGCATGAATCGTTGGGTTAGCGGAGCCGGATTGATAGGGTTCGCCATATGGCAATGATAGGATGCAACCACACCCCTGCCTTGGGTTATCAGGTGATCTCCCGTACTGCTGGCAATGACATGGAACCCGCTTTGGGTCCTTGCACACCCCTATTATGGGATTAGAGTTGTACGATATGGTGATCAACGGTTAGGGCTATTATATTTATGTTGGGTATTATCCTTAATTGTTTTAATTATTGTAACATATTGTGGGTTTTGTAATGGGGTCGAAAGCATGGGGTTGAGAGACTACCATTATTCTTGGCTGTTACCAGGTTGGAGTCAGTGCCAGTATTTGAAGGTACGGTTTGAAGTCCCACCCCATGTTTATTTTATTCATTTTTATTTTACCCATTTTATCACTGTTTATTACAAATTATTATTGGGATTAGTTTGTGGACGTTTACACTGATTGTTTGTCTATTGTTTTGTGCGAGGCATATAGCGAAAGCTTGCCGCAATAAACTAAACTAAACACACTAAACTAAACACCAAATAAATAAATAAATAAATAAATAATACAATGAGGGCTAGGGAGGATTTTTTATGTGCAAGCACCACAGTTCTGTAAACACAACCTGAGAAGCAGAACTCTCACAGAACAGAGAAAAAAAACCTATTTGGTTGTGGGAGGCAGCAGGTATTGAACAATCACCGAGTACCATGAGACTTCTGGGGCCTGCTTGCGCTGCTCATTGGTCAGCGATACATTCATCAGATACTGCTGAGCTGCTCGCCCCTCCCAACACAGGCACAGTTCAAGAGTTCAACCCTGTTAAGAATCCGAGATGTCTGCTCCCTCCTCCCCTCTCTACATTTTCCCCCAAAACACAACGGCCACAGCACAAATAATAATAATTCATTTCTCCTTGTCGGTTTTTGTTATTTTTATTATTTTTGTTATTGTTTTTGGTATAGTTATCGTTATTGGTATTGATATTGGTATCATTATCAGTATTCTCGATTGTTGTTTTTGGTATTCTCAGTTGTCGTTTTTGTATCATTGTCATTATTCTCTGTTGTCATTTTCGTTATGCAATAACGAAATGAAAATGACAAACAACATGCACACCCCTAATATCTTTGCCAAGTTCTTGGTGAGGGGGAAAAAAATCACTGCTCATGTGCAAATGGCCACTGGATTGTTTTGTGCATGCAGAAATGGCTGCTGCCCTTAACTAAAATGGCAGCGATGGCATTGCCACCATTTTGGTTAAGGGCAGCAACCATTTTGCGCATGTGCAATCCACTGTCCTTTAACCAAAATGCTGGCAATTTTGTGCATGCGCAGTGATTTTTAAAGTTTGTTTGTAATGTTTCTCACTGAGAACTTATACTACATCCATCCTGGTACTCATCATAGTGAGAAATGCTCCTGAGCAGCAATTTAGCTGCTTGTTTCACCCCTAGTTATTACCCAACCCACCATTTCCAGCTTGGTTCAGATATAGTTGTTGAATTTCATTTTTCAGGTCCTTGTTTCAGCTCTGCTTTTCACCATACCTGTTTTTTTAAACAAACAAACAAACAAACAAAACACCCCCTCTTCCCAGTAAAGGCTGGATTGTGTGGGTTGTCCTTATGCAAGACTTGCCTTATGTGAAAACAGTTTGCACAACCTAGCTCTAACCCACTTAATTGATATTTTGGGAAATCAGATGTGTGTTCTCCCAGTTATTGTTAGTCTGAAAAAACAATTTCTATTTAAGAAAATTGAAATGTTTTACTACCGACAGAGTGTACATCCACAACCTTGAGTGGCAAGCAGGGTCTGATGTGATGTTCTACACTAAACGACAAGACCTGGTATTCTTGTGTGCTAGGTAGATATGCAAATCAAGATCTGCTGGGCTGGTAATGTTTCTATTAATTATAATATGTTATGGAGCCTGGGTGGCTTTGTGAATGAAATACTACCGTACTCTTTCACCTCTGGGAAGCTGCTTCCCCTACTGCCATAAGTCTTTTAATAAAATTAACGCAAATTAATTAGGTAGTTCCACCTTAATTCTTTGGACGGTAATCCCATATCACAAAAGCACCATATTCAATTTGGCACAAGCTGTTCAAAGGAGAGGCCCAGATATAAATTAGCATGTAATCTAAATCACTTCTCAGCCCTTGAAAGATTGGCCCATCTAGACTAGGTAAAAGTCATTACTGGTGAACTATGTGTGTGCTGGTCTGTGTTGCCTACCAAGAATGTGTCAATATGAATGTTATTAGTTTGTTTCTCTTGCTGCTGTGATATTCTGGCCTAGTTTTTCCAAGGTACTGACCACAAAGAGTGACCTCTCAGGTCTATGGGAATTGTAGAGAGACAACAATCCTGAAAATCAGGCTAATGTTTTGGGGGCGGGGTGAATAAAAGCCAGGTGGAATTATTTCAGGAGAAGAAGTAGGACAGTAGGTGAGGGGTGGCAGGGTTTAAATACCAAACTGGACATGCCACAACCCCAGTGGCCCTGATTGGCTGCCTTCCTAAGACTCAAAGATCATTCCCATTGA
Source organism: Sphenodon punctatus (assembly GCA_003113815.1). Classification (NCBI taxonomy): domain Eukaryota; kingdom Metazoa; phylum Chordata; class Lepidosauria; order Sphenodontia; family Sphenodontidae; genus Sphenodon; species Sphenodon punctatus. The sequence continues at coordinate 6,833,317 of QEPC01007559.1, read as the reverse complement.
CTGGGTGTGGTTCCCACTCTCACTTACTGTGCCACAACCTCTGTGTAAGTGGCTTACTGCCGCCTGCAGCCTTCTTTCTATCTCCCCTTCCTCTTTAAGCAAGAGGCATATTTTTTAAAAATCTACATGGAGCAATATTTTAATCCCCCTGAATCTGATTTGTTGTGGCCTGTAGTTCTTTTGTAGAGCTCAGTTTTTGCTAGTTTAGTTCTTGAGTGGTAAATCCCTTTGCTCCTTGGTAACTGATCTTGCCAGTCTAGAAAATTCTTGGCTCAGCTGAATTAATAATATTTGGGCATTTTTTACTCCATCACATTAAAATTCATTCCTGTTCAGAGGGCAAATGGAAGGTGTAGGCCTTGGCTAGGGTTGAAAGTTGTCTAAGTAGACATGGAAACCGGATGCCAAATGTCCCAAAAGCAAAGTGCTGTGGGACATCTATTATTTGATGGAACTATATATGGAGGAATGTCTGATAACTTTAGGTAAGAGGGTTGGGTTGCATAATAGGGCTCTGGGATTAAAGAGCTACAAATTTTGCTCTGCATTTCTTCCCGTTGCCGTCTGGTTGGTGTTTTTTTTTTGTTTAGTTGGGTTCTTGAGAACTGAAATGAATACGTCATCCCATACTATCCTATTCAGATGGACTTCAGAATATCTGAGCTATCCTCAGCCAGGTATGCAATATCTGCATGCTTGTTTCTTCATTTGGTAATGCTGCTTCAGACATTTCAGTATTTGTTCCTTTGGCTGGTACCATGTAATGCAGCTATGTACCAAACAGCTGTGCAACAGTGCTATTAAAACAGGAAGGCAAATGTGGCTCCTGTGAATACTGTACTGAATTTGGTATTTGCTTTGGATATCTCATTTAGTCCTAGTATTTATTCATTTTTGTTATCCCAGCTCCAGTGTTAGGCAGTGGGCTGTTTCAAATTTGCTAACACTTACCACTTGGAACAATGCGCAAGTTAGCATCATGAGGTTCTTCTATTCTGAGATAGACAGCAATCCTAGCCTTTTGCTGACTCTCTTCCTGTGGATGAAACTGACTCTTAAGAAACCATGGATGCTATAAAAGTTGATTCTATTTCTAGTGTGCTTGAGATGTTCTGTAATCTGAAGGTCTGAGGACAGACAGTGCAAATAACTTCATAACATCAAGGCTAGACTACTGTAGTGCACTCTACATGCTGCCTATGATGATTGTTTGGAAACTGAAGCTGGTGCAGAATGCAGAGGCCCACCTTCTGTTGGGGGTGGGTCTCTGGGAGCCCATGACTCTGGTGCTCCAGAGTCTGCACTGGCTGCCAATAGGTTTTCGGGCACAATTCAAAGTGCTGGTTTTGACATATAAAGCCCTAAACAGCTTGGGCCTCAAGTATCTGAAAGACTGCCTCTTTCCCTCATGCTTTTCCCTCATGCTTTCCCAGCCACCCCAAGCTGGGTTCAGAATGGGGCAGGGTATAAATGCAACAAATAAATAAATAAAATAAAAAAATGTTCCATCATGGTGACTTCTGAGTTCAGCTGGGAGAGCTGTCTTGCAGGTAGGGATGGGCGAACGTGGTTCAGAAGTTCAGAGTTCAGACCGAACTCGGTCTGTTCGGTTGACCGAACTGAACTTCCAAACCTAACTCGAATTTCAAACCAAACCGAACCGAATTTCCGAACTCCGTTCTTTTCACCCATCCCTAGTGGCAATACACACCCAAAAACCTGGTTTTGAATGGCCGAACTTGGTTCGGAAGTTGGGAATTTGACCGAACTCGATCTGTTCGGTCGACCAAACTGAACTTCTGAACCGAACTCAAATTTCAAACCGAACTGAACTGAACCGAATTTCCGAACTCGAATTTCAGACTGAACTGAACTGAACCGAATTTCCAAACTCTGTTCTGTTCGCCCATCCCTACTTGCAGGTACCATCTGCTCCCCAAGTTTCTAAAATGAGGTTATACAAAGAGGCGTTCTCAGTGGCTGTCCCACAGCTATGGAACATAACTCCCTCCCCTTGGAGACGTCTCTAAGTCTGAGCCTGCTCATCTTCCCAAGGCATTGTAAGACCTTTTTGTTTGGCCAGGCGTTTGGAAGGCAGGGGTAGAGATGGGGTGTTGTAGGTTCTAAGATTTTATATGTTTTGACTTGGTTTTATTGGAGTATTCTAATATTTAATATTTGGGTTTATTTTGTGGTGATTTTTTTTGTTTTTGTGTTTTGTATTTATTTAGTGGGTATTGTAACCCACTCTGATCCTCAAAGGTATGGGTGGGATAAAAATATATAAATAAACCAATATATCTTTGTTTGCACATGTAAAGCTTATTCCTACAAGTGTCTATGTTCTAAACATTCAAAGACCTGCTCTTCTAGTGCACTTTTCTAGCAAGAGAAAATGAAGCGTTGAAAGTAGTTAAATTATCCCTGTGACAATCACACTGCAAATAAAAGTTGAAGTGGAATTTTCTTTTGCCATGTTTGGAACCGTTCAGCTGTGAATCCTGGTAATGTCTCAGCACATGAACTATTGATAGTTTGCCATATTTCATTATGATCGGTGAACTAATTTGCAAACAAGGATTCCTCAGTTCCTCACAGGATAAAGCAATATGTTCTGTGCCTTAAGAAAAAAAAAGTGTGCCCTATTTGTACAAATTAGGGATGGGCGAACGCGGTTCGGAAGTTCGGAGTTCGGACCGAACTCAAATAGTTCGGTCAACCGAACCGAACGGTCGAACCGAACTCGAATTCGAACGTTCGGTTCGGATGCGTTCGGTGAGTTCGGAATTGAATTTCCATTGGTTTCAATGGAAAACACATTATCGGCTGTAACTTTTTTGTTTTTTAAGCTATGTGGCTGAAATTTGGGGTGCCTCTACCTTCAATAGAACTCATTATGTGCACCAAATATCAAAACAATTGGATAAAGGAATCCGATTTTAGAAGCAGTTGCATTATTGTATTTTGCAATATTCTACATATACATTCTTAGCTGTAACTTCTTTGCCTCACATCTAATGTAGGTGAAACATGTTAAGTTTATACCCCTTCCCATAGTAACTATCTTTGCCAAATTTCAGAAGGATTGGACAAAAGGTCTTGGTGGTATAAGCAATTAACAAATAAATGTATGTCTGATTATAACATCTTTGTAGTCCAACCAGTGTACATGAAATTTGGCAGGACTATATATTTCACTTTCATGATCATCTCTGCCAAATATCAGAGAGATATTATAAAGGGTCTCAATTTTATATGCCTGTACAACAAATGTAGAGAAGGGGCCTATGCCTGGGATTCTCTTATGTCACTGTGGTATAAGATCGGTTTGTGATGCAAATTGGCCAACAGAAGTGGTTCCCTTTATCAAAATCTCCTGTACATTTGCTGAAATAGCAGGAACGGTATTTGATACATTCCTGTCAAATATCCTGTAAACAGAATGGAATATCAAAATGTAACAGCTGGAAATGTATTTTCAGGTTAATGTCTTATACCCTTGGGACCCTTTATCCACTCTTTCCTAAAATTGGCAGAAATATTAAGCATATAGAGGGATGTAATATGCACAAGTTTCATGAACATTGGATGCAAGATAAAGAAGTTGTAGTCATGAATGTGTATGGAGCTTTTCTTAAAATCACAATATTCAATTGCTTCTGAAATCAGTTTCCTTTATCTAATCGTTCCGAATGTTGGTCTACTTGGTGCGCTCCATTGGGGGGTACAATCTCCCTAAATATCATCAAAAAGTAATAAGAAACAAAAATGTTATGGCCAGAAATATGTTTTTTAGTTTTTTCCTTTTATTTCAAAAACTAAATGTCATTTTCAGTTCCCAATTGCACCGAACTAAAGTACGAACCTATCCCGACCGAACCAAATCCCGAATCCGAACTCAACATTCGATCCGAACCACCTAACGGCCGAACATTCGAACCAACAAACCAAACCGAACGGGCAAACCGAACGGACGAAACGAACGCAGCCGAACCGAATGGCCGAACTCGAACCACGATCTGTTCGCCCATCCCTAGTACAAATAGAATCTACTGCAGTATGACAAAACCAGATGCAGTCCTCCACTCTTAAGGTTTTTTCACACAAGACGCCCTCCATGCACCTCCCACCCACTAGACATGTTACAGGGCACCCATAGGACAACACTCCAGCCCTGCAACATGTCTAGTGGGTGGGTGGTGGGTACTGGGTGGAGAGTGTCTTGTGTGAAAATGACAAACCTCGATTGAATTGAATGGCAGAGGAGTGCTCCCAGAATCACCTGCATACCATATAGAACTTTTTATGGGCCTCAGTACACATAAGGACTGTTTATTTTGAATCCATTTTTAAAAGGAACATTTTTGTTGTTGCCTTCTTTGTCTCGGTGACATTTCAAGTGGGGCATAATTGGCACTGTCACAGTGCAAAATGGAGCAAACAAAATATAAATTAAAAATGGGGCTAAGCCTCAGGACAACTGGCAATTAATTGCCTTCTTTCTATTTTGGAAGTGAATCAAATGGTGATATTAGGCTTGACTGCACCTTGGCTTCCCCTTGCAAGTGGCAGCTGATGTCGCTGAGCGCATGGAACTTTTTAATTTTCTTAGATCTTGTCATTGTAGCAAAAGAGTAAAGGACAAATCAGCATAAAGCTTTGGTTCCCTTTCTTCTAACACAAGCATCCTCTTCTGACACCGGTGTTGCGCCAGTAGCAGGTAATGTATGCCCATACCTTTGCATGTCAGCTTTCTAGTAGAGGAGAAATTGTCAGGGCAGCTTTAAAAATGTTTAGAGGCCAAGGGTAATGGAGTCTTCAGCTTCTTCTCTCCCCCACCACAGTTAGGAATAAATGGGGCAGACTCTTTGAAGATTAGGAGGGAGGAGCCAAGTCTTTCAGTCAACTATTTATTTATGTATTTATTTAGATTAAAATCATCCCCTTTCCCCTTGACTCATTGCCTACGCTTTGGATCAATGAAGTCAGAAGTGGTGGGTGACCAATGAACTGGATGTAGAACATACAGCCTTGAAGAAGGTGGCCAAGGAATCCCTTCAGCAGAACATGCTTCTTGGATATTTTTTTTTTTTTTATATATTGCCAACAATGTGCCTGGCAGTGATGTGACTAGATATGGGTCCCTTCCCCAAAGAGTTCGCAATCTAGGATGGACAAGGGAAAGAGAAACAGGGTGGGGTGGGGTGGGGGGACATAAGGAGAGACAGGGGTACATTCATGAATTTGAGACGCTGTAGGTGCATGTGTTTGACTTAAGGTGATTTCAGACGTTACGGGTGCCCGAATCAGCACAGTCGATTTCCAGTGGTGGCGACCCATCTAACCACCCCCCGCGGTCAAGAAAGGCTCCAAACAGACGTGACGGGACCGGGACCATGGCAGGGAATTGGCCCGCCAGACCACAGCCTGGGGCAGCGCAACAGACGTGATGCTGATCCTGGGCCGTGGTCAAAACACCCGGAAGGCTCCGCGGAGGGGCTGGACATAGACATGGCCGACTGAGGATAAATGAAGCCAAAAGCACCTACAGGGAATGCCCACACAAGGGAAATGGGAAGTGGGGGGGAAGAGGGAGAAGAGCCGCGGAGGCAGCACACACAACAGGCACAGGGAATACAAACGAGGTCACAGTGGAACACACAGCACAGACACATGCCCGGGCGCACACACATCCACACGGGAAAGGAAGGGAAGGGGGGACACAACACACATGGCACAACAGGCACAGGAGGGAAGGGGGGTGGGGACAGGGGGAGGGGGGAACCAGCCCAGGGGCCAGGGCAGGACACGGGGAATGGCAAACAGACCCCCACAACAGCCCAGCCCGCATGGACATCCCCACAGCTACACTGCCAGTCCCAGAATGGAGGGACCCTGCAGGGGCAGAGCACAGGCACAGGGGGAGGCCACACAGAACAGGGAGCAGCCTGGGAATGGTCCAGGAGGCTGCAGGGAGCCCATGCACCGGCCAGGGTGTGATGGATGGGACGGAGGCGAGCTGGGGCCAAAGAGCGGAGCAGCCCTTCCACAAGCCGCCCCCCCCCGGGAGGATGCCTGGAGGTGCAGTCTGGGGCCCCAGCACCCATCAGTCACAGAGGCCCCCACGGGTGGGTGGGTGGGGCATGGGCACAGGAGGGATCAGGGCTGGACAAGGAAGGACAGCAGCACCCGGGGCGCTGGGAGCCACCTCAGTGTTCAGGAAACAGGCATAGGAGACGACAGCCACGGAGCGGAACACCAGTCACAGAGGCAGATGGGAGGGCCTGTGGAGGGGGCACAGAGGTACAGGCAGGGGAAGAGGGACCCCAGGCACCAGCCAGCACAGCACCGAGCCAGGGACATCATGGAGGAAGTGGGTAGCAACTCACGGAAGTGAGGCGGAGCCAGGAGCCCACAGCTGGGCCAGCATCCAGGACCCGGAAGAAAAGGGGGGGCCTCACAGCCAGCTGCAGGGGGCCACAAAGGGGCCCGGGGCTGGGTGGCCAGCCAGGTGCATGAAGTGGGGCAACTGAAGCATGCCCCGATGGTACCCCAGTGCAGGCATGTGGTGGACGACCAGGTAGTATGCCTTGAAGGGATCCTGAGTGGCGAGACCCACCTGCACATCGGATCGGGACCACACACCAGTCAGCGCCGACACCTCCACTTCAGAGGGCTCTGACAAGTCATAGACAGCAGCTGGAGGCCACGGAAGGTGACCCAGCTCCAACAGGCAGTGATAGATTGCCCCGCAGGACCGCTGGTAACCTTGGGCCCCATGAACACATCCAAAGAAGGACACAGCCAAGGCAGGGCCAGACAGGCCATGTAGGCAGCGAGGCTGCACACAGAGAGGATGGACACAGTCTCCACCGTCAACCACCCCACATGCGAGCACCTGATGTTTGGGATGCACCCGTCGGGAAAGGGGCACTGGCCTAGCATCTCAGCATGCAGCCAGAAGTTGCGAGCGCTCACCACATAGCTATAGTACCACAGCCCAGAATTCATACTCTCGTAGGCACCTGTGAGGCTGTCCGGGCAGCTCAAAAGCAATTGCACAGCTGGAGAATGCCACAGGTCACACAGGGCCATGGTCTTGTGGAAGGTCCTTCTATGGGGGTCCCCGGGTGCGCTGAGGCCCGGGAGCCCTGAGGAAGAGCGTCCAGCTATGGTCCATCAAGCAGTGGATATGAAGTGCAAGGAAAGGAGGGCCCCAAAATCCCTGGAGGGACAGGAGGGGAGAGGAAGCAGGGGAGCTCCAAGGCCAAGTGATAAGGGCACAGGCTGCAACATTGTATAGATACAGAGCGAGGCGTGGGGTGCAGACCCAGCACAGTTGCTGGAACAGAGCACACAGACAGAACAGCCTAGTGACTCAGGGCCCCGAGGACAACAGGCAGTCGACACCAGGAGGTGGGGGGTTTTGACAGCAGGAATGCAGCTGCTGTCCACATGCCCAGCCAAAGGCAGGACCATGCGCCATGCCCCCTTCAGGGATGGCATGTGCATGCATTGGGCCACCCGTGGGCTCCCCACTCCGCTTGCCCTGCAGGAGCCAGTCCTGCCAGTCCAGGGGCCGGCCAGGGTGACCTGGGGCCCCGAACCCGGTTGGCAGGGTGCAACTGGGGGGCAGAGCAACACAGGTCCCAACCTACAGCAGGTGCATCCCCAACCCACATGGGGCACCGGTCACCATGGAGCTGGGCCAGTTGGGCGCCTGCGTGATGCACCTAGCCGTGTGCATGGAGTGGTACCGCTTTCATATAGACCTCCTGCACATCCAGACTGCAGAGGTGCACCTGGCCACCCGGCTGTGCGTGTGCATGGTCAGGAGCACTGCCAGAGCCTGGAGAGACCACCATGGGCACAGACACTCCCTGGCCTGCTTCAGGGTCCAGCAGGTGTCCAGGGTGGCCCGACAGGCCCTCCTCTGCACCCGAGGCCGGGCTGCTGCACTCCACGAGGTGGCCAGCTGGCTCCTTTGGTGGAGGGAGACAATGGGGCATGCTGCCCTGCTTGCAATGCCCATTGACCGGCAGGTTTGGGTCACTGAGCTGGCACAGGGGTGGTGGGCCAGGGCACTAGCCCAATGGGACGAGGTCACCTGGAGATCGTACTTTTGAATGGACTTGCGCATCCTCCTGTGACTCGCGGAGCTGTTAACACCCTGGCTGGAGTGGCAGGCCACCCCCATGCCAGCCCCCATACCCATGGTTCAGAGGGTGGCCATCGGGGTCTGGGCCCTTGCAACATCGGACTCCAGCCGCTCCATCTCGCAGCACTTTGGCGTTGGGGTGAGCACCACCACCGGGATCCTGCAGGACGTCTGTGAGGTGGTGGAGGGCATGCTGCTGGACCAAGTGATCCAGCTGGTAGACCAGGAGGCCGTGATGGCCGGCTTCGCGGGTGGGGGATTTCCCAACTGCATGGGCATCGTGGACGGCACCCACATAGAGATCTTGCGCCCATCTGCTGGGGAGGCCTCGGAATATGTCAACCGACACGGGTACCAATCCCTGCAGCTGCAGGCGGTCGTGGACCACTGGGGTCGGTTGATAGACATTTACACGGACCACTCTGGTCACAGACATGATGCCCGAATCATGACCATCTCTCCCTTCTATGCCCGGATGTACCGTGGAGACTTCGCAGACATGGGGATGACTGGGATTGAGGGGGTAATGATGCCCCCCTGCATCCTGGGGGACCCAGCCTACCCACTTACCTGTTGGCTGATGAAAGCATACCCGGTTGCCAGGAACCCTGTGGAGGCACTCTTCAATACCTGCCTGTGTGCAGGTAGGACTGTGGTCGATAGGGCTTTTGGGGCCCTCAAGCAGCGCTGGAGGAGCCTCGCAGGCTGCCTGGACTACATGGTGGAGACCTCCTCCCTCGTGATCGGAGCCTGCTGTGTGCTGCACAACGTGTGTGAGACCGAGGGGGCTTCCCTCGACTACCCCGTACCCCGGCGCCCTCCAGACCCCGTGCCTCTCTATGTGAACTCAGAGAACCCACGTGAGTACCGATACGCAAAGCACATCTGTGCCACCCTGGCAAGGTGGATCAGCCGGGTGGCCGAGGGCATTCCCCACCACCACCACTCTGGGGCGCCCAGAAGCACCCTGGCTGCGCCCCTACACACCTATGCGCTCCCAACCCCGGGCCCATGAACAGACACATGTAGGCGACTGTGGTGCCCATGCATTTATTGTTTCACCCTTCTACAAATGCTCCCGCCACCTTGCCCACACCCCCACCTCCCAGTTATATCCCCCCTCAGGCCGCCCTCCCCCTTGCCCATGTCCCCCCCTTCCCCCCATCCCCAAAAGTGTCCTGGGAGGTCTCAGTGTCCTGAGGGTCTGGCAGTGGTGGGAGGGTGGCCGGGTCCAGGGCCGGAGGGGCCCCCCTGGTCGGCACTGGCAGCTCCCTCCGGAGGCCTACAGGGACCGGTAGGTGGCAGCACTGCCCCAGCGAGCATGCCGGCAGCTGGGGCAGTGGCAGAGGCAGTGGGGGCATCGAGGAGCCTGGCATCAGGGCCGGGGCAGGCAGGTTGCCCGGCGGGGTGGGTGCCATCACATAGGCATTCATACTACCTGCATGTAGGAGCAGCAAGGTGCCTATGTAATGTGACCAGTCCATCTTTGCAGAGTGCTCCTTGACCATGCAGTCTATGGCCTCTTCCAGCCGCCCGAACGCCTCCACCTGCCTACTGTGTTCCCGGCGCTCCCGCCTCCATTCGAGGTGCACCTCCACCTGCAGCCTCCGGTCCCTGGCCTCCGCCTGCTGCACGGCCCTTTCAGTGGCTGCCTCCATGCATTCAATGACCTCGATCATCCGATCCCCCTGCTCTGTGGTGGAGCGGACTATGTCCTCCACCTGATCCTCCCTGCAGTGCCGTGCCTGGTGCTCCCTCATCCGCTGGGCCAGGGGCATGAGTCCACCCTGCTGATCCTCGGTGGGTCGCCCTGTTGGGGTGTATGCTAGGGGATGGTTCTCCGCCCCAGCCGCCCTCCCCCCTCCCTTGACATGGATGGGGGCCCCTGCCCCCCCTTCGGGAGGGCAGCTGGTGCCCTCCCCCTGCCGCCCCCGCAAGCCACCCCCAACCCAGGGTCCAGTTTCCCCACCCTGGCTCCCCACCCCCCCTTGTTGTGTTGTCTCACCTGGGGCCACTGGTTGCTCCCAGGACTGCTCGCCTCCATCCACCTCACCAGGCTGTCACAGGTGCGGGGTCATGCCATGACCTGTGCAGAAATGGGGAAAGTTGGGTGGGAGGTCGGTGGTCCGTGTCCCCCAGTGGCCCCCAGGCCCCTTCTTCAGTGTCCGGGGTGCAAGGGGGTGTAAGGGGGTTGCTGCGGCTGGGCCCGTATGCCCCCTTCCTCCCCCTCGGGCCTTCCCCCCGGTCCATGTCCTGTCCCACCCACCTGCTTACCCTCTATGTTGGTCTCAGAGCCCTCTGAGGCCAGCCCCTCTGTGTGGCTGAGATCCCTTTGTGTCCACTGGCTGATGGTGACCAGGGTGCCAGCCTCAGATTCCCCCCACTACGGACATCTGCTGGGGGCTCCTGGGGCTGGTGCGTGAGGGGGGGCCTGCTGGTCCCCGAGGTCCCGGGGCATTCCTCTTGGGGGGTGGGGCTCCTGGAGCTGGTGTCTTCACTGGGAGCGGCGAGGGGAGGGGGTACCTCAGCCCGTTCCCTGCCCTGGACCACTGTGCTCCCCACAAGGTGCGGGGCGACTATGGACCCCTTCATGTGCAGGATGCGGTCCAGGGCGTCATAGTAGGGGGAGGTCCGGGCTCCGTGCCTGGCCCACCTGTTGTTGTCTTTAATGGCCTTGTACCCCCTCTTCAGCTCCTTGGCCTTCGACCGGCACTCTGCCACTGTCCTGTGATGCCCTGCTGTCTCCATTTCCAGCATGATCTCCTTGAAGACGTGTTCGTTGCGTTGGTTGACCGCCAGCTCCAGCTGGTGCTCAAGGGTCCCCCAGATCCGAATAAAGTCCTGGGTTTCCCTGTGCCCCCATTGCCCCCCTCGATGGTACGGCCATCTCCTGTGGGTGCCCTCCGGGTCACAGTCTTCCCCCTTCTCCTCCTCCTGTTCCTGCTCCTCCACCTGCCCTCCAGCCCTCTCCTCTGGGGGCTCGGGCTCCCGGGCCCATTTCCGTGTCTGCGGGGCATAAGGGGGGGTTGGTTGGTTACTGGATTTCCACAGCCCTGGATCCCTCCCCCTCTCACCCCTGGCCCACCCACCTGCCTTGGTGCTCCTGTGCCGCTGCCCCCCCTTCAGTCCCCTTACCTGTTTCTGGGGTGCCTCGTCCCCCAGGCCGGCAGCAGGTGCCGGGTCGCCCTGTCCTGGCTTCTGCTGCTGCTGTCCCTCCTCCGCCTCCAGGTGCAGCACAATCACCTCCTCCTCCACCTGTGCCTCCACCACCACCACCACCACCTCCTCCTCCTCCTCCTCCTCCTCCTCCCTTGCTCTCTCTTCCACTGCTCTCCTCTCCCTTTTGCCTCACTCCATCCCACCATGTTCCTCTGCTGCTGTGTGCCCTTTAAATCTCCCTCCCCGGCCTGTGTTGTTGCTGGTTGCCTGGCAGAGACGCTGCAAGCTTTGTCCCCGGCTGGGAATCTTTTTGCTTGATTCTGTCTGGTGGTTGCCGTTCAGACATTACTTTTTATTGTTTCCCGGTGGGAATCGCTTTGACCATGCTTTTGGAGATGGTCCGGGCTGAAGCTTTGGAAGCGTGGTTACTTTTGACCCATGGTGGGGATTGATTGTGGTGAACATCTGGCACCCGCGAAACAGATGTTCAGGGCGCTTTGGTCCCACTGCGGGATTGACTGTGGTTCGTTGTGATTGACTGTGATCTCGTAATGTCTGAAAATACCCTTAGTTACAAGGAGCACCTGAAATGTAAGACTGTATAAGGAGATGCACAAATGAGAAATCTAAGGAGGTAAAGTGCTAGGGAAAGCCTATGGAAGGTTCCCCTGAAAATGGCCTAGAAATCACTGGTGTGAGGTCTGGATTTATTTTGGAACAGTGGTGGTCAAAAATGCTATTTATTCATTTAAATGTATAGTCGGGGACTCCTGTTCACTGCATTTTCCCCATTGCTGCCAATGGGGGAAACACAGGGAACAAGGGTCTCTGTGTATAGCCCACCCTATCTGTAGGGCTTGAGGCAGTTTACAGTGCACCTAAAAACATGACAGACAATAACATAACAATAAAAACACAGAAAATATAAATAAACTTCAGTATAAATATGAAAACACCCATACAGCCTTCCCTACTTCCACTGAATCTATCCTAGCCCACCAAAAACATGGCCAAATAAAAAGGCCTTACATCCCTTCTCTTGGGAAACTCAGCTAAATGCCAATGTTTTGTTCCCAAGAACTGATTCTAACCAGAGACCAAGTCTCCAGCTCCTTGCATAGCTTCCTCTCCCTGAAGCCCTGCACAATACATACGAACAACAACATATCAGCTTGAGGTTGAGAGCCACATTTAAAATGCCCAAGATCTGCATGTGTCTCCCAAGCCACCACAGCCCTATTGTTTTAATATTTATTATTTCTGCACATTGTTGTATCTTCTCAACACTATCAGTTGGCTAAATCCTTTGCATGGATCCTGTTAATTCATCATGCTCATTCATTCAGTGTTTTACTCAATGCTCAGTCATTTCATCACCATTGGATTCTGGAACTGCATACACTGTCTCAGATCTTGCACTGCACATTCCTTATTCAAGAAAAAACCCTGGTGATCTGACCATGACTTTTATATTGGTCATGGCGGCACGATTTGGCCCAGTTAGTATGCTAGCTGGGCCTGGCATCATTTACACTCTCTCCTTGAACAGTTGCTTAAATACTTCCCTCTTCTACGTGCCCAAGTTTTGTGGACAATAATTGTTTGCAATCATTTTTCTTCCGCTCGCCTACTTTAAAGTCTGGTGTTAAAAAGTCTAATATGTCTGAATTGCTTTTCTTGGAAATAATCCCCTCAGGAAAACTTTCAGCCTAATGTTTTCACAATCACTAGACCTTGGAAGTTTTCCATCTGTCTTATTTATCATACCTGGCTTATTCCTTGTCACTTGGTCTATGCTTGAGCTGTTAAACTGAGTATGTCATTCCTTTATATAGACACGGCTTCCTCCTCCTTCCAAGTGTCTCATCTTTATTCCCTAAGGTCACTTTGTACAAACATGTTCCATCATAACTGCCTCATCTCCTGCACTGCACTGATTTTTTATTTATTTTTCTCAAACAGTTTAGAATTAAATAGTAAATCTACTATGTCTAGTGTCCTGCATCATTCATGTCATTTAGAGTAACTGAAATTGCTGCCTTCTTTGCACAGATGTTTCCATTAGGGATGGGCGAACGCGGTTCGGAAGTTTGGAGTTCGGACTGAACTCAACCAGTTCAGTCGACCGAACCGAACTTCAACCGAACTCGATTTCTGAACCGAACCGAATTTCTGAACTCGGCTCTGTTCGCCCATTCCTAAAAGATAATATTCCATTTAGTTCAATAGGGGTTGAATTTCTGAACTTTGTTCGGAAGTTCGGAGTTCGGACAGAACTCAAATAGTCCGGTCGACCGAACCGAATTTCCAAACTGAACCGAACCGAATTTCCTAACTCGGTTCTGTTTGCCCATCCCTAGTTTCCACGCTCTCTTAGCTTAATTTGATCACTTCAAGAAGTTAATTTACCAGAGAATGCAAGACCAATCCCACCAGAGGGAACAGATGTTGCTGCCAGCGCAAGCGCTGGCGCCAGGGATTGAAATTTACAATCCAAGGTCATCGGAACCGAATTATCTTTTTGCATGGCAGGATTCAGCCAAACATATGGCCTTCTCCAAACTGTGGTGCAATTCTTTTCCCTCAGCTCTGGTAGCCGGAAGATTTGGAGGGATTCCCTTGGACCAGAGGGTATGCCCTTTGTGTGGTATGGGGGAAGTTGATACAGTCCCCCATGTTTTTCTGAGATGCCCTATGTTGGAGGGAATCCATCAAAAATATTTGGGGGGAATCCTCCGCGATCTGAGCCACAGATATAACATCTGGTTGCTGCGCAGACTGTTGAGCTCCGATGACAATGGTATAACTAGGGCAGTGGCCAATTTTGCTTTTACAGCCCTGGTTATAAGGGAACCAATTTTAAGGCAGCAAGGAGTCTTCCCTTAGCCCCCTCATTTATCCCTGTGATTGATCTGCGCTTATTCAGAATTACGGGTTGCTAGGAGAGAAACACAGCTCTGGGGAGAAGGCAATACTGATAAGGGGAGGGGGGATTAAGTACAGTCCCACAGTGGAAATGGTGAATAGTATGGTTTCGATAAGAAGGGGAAATTAAGCATTTAGTGAGGCTGCCTCCGGCCGTCAGGATTAAACCATATCACAAATGCCCAAGTATTTATTGAAAAATGGGGGAGGGTTGGTAATATGTGATGATATTATTGGTCTGCATAGACCTGAGCTAAGACCACAGGCTGTTGGCTGAACTAGTAAATGGGAGTATACTTATCTGGGAATTTAGTGATTATTAGTGGATTGTTTGGGGGATAGGAGGACGGGTAGTTTTTAAACTGTTTGCCATGGTTTGATATTGTTCGCTATGGTTTGTAGATTTTGTATTTGTAGTTGTAACAGCCTTTCAGGCTATACAATACATTTATTTATATTATTATAAAAAAAAATAGTTAATTTGATCACTGTGGTTGTAGTAGGCCATTTTTACATGGACAGGGGTGGGTGGGGGGATGGGTGTTCTGGCGCAGTGGATGTAGGTGGGTGTACCTCCCTTTACACTGACACACACCCACCTCCACCCATCTCTACTCACGAGGTTTCCTCCGGTTATCCGGAGGGCTCCATAGTGTTGCCTAGGCTCTTGAGTTGATAGGTTCAGGCTTGAGGCCTAGGTAGTTACTCATATAGTTACACATATTAACATTTATGAGTGATTTATTAATGTTAGTTGCCTGATAATAGAGTGATTTACTTTGAAGTAGAAGTTTTATATTTAGAGTTTATATATTTAGATTTTGGTTTAGGTGGAGGATGTGGAAGCTGTGGGGAGAGAAGGGGCTGTTTCCTTGGTGACCTGGGAGCTGCCTGCCACTCACTGGAGTTCCCTCCCTCCCAATCAGGTATATAGCCAGGGCCTGGGGCCCTTTGCAGACTGTGGAGGGTGTGGAAGCTGTGGGGAGAGAAGGGGCTGTTTCCTTGGTGACCTGGGACCTGCCTGCCACTCACTGGAGTTCCCTTCCTCCCAATCAGGTATATAGCCAGGGCCTGGGGCCCTTTGGTCGGCAGCCCTTGGGCGTCAGCCGAAGGGCAACACCAAAGGGTGTTGCCCGTTGGTGGGGCCATTGGTGGGGTTGTGCGTGGGCGTGGGCGTCTCCCCCCTTGCACTTGGACAGAAGGACAGCACAGAGGAGTGGAAGGAGTCCCCCCCCTAGACTGATTGGCCATGGGGCGGCTAGCAGACTCTACTGCCGACGGCATATGCTCTGCTCAGTTTTGAAGAGGGGCTTCAGGAAAGGACACGGACTCCGGGCCGGTGTGTGTTCTGTCCCATGCTCCCTGACTATCCTGACCAGCGGACCTGAGGGGGGAGAGACCGGCCCCTGGGATGCCTGTGTAATACCTAGGACTGAGGGAACCCTTGCTTCAGCCAGCGCTCTGGTAAGAGCCTGCTTCACCTGGGAGGGGGTGTGACTAGCTCTTCCACTGCCCTGAAAGCCGCCTGCAACGTCCAGTGGTGCCGAAGGGGGCGATCATCCCCGACTCTGTTGCTGTACTGTTCAGTGCTTTGCCTCCCCTCCCTGGCTT
The DNA here is from genome assembly GCA_003113815.1 of Sphenodon punctatus. Classification (NCBI taxonomy): domain Eukaryota; kingdom Metazoa; phylum Chordata; class Lepidosauria; order Sphenodontia; family Sphenodontidae; genus Sphenodon; species Sphenodon punctatus. Next base: position 6,817,464 of record QEPC01007559.1, on the reverse strand, counting down.
GTTTTCCTTGGTGGTGCTCTCTCCCGCTCTAGTGCGGGATGTCTCGCAAATGATTCCGCCCTGTGATCTTGGAGAATGTGGAGCAGGCCAAACAACTAAAATTGGACTCCTTCTTTCTGACTAGCCCTCGGACTTCTGGCTCACCGACTTTGGTCTTTGAGGGTAGTGATCAGTCGGTGCATTCTGGTGCCTCTCTGGACTCTCCAGCCCGGTGGCTGAGTTCGGATTTGGGTAATCAGCATGACAAACCTTTTGTTAAGACCTTCACAGATTATGATTTACTTGTTAAACAGAGTATTGTGATTGGGGATACAATTCAGTATTTGTCCTCCCAACTTAATGATATTATCTCGGCACTTCACTCCCAAAAATTGCAGTTTTCCAAATTTACAGACTTAATGGGTACTTTTGCTCTTGGAATGTTTCTGGATGGAAGGCCCACGATAAAGACCCTTGTTTTTACTCTTTTCTGAGGAACTTTAAGATAGTTCTTTTGCAGGAAACTTGGTCCAAGAACCCTATAGAGTTGTCTGGTTTTTCCTTTTTTTCCTGCCAGCTGTTTTGATTTTCTCTAAAGGCCGTCCCCGGGGGCGGGTTGCTTGTCTTCTCTCGGAGGAGTTAGATTATGAGTTGATATGTACCCTGAATTCCCATCCTATTGCTGTGGGAGTAGTTATTAAAACAGAGGCCATGTGTCTCATCTGTATTTCAGCTTATATACCTCCTGCAAGCTCCCCCAGCTCTGGGTCTCGCTATTGGGGACAACTTGAAAAACTGATGGCCAGGGCCTCTGATTCTTTCCCGCAGGCCAGAGTAATTCTCGCAGGCGATCTTAACGCCCGAGTGGGCTCTAACAACGAAGCTTTGGGGTTAGCCTGCAGTTTGGATTTTGGATCTCCCCCCTGGGGTTTAACATACAGGCAGTCCAAAGACTCTGTAATTAACTTGGCAGGACTACTGCTGGCCAAACTTTTGATTCATTTAATACGTATCTTCTAAATGGCTCAGCTTACGATGATAGACAAGGGGAATTCACTTTCAATGCACATCAGGGAGCTAGTGTAGTTGATTTGGTAATTGTTTCCCCTTGCGTAGTTCCATTACTTCTTAAGTTCTGTGTGGACTATTCTAGTTATGGGGATCACTTTCCAGTTCTGCTCTCACTTAAATCTGGTAAAGCCCAGATTAGGTCTGAGCCCGCTCTCCCATCTATAAGTGCCTGTGGAGCCAGGACTAGGATCCCATGGTCACCGGAGATTCTCACTGCCATTCAGTTGGCTGTGTCTGAGCCAGCCTGCTGCAGTTTGAAATCTAGCATCACTGAGGGATCTAGCTCATCTGTGGCGATTGAGGACTTTAATGTGCTCCTCCACCACCTGACACTGCTTTTATCCAGACCAGGTGGCTCTAGGGGTCCTGGGAGTACCATCCAGGGCCCTGGCTCCCCGTGGTTTGATTCAGACTGTCAGGCTGCTAAGCATTTACTAAGATCTCTTTCTTTTCTCTGCGGCTGAATTGGACACGGGACTCTCAAATCCAATATGCTCAGTCCAAGAGTTTGTACAGGGCATTGATCCATCAAAAGAAAACTGCATTTTGGGAAGGTACCTGGGGTCGCTTGGTAGCTGCTGCCCAGTACGGGCAATCGAGGACTTTTTGGAGCATTATAAACAAATTCCTTAGCAAGGGTTTGTATACTCCTAGCATGGTAATTCCATCTGCCCTCTGGGAAGCTCACTACCGCACTATTTTCCCAGCCCGTTTGGGCTATGAGAACTCTTTTGTATGGCCTCCAGATCTTCTTCCCTGGGAGCCAGTCTCTACGGAGACCGTACTTCATTTAATTACAACATTGAAGTCAAATAAGACCCCTGGGATTGATTATGTGCCGGCCGAACTCCTGAAGGCCCATGTGGGATGGTGGGCGCCGATACTGGCAGCCCTTTTTACACATATACATAATTCTGGCATTATCCCCGATGTCTGGGGGGATTCTGTTATTATCCCTATATATAAGGCTGGCCCACGCTCAAATCCAGGGAATTATTGACCCATCAGCCTATTGAGTACCATTGACAAACTGTATGCTAAGCAGCTCCTCCTGAGACTGGAGGACTGGTTGGTTAAGGAGTCTATCATCTGCCCAGAACAAATTGGATTTCAACCAAATCATTCCACAGTGGATCATGGTTTAATTTTGGCCCACTTAGCAGAGAAATATGTTAAATTGAATAAAAAACTTTTTTGTGCCTTCGTTGATTTTAGGGGAGCATTTGATTCTGTGGATAGAGTGCTCCTCTGGAACAAACTTAATAGGTCCTCCATCGACAGAAGGCTCCTTGCCCTCTTAAAAGCTTTACATCATAACACCACTCTGGTGGTATGATTGGATCGGTCCGGTGCCCGGTCTAACAGGATCCGTTTTTTTTCCAGAGTCCAGCAGGGGTGCGTACTCGCCCCCACTCTATTTAAAATCTTTATTAACGATATGGCCCCCATTCTGTCTGAGTATAGCTTGTTCCCCCCCAAATTGGGTGATCACTCAGTCGGAGTACTTTTGTATGCTGATGATGCGGCTATTCTCTCCCAAACGAGGGTGGGCTTGCAGAGACAGCTTAAGGCCTTGGACCTCTACTGTAAAACCAACAACTTAAATATTAACACCACCAAGACAAAGGTCCTGGTTTTTGGCCTCTCCAAGAAAAAATTTCATTGGACAGTTGGAACAGCTACGGTTGAACAGGTCCAGTCATATAAGTATTTGGTCCTACGGTTTCAGGCATCTCTTAAATGGAACCTGCATTTTGCTGCAGTTAGCGCCTCAGTCAATGGGTGCATTGCAGCTCTGTTGAGCTTTTTCCACAAAAGGGAGAAGGGCTTTTTGGTCCCCGCCTGTAGGGTCCTGGATGCTAAGCCTAGGGCTCAGCTTCTTTATGGGGCTGCTGTTTGGGCTGTTCACCAACCTTATGACCTGGCTCTCTTTCAGGTCAGGTTTTTCCGCTCCCTGTTAAGGATCCCAAATAGTGTACCCTCTGCGGCTATTTGGCTGGAGTTTGGCCAATGTATCTGGAATATCTATATATGGCTCCAGGCAATTGCTCTCTGGACTCGCATTCAGCAGACTTCTCCCCCGGATTTACTTTTCTTCCTGAGAGAAGATACTTATGCTGGCTCATGGGACAGTCTGATTACTGCCAAGATCTCTGCCTCAGGCTTGCCCTTGACTGATCTTTTGTCAAGGGATTTAAAAGTTGTTAAGGCCGAGGCTATGGCCAGGCTTATGGACATTAGCCGGCAGGAGGACTCCACTCGTGTAGCCGAGTGCTCCTTTTTATTTCACTATTTTTCTTTGGCCGCCAATTTTGCTAGCCTTGCTAGGTATTTGTTGGCCAATTGCTCCTATAGGAAGATCTGTGTATTTCTCCAGGCTCAATTTGAATGTCCTCCCTACCTGGATGCTCGAGGGGCGCTATGCTGGAATTCCATGCCATTTAAGGCTCTGCCCCTTTTGATTTTTTGGAGGCTGAGTCTTTGGAGCACATTTTGTGCTCCTGTCACTTATATGACCATTTTAGGGAGCTTTGGTTATCCAAATTTATTTTTCTCTTGCCTGATAGAACCCCATTAGAAATTTCCTGCTGGCTTGTGTCTGATTTTTCTGACTCTATGACCTTTGCTGTAATGTCTTTTTTACTTGATGCTCTTGAGGCCCGCCGAAAGTTTTTATTATTTAGAGCCATGTCATTTCTGATTTTCTGTATTCATGCATTTGTGCTTTTTAACTTTATTGTGTTTTATTTTAATTTTGCCTTATTTATATTACATTTGTTTGCTAGATGCCTATTTCATGATTTATCTTGGTTTAAATTTCATTCTTATCTCACTGTATTTCTGTTTTGCTATGGCATTATTGCTACGCCAATAAATAAAATTAAATTTAATTGATTTTGGTTTATACAAGATGATTTTAGTTTGAAGAGAAGAAAGTTGAAGATTTCTGCAATAGAGTAAGCAGAAGCAGAAGTTAAAAGGAGCTAAGAACGGCAAAAATTAGAGAACTTGGTACCATTTGGCAGGATAAGATCACCTCAAAAGATCTTGTTTGTCCCAAACAAGTGTAACCACAAAATTGTAGCAGGGTTGGCCCCAGGGTGTGTGAGGCCATGTGCGAAGTCTTGGTGCAGGGCCTAATTTGCATAATGAGGCCTCACCTCATTATGCAAATATGTAAATTTACATTAACATTACATAATATTTGCTTCCTCTGGACAGGAAGGATTCCCATTTTCCACCCCTCTGAGCAGCCATGGACAAGCATGGCCTCCCCACGCTTCTCCCCCCTCCTGCCCCCCAGTTTGGCACCTCTTGGCTGCCTTACCTGGCACTCAGCCAAGCGGCCATAGACAAGCATGGCCTCCCAACGCTTCCCCTTCACCCCCCCCACCTCCCCAGCCAAGCATCTACCACCACTCCCCAGGAGTGGTTCCACTGCACGGGCAGCCGGACGGGCAGTGAGGCAGGCACAGAGAGACTGACTCCATCCGCTGACTTACTGGGGGAGTGGGGGTGAGCTTAGCCAACCTGGCCTCCAGGGTCTGTTGTTTCTTGCTGCCGGTGCTGCCTGTGCCTTTTGTATGCATGCAGTGCGACCGGTCCAGAGGCGCTCCTATCAAACACACAAGACACCCAAAATACAGCCAGCCTATTAAGCACATTATGACATATATATATATATTAAAATGTGTAGCAACAGACTGTTTCACTTTCTTAGTGACGATGGGTGACTTGTGATTTCTGAACTGGGTACGGAGGTCCGTGGTGGTTTTCCCCACATATTGCATGTGACATCCATTATGTGTACATTGTATCACATAAATTATATTGCTCAATGTGCAGGTGATGTTTTGCTGATGGCATAGGTCCTGTTTGTAGTGCTGCTTTTGAAAGTGGTAGTTTCTTTGAGATGGGTGCACATAATGCAACATATATATATAGTCATTTTCTCTTTATAATTCCTATATGCTGTGAATCCAAATGTTGCATTATGTGCACCCATCTCAAAGAAACTACCCCACCCCCACCCCCACGCTCCCTACATCTCCTGTCCTTTGGGAGACGGGTGGGCTCCCCCCAGGGCATTGACCACGGCCTGGAGGCAGAAGAACTTATTGGGGGAGAAGCTGGCTGCAGCCTGCCATCCAGCCAGGCAAGTGCAGGGCCCCATCTGGCTACGGGGCCATGTGCAGCTGCACATGTAGCACATGCCTGGGGCCGGTTCTGAATTGTAGCAATATTGGTTAGTTCCATTGATGTATGTGTGTGCGTCAATTGAATTTGTCCTTATTATTGATTGAAATTACTTTAGTTTTATTGGAGCAAGTAACATTCTAGGTGGATAGGGGAGGAGAGCTGAAGCTTTTTAAAAACCCAGGCAAAGAAGGAAGACCATCTTCAGCTTCATTATCCATCTTTTATTTTCTCCTTCTTGGTCTGGATCAACTTTTATATCCATCCAGGAGCTGGTCTCAATGAATGGAGGGTAACTATAACCGAGCTCATTAAGGAATTTATAGAAGGCCAAGTGTTGTTTTTAGACCAGTACCAGATAACATTCATGAATATTGGCAGCAATTGTATAAGAGATCATTGCTTTTAAAAATATATGTTTTTGATTTCTTGTATATCTATAATTGGGGTATTCATTTATGCAATTGTTGACTCCTCTTGGGGACTTTATTTGATAATCTCACAAAATAAAACATTTTATTATTCCTCAATATTGTCAAATGTCTCTGTATTAAATTAGTTGTTGTCCAACAGGAGAACCCATTAATAAGTCATTTATAATTTCCAAATATTCCAAATCTAAAATTTGCCTCCAAGAAAATTGATCAATAGTCCTGTTGGCAACAGTGGGTGGAGATAGGTGGAGGTGGGTGTTGCATGGGAGTGAGCGCTCACCCCCCTATCACCCACGGTGTTCACACGAGTGAACACTGACTGACTGCACACCCACCCACCCACCCACCTCTGGCCTCTAACACGGATGACCCCACCAGCGGAACACCCTCCCGCACACCCAGCAGGGGGTGGGGGTGGGGTGGCATCTGTGTAAAATGGCCATAGTTTCTTTTGCTATATTTGACCTTTCCTCTGTCAGGGCAATTGTCCTCTTCTGCTGTTGTTGTGACTATGGTTGCTTGCTACTGCTCTTGGTCTCACCCAGAGACATTGAGTATTCACCCAGAGTTTCTGGGATCCAAGGGAAGCCCCAGTTTCTCTGGATTTTGTTAGAAACAGGGCAGGCTATAGACTTTCTTTCACCCTTTCCAACATGGCCACACCTCTGTGGAGTGTCATGACTCTGCAAGGAGTTGGGTGACATCAGAAAAGGGCGTGGTATCATCATGGCACTCTGTAAGGGGTGGGGTCATGTCAGAAAGGAGCACGACAGCTCCTTGCTCTGGCTAATGTGACCCCCAACCTCTTGGAGCGATAGCCTGGAGGGAGGTGATAATCCTAGTTGTCACTGTTTATGGGACACATTTTGTAAGCCTAGTGCAGAAGTGGGAAACTTCCAGCTCTTCGGCAGCATCTATTTTTTATTTGTCCCCATTCCAATTCCTGGATCTGACTCTTGGATAGAGTCCCCCTGAGCTCATTTTCTCAGTGCTTGTGGATAGGAAGGGAGTGGGGATGAGGGCCTGCACTCAAGGACATGGGATGGATCCATGTCATAGAACCAGGCTCTGGATCCTCACCCTAACACTCATTTGACCCATAGTTCTTCTTGTACTAATTTCTAAAGTGGCCTGCAGCATGGAAAAGGTTCCCCACTCCTGGTGAAATGCAAGCAAATCTCCTATAGGTTTCACCAAGTTTTCTCTCTTCCTCCTTCCTGCATGAGGAGACCTTCTATTCTCCCATATGCCCGAAGCTTGTATTGTTAAATGTAAAGAAATCTACCTAAAACAGCTGTTTTGAGGAAGAGAACTGTGTTGCGAGTCCCATGATGACGTTGGGCCAGAGGTGAACCTGCTCCGATCCCACAGAGCTGTTTTTACAGAGCTATTTCAGAACAGACACCGGCTTTGAGGGGTCGATTTGTCAACGTATGTAGATTAACTGTTCTTGTTATAATATCATATTATAGTGTTTGACTTGGAGTCTCCAGATTTTCACCCATAGCCCTTATTTCCTAAGGGTGGTGGGTTTTTTTGGGGGGGGGGGGGGCAGGGCAAGAACATATTGGAAAGAAGTGGGATGAAGAGGCTTTCCTGTCCCATTTCTGAAATGGTCCTGTGCCCTTCAGAGCACCATGATGTCACAAGACTCTGAAGGGGATACTGACATGTTGGAGAGGGTACTTTCTACATGACCCTGCCTGCTTTGAGTCAAGCTTTGGGGAAAGTGGCAAACCTAGATCATCTACATAAGGCTGTATTTTTTTGTATTCATCTTGCAAGTGCTTAGCCTGTATACCTAGATTTTGTGGTAGAAGGAGGAGGTGGAAGAGGAATTGGTGTGACTAGATACACCATAGGAGTTTAACCAGGTCCAGACAACTTGGAAAGGAGCCAACTGCTCCCGAACAGGTGCTACTATTTATCAGGTCACTCAATTTGGATGACAAGTTGTGCCACCTCTAAAAGAGCCTGGCGCCAGTAAAGAACTTCGGCAGAGTAGTTCAGATTTAAGAGAAACAGTGAGACTTTAATTCATTCTGTGAGGCCCAATGCTTGTCTGTAGCTAGCTCTTCTGAAGCCCAATGCATCCAGGTAGCTAGCCTGTCTGAAGAACTGACCAATAAAAATAACATGCCTGTTTCCCATTATTTCCTCAAGACAACTTAAGTTAGGATTGGTTCGAAGCAGCCATTCCAATTTCATGGAAAAGTTCTGCAAAATCAGAATTGCTATTAAAATTTCAGTCGGAATTCCAACCAAATAATGTTTAGGTAAGAATTCTGACTGAACGGTTTTGCACATGTGCAAATGGTGGTTGTGATTCTGCACATACACAAAATGGTCAGTTTGTTTTTTCCTTTCATTCCGAAACGAATGAAATACCCAGTTCCATCGGAGTCAGAAAACGGGCAAAAACTCCATTTAAGGCCTAATTTGGGTGGATGTTTTCTATCTAGCTAATCTAGCTAATAATAAATAATATATAATATTACCCTTTTGGGCCATTTCTGAATTCTACATGGATTTCCTCCTGCATTGAATTTTCAGCTACCATACCCTACACCAAATACAATAAATCAATATCCCAAATACAAAACTTTTTTTCTTGCAGGGCTACGGGTAGCTGAAGATAAATTGCTTAACAGAGACTAAAGCACATAGTTTGAATAATGTAGTTCTGTTCAAGTGCTTGTGGAAAAACTTACAAAACAGGGATGTAAATTACATTTTTTATGATTTAGAAGAGATTTGGGGCATCAGCGATATTTCCCCCCTTATATTAGCACAGCAGAGAATGTGAATTAACAACTACGCCTGAGACCCAGAGACCACTTACTCCAGAGTAGTCCCATAGAAGCCCTGGCCTGGAGTGAGTGATTTGTGGATGCAGCCAAAGGCTTCCTTTATGTAACCTTCATAATGCTATTATAATTTATAGCCTAAGGGTCTGATCCTAAATGTTCTTTACCAGCACAAGCCCCATTCACTTCAGTAGAGTTTGCCTGATGGAGTGCTTTGGGGATTGGTTTGTTAGAAATGATACTTAATTTCTTTGTTCTGGTTGGCATAGTAGCATGAACAATTGTAATGGATTATCTGTTTTCCCCCTGGATTTTTATGTGAAATCTAAAATAGTGGTACAAAAGTAGCTACACAGAAATTTCATTTATTTTTTTCATGCATAATTGTGCATAAATACAGTTTTGTTAATGGAAGTGACAGCCAAGGATGTCCTAGAACTTTAAACATCAGCAACCAAGATAACAGAGAGGTCGAACTGTAGAACCTAATAAATATAAGATGCAATCTGCAATCCAATATTTTTAAAATGCATTTTGGTACCATAACTTCAGTATTGTTAACTTCAAGCATTCATGGACTATGGACATTTTTACATGGATGCCACTCGCCCACCAACACCCATGAACACCCATCGGATGGGTGGGAGAACGTTCATGTAAACATTAATGGGTGGGTGTGCATGCTCCCACAACCCACTCACCAATATCCATCAACACCCACAGGGCAGCCGGGAAGGAGCTGGCAGGCTCTGTGGGTGGAGATGGCTGTTCAACACCCACCCGCCTGTGTAAATGGAAAAACAAGCACACCCACGGGAAAGGTCCGCCAAAACCACCGAGACATGGCTAGAGAGGCCCCGCAGGAGCCCGCAACCAGACACACCCACCAGGAGAGACGCCCAGTGCCCACCCGGGAGCCCTTAAAGGAGAAGCGAATGAGGACATGGGTGCACTGGCTCCCAACATATCCGGAAAGAAAGCAGCCTGTAAGATCAAGGGAGCCAGTGCCACAACACGTGCGGGAAGGGACAGGGTAAGCAGAGGGACCCCGGGATGCCCAGCTACTGACAGCACATCCTTCCCGACACAGGGCAGAGGGCGCAATGCATCCCTGGCACCACCCGCATCCCCGCCCCAAACCACAACCATAGGGCACAGGGAGGAGAGAGCGAGGTAAGAGCGAGGGCACCCACCAACCCAGGGGAGGGGGAGAGGGAGCTGACAAGCCCCAAACACACACCAGGGAAACCCCAGGTGGGCAGCTGACAGATACACTGTTCCGACCCACAGAGGAGCACCCAGACCCAGGCGCACAGCACCACCAGGGAGACAGTCGAGGAGGCCCTCCATGGTAGTCAGGTAAACCAGTGGGAACCCCCCAGGGGGAGGGAGGAAGGGCTAAGGAACAGCCCACAGATGCAACAGGAGTGCAGCAGGTCAACAGCTCATCCCAATGGATTCCCCTAACAGGAGACCACCTGCTCCATTGCCACAACAGCCACCGGGCGGGCCCCTAGCCACCAAGCTGGATGCCCCCCCCCCCACGCAGAACCCAAAAGGGAGAACCCTGGTCCAGGCAGGAGACCCTGGACTTCATACATGTGCGGGGGCCCAAAAAGGTCCAGTACAACCTGATGTGCAACTACAAGACCAAACAGGTCTATGAAACCATCGCCCAGGCAATGCAGCAGTCGGGGTACAATAGGAATGCCACCCAATGCATGCAGCAGGCAAAGGACTTGAGGTCTGGATATAAAATTATCAAGGACCCTAATCTCAAGTCCGGCCGTGACATTTTATTATTTTATTTATTTATTTTAAATTTTTATTAGTCACCTAATATGCCTATGGCATCCCGGGGCAACGTACAATCAAATAAAAACATTCATAAAAATAAAAACAATTTTTAAAAACCAACGCACAATTTAAAACCTCAAAATAGGGTTAGGAAAAAATAAATAAAAATAGAAACAAGGGTAGGGAAGAGCTAAAAACCTTAACCCCCCTTCCCCCCCCTCCCCAAAGGCCTGGGTGAACAGCCAGGTTTTACAAGCCTACCGAAATGTTAAAAGACTTGGGGCCAGGCGACCTTCCTCCAGGAGGGAATTCCAAAGATGCGGCCTGACCACAGAGAATGCCCTCTCTAATCTCTATTGTGGCCCCCCACTTAACCCGGGGGACCTCCAAGAAGGCACCCCCGACAGACTGAAGGAGCTGCTCTGGGGTGCGGAGGGTGAGGCGGTCCCTGAGGTACAAGGGGTCGAGACCATGAAGGGCACTATAGATCATTACCAATACCTTGAACCTGGCTCAGCACGTTATTGGTACCCAGTGCAGAGTCCGGAGCACAGGTGTTATATGCTCCCGATGACCCATCCCCATCAGGAGCCGGGCCGCCACATTCTGCACTAGCTGCAGCCTCCGGACCAGGAACAAGGGCAGCCCCACGTAGAGCGCATTACAGTAGTCCAGCCTTGAGGTGACGAAGCCACATATGCAATGGAGTTCCAGGATCAGCTCGATTAGTTCCTCTGCATGGACGGGGAGATCATGGCCTCCCACATCCACGGCACCGCCTTCTCCAGGAGCAGAAAGAGGGCAAGAACAACACCCCCCTGCCACAACCACCGGAGCAGGGGGAGCCCTCAGCCCCTGGTGAGGCCAGCCAGGATATGGGAGTATTCTGTATCCATCCTACAGGTGGAGCAGGCATCCCTGGAAACAGATACGGGACACATCACCCTCCGCATGCACCCCCGAAACCCATGGGGTCAGAACCCACAGGGACAGGGGGCACCTGAGGAGCAGACCAACAACAGGGATGCCCCCCCCCTCCCCGGAAGCAGAGGAATATGATCCAGGTAAGAGGAACACCACAGGGCAGGGGGGTGGGACCCGGGGAACAACAACAAGGGCCCTAGCCAGGAAGCACAGCCAAAATGAAAGATTGCATTTGCTCATACCACCCAAGGGGACCTGGAGGTGCACGAGGAGGAGGTAGAGGAACCTGAGACCATCCCGGGGCCCAGCGACCTGGAGACTGATGGTAGGTACACACAGATATGGGTATGATGGTGTGAGGTGATGGAAGGTGGACAGGGGAACGGCAGCACTACAGGCCACAACCCCACCCAAGAGACAGCGAGAGTCGTGCCAAGGGTACAGCGAGGAGGGTGGGCAGGAACACCAAAGGTCAAAGGGCAGGGACAGCACGGGGAGGAGGGGAACATGGCCATGGAGGAGGAACAGGGGGATGAGGCCGTGATGGGGACAGGTGAGAAATGCAAGCAGGGATCGAGAGAGCAGGGATGGGGCTAATGCCACATGCCCAAGTGGACATGGGAGCAAAGGGGGAGGCCAACAACAGAGACAAGGCCTGGGAGGGGGAGGGTGGGGGGAGATATGGCAGTGCAGCCCCAGGAGCCAGAACAGATGAATGGGGGGGTGGGTCCCATCCCCAAATTAAACAGAGGTACCCTTCCCATTCACAGAGGATCAACCTGGTCCAGCCAGGGGAGCAAATGCTGGGAGTGTGGAGAGGAACCAGGAGATGGGGGCCCAAAACCAACGGAGGAGGTAGGACCTAGGGAGGGAACTGCTGGCAGAAACCAGGCAGCTGGCAGAGGCACAAAGCTGGGAGCAGGCCCTCAACAGGAAGGTACAGCTAGGGGAGGGGGAAAGGGACCGGGAGCAAATGACAGCTATGCTTGGCCGCTTTTAGTGGAGGTGAAGTGCATAGTGAGCGGCAGGTGCTGGGACCAGGAGTGAACGGCTGGAACCAGGAGCTGAAAGGGCCAAGTGAACGGGACCGAGCAGAGACAGCTGAGCTGAGTCAGCCCGTTGCTGTGGACTGCGCCTGCGCACAGCTGGGGACAAGTGCGAGAACCTTCAAAACCCAGGAGCTGCTTTGGCAGCGCTGGAGTTGCATGCCAGGGCTGCGTGCATAAGGGCCGCACGCACAAGGGTGCACCCTTGTGCACATGGCCTTGGTGCCGGCCGTAGGTGTCGCCACTTTTGCTGTGCTGCCTTTTGTTTGCTGGTCACATCTTGCTTTTGATTTGGTCCTGAGGAGTTCCTTGAGGGTAACAAACTTCTGGTTTGTTGGAAGGAACTGTGGGGTATCCAGATATGGGAGAGGTGCAAATTTGCCACAGAGCCTGGTGGAATCTCCAAGGCCAAAGTGTCCTAAAGTAGATTCTGTATTGAAACCCATATCTCCGCCATTGAACCTATTGAATAAATACCAATGTTTACAACAACTGGAAGAGTATGAGGATCAATGCACAGGCAGGTGAACAGAAATGCTTAAACGTGACGAAGATCAGCAAACAGCGGACTCTTTGGGCCATATTTGGGATCTTACAACCGGAGAGGTACTGAGGATGCAGTGCCATCTGATCAGCAAAACTGTGAGTCTATTATTTTCCAATATGTCAGAGGTGAATGTTTCTTTGCTACGGGCTAGAGAACAATTAACCAAAGTTTTAGCCAAATTGGACATGATACAAACTGACTTAGGAACAAATCAAGCCCCCTTGGAAAAGGATTTTCTTGAGAAACCAAAGGAACTGTCTACAGGACGAAAACGGACATTGATGTTGGCAACTGCCCGGTGGCCTAATGCTTCCTTTGGCTATAAGACATTTTCCCCTAATGCTATGTGGGTCAAGGCTCGCCTGCTTTGTGATGGGGTTATCTCCAGATGGGAGAATGCCTCCGAGGTTGTACAAAACCTTTCTTATCTGTTACACATTAAGGTTAATCCCGATGAGGTGGAGGAGGTGGTTCAGTTACGTAGCTCAAATAGGTTTGTGTGCCGGAGGTTATTATTTAGATCACCTTGCTTGTCTATTAAAATGTTTCAAGCTAGAAAATATGCTGAGCAGAGGCATTTCAATAGATAGAACCTACTCAGCAGATAGAAGATTGAGCTTAGATTCCAATCAAATCCCACTTATCCAACTTTCCTCTCTAAATAGGGTGACTTTGGGACCTCAGCAGCAAGGATCTGATTGGGGGGTATGTAAGGATCTTGGCCTTATTCTGGGTGTTTCTGGGGAATACAATAAGATGGATACTTCCTCGGCCCCCCTCTATCTGGGGATGGCCATGATGGAAAGTTGAGGCCTCAGTTAGAGACCCCAGGAGAGGAGGATCTCTTGTTATTTAAGAAAACTCCCTTAGAGGCCTCCTTGGGGCAGTGGGGGTTAACACAATTGGAGAGTGATAAGGAGGTTGCTTTTTCCCATCCACTAATGGAAAGGTTTGTGGATAGCTCAAGACAGCTACTCCAGCCATCCCAGGATAATCCAATTCAAGTTCTCAATGAGGCTGCAACTGATAATACTCTGGGTTACCCAGAAGCCCAGTCAACTCGGCAATCACTTCTTAAAGAATTGGGGACCTTTTTAACTGACAGAACAGGAAGCATTGAGGTGCGGGCAGCTCAGGCTGCCTTTCAGAAGCTTTCAGCTACTGAACAAGACAGCGTAATTAAAAAATTAGATGCTTTTCGTAGGGATGTCACTTTGGAAACATTGGAGTATAAAGCCCTGCCTTCAGCAGGGCTAGTGGGGCTGTATAAACCGGACTACAGCTGTGAAACATTGACAGCTGCTAGTTTTTTGGGGCCAGAGGAGATAGGGGATTTATTTATTACTACATCATTGGCTGCTGTGGGACTACACGATCAAAAGTTGGGAGAGCAAACTTCCCCTGTAGCAGTAGAGCACCATATTCGGCTCCTTGAAAGCAATGTGGCTTGTGTATCTAGTAGAGAATCCTGGACTGATATGGCTCAAATTCAAGGATGACATAATACCGGTGGGCTCCCCCCTGGTGGGGGGATAGTGACCCACCTAAGCCAAAGCCCCAAAGATGGTATAGGGGCTATAGGGCCCCTAAGGGGCAAGTCCCTTGATTTAGTTTCATGAAATATTGCAGGGCTAGCTGCTAAGATAGGAGACAAAGACTATGTGGAATTTATAAGCCAATTTGACCTCCTTTGTTTGCAGGAGACCTGGTTGATACCAAAGGGAGAGATACCAAGTAAATTGGCCAGAATAGGGAAATTCCAAGTAATCTTGCATGGGGGACAAAAGGTTGGGAGGAAAGGCCGAGTGTCAGGTGGACTGGCATTTTGATCTCACATACTCAGTACTGGTTCTTCCAAAGCCTTATGTCAGCTAGACCTGAGCTTCAGATAGGGCTCCTGGGGTTACGCAATGGAGATCAGTATATCCTTGCAAATGTATATATCCCACCTTCCTCCTCTCCCTACTACAAGGAGGATGTCTGGTTATTTTTGGAAGAGCAAATTATTATGTTAGAGGAGAAGTTCCCATGAGCTTGGATTGTAATGGTGGGAGATTGGAATGCAAGGATAGGCGATTTGTTAATGGAAGATGTGGAAGGTATGGAAACAGAACATGAGTTGGACTCCTGAGTTTTCCAGTTGCCTAGCCGAAGGGCATGTGATATGCATATCAATGACTCTGGGAGGAGGCTTCGGGCATTAATTCAAGTGTTACATCTTGCCCCTTTGAATGGTAGTTTTTCTGGGGATGGAGAAGGGGATTATACCTTCGAGAGCTCACAGGGGCAGAGTACTATTGACTTCATTTTTGCTAATCCAGTGATTTGGGGAAATATACTTAGCTTTACACTGACCATTAGAGCGGAAAGTGAGCATAGGGTTTTGGAAGCCCAAATGAGGGTGGGCGATTCCCCGACAAGCCCAGTTTCGGCAGCAATGCCTGTTGGAGAGGATTTGGTGGTAAAGAAATGGAAATATTCCAACCTAATTGAGAAAATGTAGGTCTTCTGTTATAGTGGTAGACTTGCGAATTGGGAGAATATTTGTTGCAAAAGCTAGACACGGGAGTGGTTTTATTGGAATTTGAGGACATAATGAACTTTCTTAAGGAGAATATTCTCATGACCCCCCCGAAGGAACCGTCTGTATTCTAGTATCGGGTGGTTTGATAAAAATTGCAGAAAATGCAAATTATTAGTACTGAAAGCAAAAAAAGGTTGGGTAAGGACTAAAATGGATTCTGCGCATATCCATTTTCAGAAAGTAAAGCAGGAATATAAGCAGTTCCTGTGGCTTAGGATGTCCCAATTTTATTCCGAAAAATGGTCTGAATTGACAGCTACTGCACATATAGGGGATAGTAGATCTTTTTGGAAGTTTTTCAATCGGTTGATACAACCCTCCAGGGATACAGGCCCGGCTTTGATTTCAAACCATATGTGGGAACAGTTCTTTGGGGGTCTTTACGAAAAAGGGGATACGAGCCCTTATAATAATTATATAATGGGATCAGAAGATCAAGCAATGGGCTCGGAAGTAAGTCCCCTGGCAGATGAACTTCAGAGTTCCGAGATAAAGAGACAGATTAATGCACTCAAAGATAATAAGGCCCCTGGCCCTGATGGGTTAACAGAGGGAGTATTGAAGGCAGTTCCACAATGGTGGGTGTCGATTCTTTGCAAAGTCTTTAATGGCATTTTGCAGGGTGGGTCGATTCCACAGTCTTGGGGACAAAGTTGGATTGTCCCCATTTTTAAAAGGGGGAATCGTAACGATCCAAGCTGTTATTGTCCGATAAGTTTGCTTCTGGTGGTGGGGAAACTTTTTTCATCAATTATAGCCGAGTGCCTGTGTGAGTGGGCTGAAAGTAAAGATCTAATTCCCAAACAGCAGTTCGGTTTTAGAGCCAAAAAATCAACAACAGATTGTGCCTTTATTGTGGCACATCTGGTTTCAAAGTATGTCAAGATCAAGGCGGGGAGACTTTATATGGTCTTTGTTGATTATACAAAGGCCTTTGACTCAATTCCCCGCGATAGACTCCGGGCAAAGTTGAGAGCTTTCAGGATTGACCCAAAATTACTGGCAATTTTGGAAGCTATTTATGACAACAACTCTGCCAGAGTAAAGGGTCATCTTTTGATCTCTAACAGTGCTCCGATTCATATTAGGATAGGTGTTTGACAGGGTTGCCCCTTGGCTCCCTTCCTTTTTAATTTATTTGTTGCAGATTTGGTACCTGCAGTCAGGAGTAGCAACTCACATCCCCCGAAAATCCAGGACTATCCGATACATGCAATTCAGTATGCGGATGACCTGGTTTTATTTTCCCAAATGGAGAAGGGATTACAGGCTGCAATTAAAAGCTTAGCAGAATATTCCTCTCTTAATGGACTGCAGATTAATACTGATAAGTCTAAAATCCTTATAGCTGGTGGCAAATTTTGCCCACAAAAATGGAGAGTTTTAGATCTCAAGATTGAAGTTGTGAAGGCTTTCTCCTATCTGGGGGCTCTTTTTACTGTAGGGGTACATGGTCACAACACACCAGTAATAGAGCCCGAGTAGCTAGGGTTACTGCCAAAGCCCTTTTGAAGGCGCATAACATTTCCTTTGGTATTGCTATTTCTTCCACATTAGGGGTCTTCCAAGCCAAAGTTTTGCCTATGCTGACCTTTGGTGCTGAAATAATGACGGCTCCAGATTATGTGGTATTGGAATGAGTGCAAACATTTTTTTTATGGAGGATCCTTAGGGTAGGAACTGGCACCCCAGGTGCCGAAACTGGCATGTTCTCAAATGAACAACATGTTATGTTGGTGTTTTTTCATTATTGGATTAGGCTATTAGTATGCCCTCCAGAGTCTTTGTAATCTCAATGTCTGATGGAGCAGCTAAACCATGAGGGAGCCAGGGCATATCCCTGGCTAAGATATCTGGCTACATCATTAAGTAGGTTAGGCCTTTCCCTGCAATATTTCCAGGGACGTACTATCGCAGAGATAAGGCGAGATATAATACAGAGATCCAAAGATATAGCCATGCAGGGGGATATTTCTCTTCTTGGGGATTGGAGGGTGGCACCTACCCTGGCAATCGGCAAAACCCCTTTTGGCAGGGGACCCTATTTAGATATATTAGGGAACAGACGGCTGAGACGTTACTACACCCTGCTTTGATTTGAACTGCTTGATACTGCTGTTGTGGAGGGTAGATTTACAAAGATCCCATATGGTGAATGTAAATGTTATGCTCCTTGGATGAAGTAGAAACAGGAGAGCATATTGTGTTGAGGTCCTCATACTATGTACATTTGAGGGAGATTTGGCTAGCACCTTTATTGGTGGATGAAGGGACTTATCCCGCTGAGCCTTTTATCTTTTTGTCTAACTTAACACAAGCCCAACACCTACAGGCAGTTGCAACGTTTCTTCTTTTGGCTCATAAAAGACGGGCAGTAATACAAGCTCATGTAAGTACTAGGGGTGGGAATACCGGCAAATCCAGAATCCGATAATGCTGGTACTGGGCGTACCGGCATTATCAGATTCAACCCGGTAAATCCGGTCCGGTTACCGGATTCTGGGTACCGGATTTTTTTTACATTGCAGCCATTTAAATGAATGGCTGCAATGTAAGTCCCAACAAAAATGGCTGCTGGTGCTGGGGGGTGGGCTCTTTTTTTTAACAAAAATCCAGGCTGGGCAGGGTGGGTGGGGGTGTCCCCCCTTCCACCCGCGCAGCCTGGGAGGGGGAAGGGGGAGGAATTAATTGTATTTCATTGATTTCAATGACACAGTGCCCCATTGAAATCAATGAAATAAAACCGGTACTGGATACCGGATTTAATCCAGGAATCTGGTTCTTTGAGAACCGGTAACTGGTAAATCCGGTATCTGGTAATTACCCCGGGCTCCCACCCCTAGTAAGTACCCTAAGAGTAAAAGGAAAGAGTTAGTTGGGGTTTTAAATGGATTAGAAGTCTAAACTAAATTATGTTTATGCCTGGGGAGAATTGGAATTGTATTTGTACTTAGGAGTAGAGACTTTGGTCTATAAGTGGGGTTTATGGGTGTATATTAACTGTTCAGACTAGATCTAGGGGTAGCAAGACCTGACATTGGAAATTCTTAGCACTGTGCTATTTTATTTGTGTATTTATGTTTATTTGTTTTCTACGATTTGTATGTTATGGTATGACATGTATGTTATGTTTTATTGTGGGCCATGGTGAGAGCCGGTGCCAAATAAATTGAATTGAATTGAATTGACAGCTATGCTCACCCGGTCTTGCACAGAGCACCTGTGGGACAGGCACCAAGCTGCCACCCTCCTCCGCAAGCAGTGCCTAGACAGGCAGCAGATGAAGAGGACCTGTGTCACATTGGAGGGAACTGCTGCAAGGACCTTCAGATGATAGAGGATGCCATGGAGGCCCTGTGGCGCATCCCCCAGCATGACATGGGCCCAGAAGCCTTGGTGGGAGGGCAGGAAGCACCACAGCGCCCTCCCATAGGTGCAAGTGCCCCCTCCTCAGCTCCTCTGCCAGCCCTGGTTTCCCCAGCAGCATCCCTACCCCAGCCTAGGCCCCCAGCCTGCCCCACTCCCGGTCCCCCCCAGCACCCCCACGACACCCTGCCACTCAACTGCCAAGGTGGGTCGCCCCACATGTAAGCAAAGGGAACAGGTGGTTGCCAACCAACATGGGGGGAGGGGGGAACACAGGACACGGTATCCACCTGGCCACAAGGAAGGGCTGTAAGGTAGCTTGAGAGGTGGTGGTGGACACAGGGAGACTGGGTACAGGAGCACTAGAATTGGGGCACAGTAAATAGGTAACTGCTACCTCAAATGCTGAGTGCCCAATCCACAGGAGCAGTCACCAGACCATGCAGTGGAGCGGCCAGTGGAGGAAGGAGAGCCCGGACTAAGCAGCTGATGGTCACAGTGGGCAGCGGCTGCCAAGGCCCATAGACTTCCATCCCCTGGTGGTGCTGTAAAGAGGGGATGGGGAAGACCCCCAAAACCCTAACCCCAACCCCGGCCCAAATAAAACACTTTAAGAGAACATATCTATCTGTCCTGGAGTTTGTACAGGGGAATGTACATGAAGTGAGGGAGCCATCAATAGACCACAGTGGTGGTCACTGCCAGGAAGGCAGGTGTTAACAGCTGTGGGACAGGCAGGGCTGGCAGCTCACACCCATGCCCAATCAAACAGGTGCAACCTGGAGGACATGGGCGGGGGCACAGACTGCCGGGGACAGGCTGGGATAGAAGGGAGGGATTGAACTGCACCCTGCAGACACCTGGTAACTGCCTTGAATGGGATGGAGAGACATAAGGTAACAGGGATGATGGGTGACAAAGTGGGACATCATGCCATCACCAGTCCATCCCCACCAACAAGCGGTGGTCATGAGGAGGGGCAACCAAAGGACCAAGGGCTACAGGGTGTCATACCACGCAATCACAGTGTGGTTTGAATGGTGTGCGAGAGCACACACACCACCACCACCGTGGCCAATAGGGCCCCAGTACAGGGGCTCAGTGCGTCTGAGAACCACTATCCCACACACAGGGTGGACCCATCCCCTCTCGATAAGGCGCAAGGCTGGAGGGAGGTAGGAATAGGAAACCATCAAGGGGTCACCGTAGCTGTTTACAGCACAGTGGGAGGGACAGCTGTGTACCTGACAACAGCCATCCCAGGGAACAGGGGACCCATGATGCATTCTACACGCCCACCATATGGTTCAGCTGCTCAAACAACATGGGGGGCATGTTAGGGGTGAGCCGGCATGTTGATCTGATGCAACAGGTACGGGCACCTGCTGAAGGCTGATGCATTGGCCTAGCATACAGCAGGTGCCCAGTGCACAGGGGAAGCATCTCGGAGACCCTGGATAGGTGTGCATACCACACCCACAGCACTGCACCAACCACTGAGGCCCAGATACCCATCAACCATCTACATAAGGGAGCCAGATCACCTGCTAGGGCGTGGCATGTTGGTTGTGGTGGTTGTGGAGCAGAGAGAGTGCAGTGAGAGCAATAGAGGGAGCGAAGTGTGTGTGTGTATGGAGAGTGATAGAGATGCATATGGGTGTGTGACCATGGTGTGTAGGGGGGGAACGGTGTTGGGTGCGTGGAGTGCTGCCTGCAGGTGAGAGGGTGTGTGCAAGGGGTGACAGCACAGGGCGGCTAGATGGTTCAGGGTACCCAAGCACAGGGTGGGTTGTTGGGTTGGGGGCTGGTGGGCGGTCACTGAGTGCGTAGTTGGGTTCACGGGGATAGGTCATGGTGTTGAGAGCACGATGCCCATAGTGGGTACCCAGCATGTACGGGCTGACCTGATCGCCTTCCTGGAAGCATGTTTTGGTCTCTTAGTGCAGGCGTTCAAGCAGATGGTTGACCTCCTTTGCCCAGCTCCCCTGCTGGTATACCCATGGTCTACGTCACCAGAGAGCAGCCAACCAGCGCCATGTGGCAACAGTTCAATGAGCGTGGCAGATCAAGACCAGGCGCCAAGTGATGGTGGGGACAGCAGCATCACACCACATCCGCCTCTCCTCTCCAGGTTACCCCTCAACGTGTATGGGCGTCGGGTGACCCTACCCATGTGACAGATGGCCTGGATGTGGTCACAGAGCAATGACTGGTGGGAGAACATGCTTGAGACCTGGACAGATGAGGAGTGGATAGATCAATTCCAGATGACCCGCTCCCTGCTGACCCGAATTGCCGAGATCCTCGACCCCCACCTCTGCAGGAACAAAACCAACATGTGCTGCCTCCTACCCCCAGGTATGTGGGTTGTGATGGCAGTGTGGTGCCTAGCAACTCCCAATTCCTGCTAGGGATGGTTGAACAGATCGCGGTTCGGATTTGGCCGTTCGGTTCGGCTGCGTTTGGTTCGTCCGTTCGGTTCGGCCATTCGGTTCGGCTGCGTTCGTTTCATCCGTTCATTTCGGCAGATCGGTTAGTTCGCCTGGTTCGGGTTCAGCCGTTCTGTTTGAACCGGCCATTCGGGATATGTTATGGGTGGTTTTTTGTTTTTTATATGGTTTATTGGTTTTTTATTGGGTTTTATATGGTTTTCTCTTGTTTTTTATTTGGTTTTTTGGCTTTTATATGGTTTTTTTTAATTATTTTTTTAATCTAATATATATATATATATATATATATATATCTACACTAAATCTAACTGCTATTAACTATTCTAAATGCTATGAACTAAATGGATTATCTAATAAGTACACAGGTCTACTCCTACAAACACTAAAACTAAATCACTAA
>QEPC01007559.1:6757169-6785915 GCA_003113815.1 Sphenodon punctatus | reverse complement strand
TGAATTTAAAAAAAAAAAATGTTTTAGCCGAAGTCCCTGTTAGTGCTGGAGGTGGGGACCCAGAGCCCACACCAGCAGGTACTAGGGTGATCCCTGGGGTGGGGGGTGGTTTAACACCCTCCCATCCCAGGGATCACACTACCCCCCCACCCAGAGATCGCCTACCTTTTACGCTCTGGTCAGCGGCTGCACAGCCATCCGGAAGCTTCCACGCTGGCTGGCTTCAGTGCTTGACTAGGCCTTTCATGGAAACCCAGAAGTTCCCCAGAAGGCCTAGTCAAGCGCTGAAGCCAGCCAGCACTGAAGCCACCGGGCTGTCAGGGCTTGGGCGCGGGGATGTTGGAAGGGCGCCCGCCGGTGTGTTCACCAAGCAGGAAGGAGACAGGGTTCCCAGGTAGGAGCTCCCTCCAGGTATGAGCCAGCAATAGCAATCCAGAGTAGCAAGGTGGAGGGGGCACCAGGAGCCACAGAGAACATAGGGGGGATAGCCCCCCCCCCGTACCTGGTGAAGATTCGGTGCCGGCAATGACGGCGCCCCTGGTCCAATCATGAAGCAGGAAGGTGGAGCCACAACCAGCTTTGCGTCGCTCTGCATGCTTGCAGGCATGCAAAGAGGGCAGGGCCTAAGGAACTTAAGCAAGAGGCTCAGAACTCCCGATGCCAGCGATCAGTGAAGCTGTGAGGCTGGCCGCAGCGGTGCGGAACATTGTTGACAGTATTTCTTGGACTTGTTACGTGTGTGACTGGAGAGCAAACTGAGAGTGAAAGGTGAGTGTGTGTGTGGGTGAGAAGAAGCGAGAGAGAGAGAGAGAGAGAGAGAGACAGACAGACAGACAGACAGACAGACAGAGAGGGCACTGTTCCCTGCTAATTCGGGGCTTCCCCCATCCCTTCCCAGTCTAGGGTGTGGGTCCTTCTCCCCCCTGTTCCCCATCCCCGGGTGCTTCCCCCGCTCCCTAACACCAGAACCTGGGCATGTGGTGTACTATCCCTAGCACGGTACGCGTGGAGGTGAAAGCAGGGCGAGCAGGGTACTAAATCCCTCGGGGAGTGCGAGGAAGACTGCGCACACCGCTTACTGAGTGCCTTACCCCTGTGATGATACGGCCCCGTCCTTATAAGGACATATAGGCCACCCTACAACCTGAGGGGTATCTTTTCCAATGCAGTAACTGTGTGCGCACCTCCCTTCCCCGGGAGTTCTCGCCTGGTGTGGGTGCTACATGTGGGTATTGCTGGGTCTGTGGGCCTCCCTACCTTCGCCCCCGTCACACAGACCACCGTGCAGCTGCCGCCACTGCCCAGAGTGCAAAAGGTAGGCGATCTCTGGGTGGGGGTTAGGGTGATCCCTGGGATGGGGGGGTGTTAAACCACCCTCCACTCCAAGGATCACCCTAGTACCTGCTGGTGTGGGCTCTGGGTTGCCGCTGCCGGCACGGCAGCAGCCCGGAGCCTGCACTAACAGGGACTTCGGCTAAAAAACTTTTTAAAAAAAATCCAGGCTGGGCAGGGTGAAAGGGGTGTCCCCCCTTTCACCCACGCAGCCTGGACGGGGGAGGGAAAAACAAATGTCTTCCTTTCTTTTACATTGCGGCCATTCATTTCAATGGCCGCAATGTAGACAAATACGGCACGGGTAACCGGTACCAGTACCCCCAATAACTGGATTAATCTGATACTGCCGGTACAGCAAAATACCGGCAGTATCGGATACCGGGGGAACCGAACTTCCCACCCCAAAGATTTAGGCAGTTGTTAAGGTGGCTTTTACAAGAATCATGCTTCTTTGCCTTCTCAGACAGGTGCTTAATGTCCTTGACACCCGTCTTTGTCCATGCTGCATCACCACCAAACAGCAGGCAATGAAAACAGAACAAAGACTTCCTGGAAACACTGTCACATAGCCACCAGAACTTCTCATACCAGGATGTGTGGAAGCGGCATGTATAGCCTTTCCCTCTGTCCTCTGCAGCTTGTTCGATTTGCAGTTCTGGACGGTGAGGTCCCATGTCTTTGATCTGCAGTTTCTCTTCATAAGTCAGCGTGGTGAATGGCTTTGGGAGAAGAGCATCCACGGTGTTCATTTTTGAAGTGTTGGCTCTGAGAAAAAAAAAGAAAGGAAAAGATGGGGATTTGGCACTGGCAGCACTCTCTCAAAGATATTAACATTCCTCCCCAACCTTTCCTTTTGTCCCTCACCTTAAAATGATGTCTTAATGTGTAATGAAAAAACCTAGTTAATTTCACATATGCAAACCGATCCTTTCCATATAATCCACTGTCACATGCAAAAGTTAACAGAGACAGTTAAAAAACACAATTAACTGAATACTTTAGTTTAAAACCTTTCCTGTAATATGTACCCTACACTTGGTCTTTTTACGAACAAGAGGAAACCACCCGAGACAATCAATTTGAGCCTTCATTAACTTACATAGAATTCATACACTGCTACAGTCTTCGAATGTGTTGACCAATGCTTTCTCGGAGTGCTTAAAAGAAACGTAACTGTCCCGCTCTTGATAGATGGACCCCATCAATGTCATACAGGGATAGCTGATGTCTCGAGAACCTGTGCCAGATTGTAGTAGCCCTCCTTTCGTGACGCAGAAAAGCATCCACTAGTCTGTTCACATTTCTAATTGATTTCCTCAACCAACGAAGTACAGCAGAGTCAGTCAGTTTTGGCCTTGCATTCCTATTGACTGCTCTTTCAATTAAATCTGACACCAAGATGTTGCTCCTTGGAAAGGAGTGGATGATACGGCGCAGATCACCTCTCATGGCAGTCGCCAGTTCAACACCAGTGAGGTTGCCCACATCATTTCCACCACAGTGGATCACGATTCCCGTTGGAGGTGGAACATCATGTCTCCTCTGAATCCTATCCAACGTTGGAATTATCTCGTGCCATCTCATGCCTCCACTTCCGAACCACCAGATGTCATAAATCTGGCTTCCTGAGGAAAAGGTAAGCCCCTTTTCACGGACAAACTTCTCCAAACGGCAAATGTAGGAATCGCCAACGATCCAGATCACTTCTGCCATACTTCGGATCAGGATGCAAACACAACGCAATTGCAATCTGCAGGAGTAGCACAGACATGAGAGATAGACACAGGGGTCTGTCCTCTAACTCCAAGGTACTGCAGAGAGATGGTACAGAATTGCAGGTGTTACAGTACTAAACCAGGCCGCTACAGACCAGCATTTCTAGTAATGCACCCAAGATCACAGGACTAACAGTTGAGTCTCTTGATCTCAAAACCCCAAATGTGTCACATTTCCAGCTTTTTGAACACAACTGAGATCACAAATCACAGGGGGGACCGGATTTGTGGAAAACAGGCTGGGGGTCTTGTCTCTCTTCGTTTCCTAAGTCTGAGCTTCTGGAGAAGGGAACTGCTTACTGGTCCTAGGTTCAATGAAGTGCTGGATGTCTTCTGTCTGCGATTTTATTGTGTAGGGGTGCTTTGTGCAGTACTGTACTAAGGCACAGTGGCACAGCAGGCCCCCGCCCTGCAGCAAACCAGCATCTTGAACTCCAAGCTACAAAATGCCTTGCCAAGCACAATCCCTCAGTTTGGCCCCCAATGGACCAGGGGCTCCACCGCCGGCAAAGCCCCCTTGGCCCTATAGCAAACCAGCGGGAGCTCCAAGTAACCTGGCCCGGCACAAACTGCTTGCAAAGTACAATCCCTCTGTTTGTTCCCCAATGGGTCAGGGGCTGCACTGATGGCAAAGCCCCCTTGGCCCTGCAGCAAACCAGCAGGAGCTCCAAGTAACCTGGCCCGGCACAAACTGCTTGCAAAGCACAATCCCTCAGTTTGGCCCCCAATGGGTCAGGAGCTCCACTGCCAGCAAAACTCATGCATACACACAGCTGACCTGTTCTTAACAGTTTGGATGCTTTCAGGACACCATTTCTAAAAATCTAGGCCCCCACAGACCACCATTCCTAGCGACCACCACACCAAATGCCTGCCCATGTTCAGAGCAGGCCTGTTTTTAACAGTTTGGTGACACCCTTTGGGACTCCATGCCACCAAACCAGGCCCCAGGCCCTCCAGCAGACCAACATCACACCACCAACAAAATGCCTGTTGTCCAAGCTCACACAGACCCCTCCTGTCCACCCCCAGCAAGACACGTGTCCCCCTCTCCCCTCCCCGTGTCTCTCTGTACACCCACTCCCCTCACTTCAGGTTGCCATAGATGCAAATTGTAAGAGGGCACTTATGAGATATGCAGATTGCAGGGCTGCATTGGTTCCATTGGATTTTGCATCTGGCAAATTGGCAACCCTACATATACTCCATTGCCCACTCCCATCCAGACTAAAATCCCCCCATTCCCAGTGCACCCCATAATTTGTAAGTAAATAAAATTCTTAATAAAATCAAAATTAAATTCACAAATCAAAATTAAAGCAAATCACCATTATAACATCCCCCCTCTCAAGACAAGTCCCTCCCGTCCTCCCACCACCCACGGTTCCCTCCCTAAAAAAGCAAAGCCCAACCCTCAGATAGGTCCCCAACTCTGCAAAGTACTTACCAGCAGAAGGACTGCGTCCTCAGGGCAGGCTGAGCAGCGTTTTCTCTTCCCCACTCAAGCGAGGGCAAAATGATCCTGGCCTGGGTGGGCTTCAACGATGATGGATCCACTTGGCACTGCCAAGTGGGTGGCATGGCACACTACACTACCTAACTAGCTTCTTTGAGATGATTATTATTATATAACAAAATACTAATAAATCTAATCTATCTAACACTAAGTGGAGTGAAAAAAAAGTTCCAATTTCAGCCAGGATGGCCAACTGCAAAACTCACTCTGAGAAGAGCAACTGAGTCACACTCTCAGAAAGAGTCAAAGAGAGATAAAATGGCGCCTGGAATCACCTTATATGTGCTCTGCTCCGCCTCTCTCACTCAGTCTCTGCAGCAGGCAGCCCCCACCCTCTCATCACCACGTGAGAGGAAAAGCCAGGCAGAGACACTGGAGGAACACTTTTTAAAAATCAACAGTCACACAAGCACTCTCTCCCCCCACCCCACCCAGCCAATCACATCCACTCCACTCACACGTCACAGCAAAGGCACATGCACACAGAGAACATGGTTCATGGTTGTAACGTTGCAACTCCCCGTCTCAGAGTCCACCGCACCACCCCTCCCCCGAGCGCCAAGGGCTACAGCCCAAATTAGAACCTGCCATGCAGGTTTTTTTTTCCATATTAGCCCCCATGCAACTCTGCCCCCAGCAACCGTCATGTTCCCCAGTGCGCGCTGGACGGCAACGCTAGTCGCCCAGCCCGCGTTTAAAGACATTTGCTCCTTGCAGGGCTCGGTTGGCTCTGGGCTCACCTCCTCCCCCTTTTCCTTTAGTTTGTTTCATTCATTGGTGGTGCAGTGTCCCAGGCCCAGCCCTCCACCTCCCTCCCCCAACGCCGACAAGTCAGAGTGCATTTATTGATCAATGTGCATGCGCAACACGATTACGCATGCACATTGACTGAACCCAGAAGTTCGGGGTCCTGGCGTGGCTGAGACAGCCGCGCCAGGGCTCTGAAGACTCGCAATGATGCCGGCAGCCCGGTGGAAATCAGGGATTCCTTCAGTAACGCCGCGGGGGACCTGGAGCAAGTCGGGAGGGCAGTGCCCCGGGTGTCCTAATGGTAGAGCCGCCGCTGGGGAAAACATTGTCACTATCTTCAAAGGGGAGTGCTGGGGGGGGGGGGAAGGAGGATCCAGGAAAGTACAGACTGGTCAGCCTGACATCAATACCTGGAAAGATTCCAGAACAGATTAAAAACCAGTCAATCTGCATTCTGCAAACATTTGGAAAACAATGCTGTGCTTATTAAAAACCAGCATGAATTTGTCAAGAATAAATCATGTCAGATTAACTTATTATTAGAGCGTGGGCACACTAATAGTTAAGGTGTGTTGAACACTAAATTATAAAGCCCCAACATTCTATTTGCTATAAAATTGGCATGATTAAAGTCAGGATAGTGAAATTTGTAGTGGAGAAGCACTGGGGTAAGCGGTTCCTGATGTGCAAATTAGCCAAATCGGCTGAACAACAGCTGAGATATTGCAGTTTTAAAACTGGTCTTTGAAGGCTGTTTTTTCTCCTAGTCCGACCGTCTCAATCTGGGCAGGGTAGAAGGAGTTAATGTTGGTGTGGAGGAGCTATGAGCATTTTAGAAAATTAGAGGAGGCTCCCAGGGGATACCTTTGGTTTGTTTTTGTTTTTTTAAATTCAATAATTTTAAAGTTATCACTTTGTGAAAAAAACAAACATATTAGCTTATGGAGAGGGGTGGGGCTGCTTAGAAGAGAAACGCTGCTTGCTTGCTTTTCTCCTGACTCTTACTCCCCTGAGCAGGGCTTGTCTTGGGGAAATTCTGCCTCGGGGTTTCAGCGTGCAGGGGAGGACAACTGCCCCTGTGCCCCTGGTCCCCTCCCTCTTGCTGCCGCTCCTTGAACCTGCCTGCCCCTCCATCACCACCACTACTGCCGTCTGCTTGCTGAGAGCAGCAAGGTTGAAGAAGAACAGGTGGAGAACTACCCTGCCTCTCGCTGTGCCTCCCCTTTCTCACGCCCCAGTCCCCGGTGAGTGTCCTGGCAGTTTACCTGGAGCTCCGCACTCAGCTGCCTCCTACTGCCGCTGCTGCTATATTCCAAAGCCCCCCACCAGCAGCCCATGCTGCTGGGTTCAGGGCCCATGTTTCTGCCAGAGTAAGTTCTTCTTTGAGTGGTTCTGACCATCCTCACAACATGCAATTGTGAGAATATTTGGAGCCACTGAAAGAAGAACAGAAGGTTTCTGCCTTGTAAATAAGGTGGTTCTTCGAGATGGGTCTGACCATTCTCACTGATGTGAGAATGTTCAGAGCCACTCGAAGAAGAGCTTACTCTTGCAGAAATGTGGGCCCTTGCCCCAACAGCGCATGCATGCAAGTCACCAGCACAGGGCCTTTGAAATATAATGGCAGTAGGGGGAAGCAGAGAGTGGAGCTCCAGGTAAGCTGCCAAGGCACTGACTGGGAAGTGAGAAAGGGGAGGTGCAGAGAGAGGCAGAGGTGTGTGAGAGGATCGACAGATATTGGGCCACAAAAGAGAGCCAGGCAGAGACAGCAGGTCACTGCCACTCTCCCCCCAGGGACTCTGGGTTAAATGCTGGGCTGGTGAGAATACTGCCAAGCCTCCCCAATATGCCTGCGTGTGTTCCCTGAAGTGCCCTTCTGTCTAGGTTGTAGCAGAGAGGGGAGTCACTGGAGCTAAGCAGCCCCTGTCTGCAGGGGGGAACAAGTCTTGATTTGCCCAGTGAAGTGAGGTTTTGCCCTGGCAGGGAGGTTCATCCTCCTCCCCACACCTGTTCCTAGAGCCTGGGCAAGGAATGGAGCTTCCGAGCCAGGAAGAGCTGTCCAGGCTGCACAGAATTGGCTGCTGCTTGTGTTAGACCAGTAGCTCTTGGTTTTTTAAATTGCATCCGCTTGTAGTAGTTGAGGCCCCTTGCTCCCTCTCTCCCTTTTCTAGCCTTCTCTTGCTTCTCTCCCATATGTGCCTCATCATTTTGGAAAATTTCCCTATCTTGGTTAGGGTGGAGCTAGCCAGCTGTGTTTGCCAGCTGTGCACCACCTCTGTTTCTTCTTGTACGCCTCCCAATACCCCTCCCCCTGTGTGGGGGCATTCCTCACGGGAACAAACAACTGCTCCAAGCTATATGCAGCTCAGCAACATGGAGTTATCAATGGCACTTCTCTCAGCCATGTTATTAAACTTGATCTGCAAAGCAGCTTTTTTAAAAAACAGTTTGGGGGGGTTTTGGTTTTGGGTGGGTTTTTATTTTTATTTTTAAAGGAGTGTCAACCTGAAAATTTCACTTCAATCTGAAATAAACCCTGCCAATTTACATGGCTATTATAAATGCAAAATACTAGAATGTTATATTGCTTCAGCTTTACATGTGTTTGACAGCACTTTGGCCCCTTGCACTCAGATCTGCACAGGTAGAGTCCAAATGCCCGCATGGATCTGAATGAAGAAACAAGTATCTGTATAGGCCAGTGGTCATTGTCCTTGTTTCCCTGTAACATCACAAGTCTGGTTGAGTAGCCACCTCACATATGCATAGTTTTACCAATATAAGCAGTCCTAATTGAATCCATGTAAGTGATATGGAGCTTGACATAAGCTCTGGAGTAGGGTGGACTTGTACACCCAGAAGATTGAAAAATCCGCAACTTTAAGGTGTGTGTGAAAATGCCCTCTGTGGTAGTAAAATGGCTTTTTTTTAAAGTTTGGAGTATTCTAAAATAGTTTGTATTAATGCATTTCTTACTTCTTCCTCAAGAAGAAAACAAGAATACAGTACCTCTTTTGGAATTAGGTTATTCTGCACTTATACAAATGTATGATTTAGACCTAGCTGTTGGCCAAATACTTAAACTTTTTCTAATTATTTTTGATAATTGGGACAAGACACTGTTCACTTAGAATAGTCATTAAAACATGTAAAAAGAAATTTCAGGCACTAGACAGCTCTTGTTTCCTCATACTAATTTGTAGCTTTAGAGTTGCATTTTTCTTTTAATTAAAAAATCCCTCTCTTTCCTCTTGCTCTGCGAAGGACTTAGCAAAATTGACTGACTTTCCAGTGCTAACAAAGGTTTCTCCAAATGCCCAAGTTCATACAGTCAGGGCATATGCTCCATCAAGTCTAGATTTGTATAGACAGACTCCTGAGTAGGGTGGCCATACCTCCCCTTTAAAAGAGGAAGCTTATGAAAAATGCATGGTACAGGGCTGCACTGGAACCAATGCAGCCCTGCAACATGCATTTTTCATGTGTCCTCTTTTAAAGAGGCAAAGTGTGGGTGCATGGAGCCTAAGTTGCAAGTGAGCACAATATGTGTGACTGTACAATGTCTTTACTGCTGACATGACACGAAAATTAAGGTGGGAGCCTTAATTCACAATGTCCATGTTTTTTAGTGCATGACTGAATTTGCAAGTGTCTTAATGCTTCTTGTAAACCAGAGGTATTTTTACTATGGAATTTCCTTTTTTTATTGAGTTACTAGTTTAGTGGATCATGGGAATGCTACAGTAGTGGCCACTCCCCCAGGGTGTTGGGGCAGATGCCCCCCAAGACCCTCCAGGGGTCCCCCCATGCTTCCTGGGGAGTCAGGGACTGCTCCTCAGCTCAGTGGCAGCACTCCTCAGTGGCAGCACTGAGTTTCTCCACTTGTCTAAAGGCTTTGTTTACATTTTAACTCTCCTCCTTGCTGCCTGCAGAGCCAATGAGTCATAGATTTGGCAGACAGCCAGAAGCTAACAACTGATATGTAAACAAAGCCTTCAGGGAAAGAACTGCCTGTGCTTGTGAGTCACTCTGCAAGGGGAGGAGGGGGAGGGGAAAAACATCTCCTGCTGCTGCTCCCCCCTCCCTCTAGCTTTCCTTCACTGATCAGAGAGCTAGAGGGAGGCGGGGACTTAGAGGACCTCCCCAAGGCCCCAGGAAGCATGCGCTGGGCGCTGGCCCAGAAAAGCAGTGCTCTCAGGGGGGATTGGGCAGGGAGGTGCCAGGACTCCTTGACTGGGTTCCTATAGAGGAACCCAACCAATCAGTAAGGCCTAGGGGGCATGTCAGGGAGTCTTTTCTAAACACTCTGGCCACCTCATAGCATCTCTTTCTCTCCCTGGCTCCTCCCCTACCAGAGTGGGAGGAGGAAGGGAAAGAGCTCACTTCTCCTTGCTCCAAACTTCACCAGAGGGGAGAGGAGCAAGTTCCCACTCCCTTTTTTACAAGAGGGGAGGGACTGGGGACTTGTTTGGAGTCCCTGGCTTCATTGTTTGGAGGGAAGAACAACAGAAAGTGCTTATCAGAGTCAGACTAGAGTGATCAGGAAGACTCGTCCTTTCAGAAACCTGATAAGTTTTTGAAAAAACAAATCCCCTGCCCTGATCTCCTGTGAATTGTTCATTTGCTTGTACTTTCTTTTGTCCTCTTCTCCCCCCCCTCCCCCCCCCCAACTGAATGAATTACAGGCAGGGGTAATTACTAATTTTGTGAGCCCTGTTGGAAGGACTGTGTTGCCATGCCTCCTATTCTTTAAAATATGTTTTGGTCTTTGCTGTTTTTCACCCTGTGTGAGACCCTGTCACCCTAATTGTCTGCTTTTGTTCGGGGGGGGAGGACTGAAGGGGGATTGTGTGGAAGGGTTTGTAGTCTTTGGCACTGCAAGGGGTCATTATAAATGCAGCAAACATTCCAGCAGTTTCAAGACTTTGCTGCTGCAAGAAGGCCACCATGCCACACGTTGGTTCACTAATAACTAGTCTTTGCATGAATGTTCCTTTCTGGTTGCAGCAGATATCTTTTACATTGCGAGTTTAGTTTGCAATAGAACTGGGTAGTGTGTTCTGGAGGACAAGTGGAACTTCATGCTGCTGCTTTTCTGGTATGCTAAAGACTTGACATAATATTGTTGGCTTGAGATGGTTTGCTTTGCTTGCTCTGTGTTTGCATGTACACTGCTGGGGTTCCCCCTCCTCTCCCAAGTCCCAAGCATGTCCAAAGGTGGTGGAGATTTTGGGGGGCCCTCACTGGCCATGGCTACTCTTGGTTAAAATGGCCCCTTTGCTGTTTTCCTCCTAAACTGCCTGCTTTCTGTTTTTTGGCTGGGGGGACCAGAGGACTTGGAAGGAAGGGTTTCTAATCTTTGCTGGAATGTTCGCTGCATTTAAAATGGTCCCTTTGCAGTGCCAGTTTCAAGGTTTTTCTGCTGTAAGAAGGCCATTATGCCACATGTTGGTTCACTAATGGCTAGTCTTTGCATGAATGTTCCCTGTATGGTTGCAGAAGTTGCCTTTTACATTGCAACAGAACTATATAGCATGTTTTGGGGCCAGAGAACAAGTGGAACTTCATGTTGTTGCTTTTGTGGTGTGCTAAGGACTTCACATAATATTGTTGGCTTAAGATGCATTGCATTGCTCACTCTGTGTTTGCATGTGCACTGCTGGCCCCATCTACTGTTGGCTCAGCTCCACCTACCATTGGCTCTGCCTACTGTTAGCCTGGCCCCTCCCAATTCTGGCACCACCCTGTGCCCCACCAACCGAAACCCACCAGCCACCACTGGAATGCCATGGACATAATATATATTTCAGCAAAGCATTTGAAAAAGTCCCTCATAATATCCTTGTTGACAAGCTGGTAAAATGTGGGCTAGATGATACTACCATTAGGTGGATTTACAGCTGGTTGAAGAACCATACCTAAAGAGTGCTGAACCAATGACTCATCAGTCTGGAGGAAGGTATCGAGTGGGGTGCTGCAGGGCTCTGTCCTGGGTCTTGTACTGTTCAACATCTTTATTAATGACTTGGATGAAGGAGTAGAGGGAATGCTTATCAGATTTGTAGATGACACAAAACTGGGAGGGATCGCTAACACCTTAGAAGACAGAAATTAAATTCAAAATTATCTCGACAGGATGGAAAACTGGGCCAAAACTAACAAAATGAAATTCAACAGAGCTAAATGTACAGTTCTGCATTTAGGTAAGAAAAATCAAATGCACATGTATAGGATGGGTAAATACCTGGCTTGGCAGCAGTACGTGTGAAAACTTTGAGGGGTTGTAGCTGATCACAAACTGAACATGAATCAGCAGTGTGATGCAGCTGCTAAAAAGGCTAATGCAATTTTAGACTGCATTAACAGAAGCATAGTATCCATGTCACAAGAATTAATAGTTCAACTCTGTTCTGTGCTGGTCAGACCTCATCTGTGGTCTGAACCTAAGTGGTTCAGATCATATCTTTTATAAGACCAGTCTCTGTTGGAAAGTGTATGCAAATGTCCCTGAAGGGACCTGTGTAACTCTAGCGCTTGCATATTCACCAACAGAAATTGGTTCAATAAACGGTATCATCTGCTCTACTTTGCCTCCATCTCTTACATTTGGGACCAACACAGCAACCAGACTCTCTCCAGAATAAAGTGTCTGAAATGGGAGATTAAACTATGGAACGTTATAGTGATGAATTGAATCATCCCTTTCCTCTTTGTAGAGATTTGATGCCATTTGGGAACGTTGCATGGAGTTTCAAAAGAAAGTTGCCTCCATTTTGTGCATATGCAAAATGGTAGTGCCCTGTACTGCACATGAACAAAATGGTGATACATTACATGATGCCACCATTTTGCCATAGGTCGCATCCAATTTGGTTCTCTGGCCAAACACAGACCGGACTGGACAAGAATGGGTGGATCCATTGAAGACAGAACCCAACCTGAATTTTCATTTTAGCCCTAGTGTGTGTAGATTTTTATATTTGTTTCCCTTCTAAATTAAGCTTAAATGCACTGAACCTGAAAAAAACTGGCACAAGTGACTCCACGCTGATGTCCGTACAACTGCAGTGGTTCTAGCGCTTTCCAAGCTTCAGTCTCAAACTATATCGCTCGCCATGTGCTACTTGGAGATCCACCTTGGCGTGATGCGAGTTTGCTAACATAAGTTGCTCTAGGCTGATACACGTGCAACTGGCAGCAAAATTTGGCAAATGGAAGCAAATAGATTTTCTTGTAATTAGAACACATCATGGATGGAGCTTGACCCTGAATTTGGAAATTTTCTTCCTCTTAGTTCTGCAATAAAAGACAAAGCTAAACTGAGCATGCCAATGAAACTGATACATCTGTCACTAAGCCTGGACCAGATCAGGAGGTTATGTTTTGAACAACATTACAAAGGATGAAATACTAGAGATTCCATTAGGAACAACTGCTTCCTTTTCTTTTCAGCCCATATAAGCATTATGACTTCTCCACGAGACTGAATGCCTGCTTTTTACACAGAAGGGAATGTCAGGCTGGCAGCAGAAGGTTCAAATCAGGCCATAGAGTTATCTGATGCAAGAAACTAAATATAGACACTGGTGGGGAAAGGTTGCCCCCTGCAGGGTTTGTGAATCCTTCGCTGCGAGGGGCAACGTATTTAATGGACATGCCATTGATTCTCTGCAGGACCCTTCCATCCTGATGATACAGAGGAATGCTCATCAAATGGTTCCAATAAACAGTAAACTTTTAGTGACCTAGGAAAATAGCCTTGGCCCCTCTGACACCCACTGTTGTCCGATAGTCTGAATCCATGAGAGAGTTGTTTGTAGTTTGGTTTTGCCATTTTGGGCAATTGCACCTGTGCAATAGAGCTAATATTGCTGAAATGAAATAAGAAAAATACTGAAATAATTGAACTGAGGGAAAACTTGAAAAAACAAACCCAACCTTGGATATAAGGTCCCAGTCCAGGCAGAGTATTTTTGTTGGATTTGACCATTTTATTTTATTTTATTCCCCTTTTTGGGTACTTGTTTCAGCTCTACAAATAACGAAGTCATCTACTAACCAAGTATCAAAGTATCCGATAACGCAGTACTCAATAGCAAAGTAAACAAAGTCGTCAATAACTGACCAATATCAGTGACAAATTTCACAACTGCATTGAGTGAAACGTAGACCGTTAGGAAACGGGTATCCCAATTCCTTTTTCAAATCTGGAGCTATGAATTTGCTTCATTTCTAGAAATGAGCTAATTCATCTTTGTGAAATAACAGGTCGGTAATTCTTTGTACTTGCATATGTCTGCCCATCCAGTGATACAGACAAACGTCACTGACTTTACGTATTCAGCCTCCCAACACCCCTGGGAGAACTTGATTTTATTGTCCTCCTTTTACAAATGGAAAGTCTGAGGATAAGTTATTCCTGGGCACAGAAGAAATTTGTGGCAGAACCAGGTGTTAAATGCTCCCTTGTTTAAATAGAAATCTCATGCAATAACTGGAAAGAAGTTCATTATGCTTTGAAAATTGAATCTCAAAAGGCACATTTAATAATGCATTATTAGAATGCATTCTGTAACACTTTAATCTTGAAGTCCCTCTGAATAAAATCATATTATACGGTGGGGGGGGGGGGGATCTAATGAAATGCATCTACCTTTTGAGGTGAAAGGGAATAACCCACATTTGATGCTGGAAGAATAACACGTAGCACCAATGAAAAATCTAGACTTTTGATTCTAATAAAAGATCTGCACTAGTCACACCCTGTCAGGACTTGGTGGCTTCAGGACTAGAACCCAGACCTTCAGGGTGGGCTATTCAGGATGTTCCAAGCACAGCAGCCTGGGAATCCAAACAAACTATGCCTCCTCCTGACTTGCACTGCCTTGACTTCCTGGACTGGTTCTCTGGCCACAGACCTGTGCTATGGTCCTGACCTTGCTTCTGGCTTGTCCTTCTGGACTTGACACTGGTAGCATGAATACCCTGGGTTGGCATTTAAGATGGATCCCAGAATCACCCTGTTGGCACTGCTGCCTTGAGGCTGAGATCCTGGGACACACCAGAACTTTTGACTTTTAAGGTCTAATCCACTCTCCGAATTCTGACTGCTTTGTGAGGCAAGGTGAGGAGGAGGAGAAGGATGAGTGAGAAAATTGCATCACTCAGAAGACTACATGACCACACAGCTCCTACTGTTCTGGTTATGTGGTGCACTCTCTAGTCCAACAGAAGTAGTGGCCACGTCTGGTTGTTGCTCCATAGTGCCCTCTGTGGTGACTGAAGCTGAAGATCAAATCCCCTTGTCACTCATCAATTGACAGGTAGGATTGCCACCTCTACAAGTTTCACATGGATATCTTCTGCAGAGAACCCCAATTTTAAATAAATAAATAAATTTTCTCCTGGTCTGCTAGGGTTGTTCATGGCTAGCTGGAGAACTGGGGTAGCAGGGGGCAGCCATATCAAAAAGGGAGTGGGCTATAGGGACCAAGATGTTACGACTCTCTGAAAGAGCAAGGTTATGTCAGAAAAGGGGTATGGAAGCCCCTTTGCCCCATCCCCTTTAAATGTGGTCCTGCCCCTTTAAGGGTGTTAACAAATGAGACATTGGCCCACATCAGGTGGCTGTCCATCTGTTCATTTATTAGGTGTTTGTCCCCACCTGCCACATGGCCACCACCCATTGGACATGCAGCCCTCATGCATGGCGGGGTCCCAGAGAATCCAGGCCCTCCATGCTCTTGACCAGAACCTTGGGTGGCTCTTCGAACAAGGACTGGCTCTTGCAATTGAAGGGATATACTATGAGAGTCATGGTGTTTCTGTCCTCATTGACCCGTGCTGGCTCCAGGGCAGAGACGGATATAGAGGAATGTCTGTCAGTGGTCACGGCTTCCATTTTGGGACCAGGAGTGGCTGCAGAAGGAGTGACTGAAGCAACAGAATGCAGTAGAGGAGCCATATCCACCTGCTTTTGGTCCCTGGTGAAGGTGCAGTCATACAGGCAGAATGCAACAATGACGCCATCCACACAGAGGAACTGGTCAAGGAGCTCATAATAGAGTGATGTTTGCCTTCCATGGCCAGAGGCAAAGTTTTTGTCCTAGATCTCCTTGTATTGTGCCTCAAGTCCTTGGCCCACTACTAGTACTGGTCATGTCCCGGTGCTGGTACTGGTAGCCCTACTATGCCATTTGGATCAGAATATCATTCCTATAGCACTTCACCAGGGCATATTGGACCTTTTGTTTCCCCTGTAGAGCGATGAAGGCTGTGGCCTCTTTCTCAGTTCAGAGAATGTAGCGTTGGCAGACGAATTTTCAGGTAGGGGTGAAATGAGATTTTGCCTTAGGGAAAATCCCATTGAGAATAACCTTCTCAGTGAGATTTTCCATCTTGAGAATCTTGCAAGAATTAGCATTCTCTCAAGATTCTCAAAAATGGCCTCTGGGCAGCTGTCCATGTGCAGATTGGTTGTGACAGCCATTTTGCGCGTGTTCCGAGATTCTTGAGAAACCTCAAAAATGCTCGAAGCATGCACAGAATGGTCACTGGTGGTCTGCACATGCGCAAAATGGATGCGACTGCCAGTTTGCACATGCCCAGAGCATTTAAAAGATTTTCAAGAATCTCCTGAGATACAGATCTCAGATCAAGCTCTGTATCCTTCGAATGATGGGAGGCAAAGCTGCACAGCTTTGTTTTCACATGAGACAAAAGCTGTGCAGCATTTGCCTCCCAGAGTTTTTCCTGGAGTCAAATGCTATGCATAGTGTACTGTTAGAAAGTGGTCTAATCCTTGTTCTCAGTATCCTTGATCTTCTTTCCAGGGGTAAAAAATAACACATGGATTGAGGGTGGGTGGAGCCCCCTCCCCAACATTTGAATGCAGGTGGGAGTCATGGGGGCAAAAACTAAAAGGGGGGATGCCCCTTGCACCCCAGCTAAGTTGAGTGTGGGCAGTGTTTGATCCAGGAAAGATGGACCTCTCTGCAAAGTGGGTATGGTACGGAGATGGCATTGGTGGCCTTGGTGGACGAACTCCGTCTGGCGTTGGACCAGGATCATCAAACCTTACTGGTCCTAGACCTTTCGGCTGCATGCGACCACCAAGAACACCCTCTCCATTATGGCCCCCCGCTAACCTGGGGGACCTCCAAGAAGGTGCCCCCAGCGGACCACAAAGATCGCCCCAGGACCCGAGGAGTGAGGCGGTCGCTCTGATTGGAAAGGCCCAAGCCATATAGGGCTTTAAAGGTT
Source organism: Sphenodon punctatus (assembly GCA_003113815.1). NCBI lineage: Eukaryota > Metazoa > Chordata > Lepidosauria > Sphenodontia > Sphenodontidae > Sphenodon > Sphenodon punctatus. The sequence goes on along the minus strand of QEPC01007559.1, from coordinate 6,769,277 downwards.
AAAACCAGCAAATTGAATCAGGCTCGAAATGCTATAGGCAACAAGTGCAGAGCTCGGAGCACTAGTGTTATGTGCTCCCTACGGCCCGTCCTTATCAGAAGACTGGCCGCCACATTCTGCACCAGTTGCAGCTTCCGAACCATCACTAGGGGCAACCCCATGTAGAGTGTGTTGCAGTAATCCACCTTCAAGGTGATGAATGCATGGATGAGGGTGGCAACACACACCAAACCATCTCACAACTTCCCCCAGGGGTTGCATATAGATGTTAAACAATAATGGAGACAAAATAGAACCTTGAGGTATGCTGCAAGAGAGGTCCCGGGGGCTAGATGTTTCTGCCCCCAATACCATCAGCTGGCTCCTTCCTGAGAGGAATGAGCGGAACCATCCAAGGGCCATCCCATCCACACACCCCACCCCCACCCCCAGGGACCACAATCATCTCAGCAATAATATTTATTTATTTATTTATTTATTTATTTAAGCAAATTTGTATCCCACCCCTCCTGAAAACAGCTCGGGGCGGACAATAACCCATGGTCCACTGTATCAAAAGCAGCCGAGAGATTTAACAGGACAAGTAGTGTTGAATGCCCTGAGTCCATCTCTCGGCGGAGGTCATCCACCAAGACCACCAATGCAATCTTGATGTCATACCCTGGGTGAAACCCCAATTGAAAAGGGTCTAGAAAATTGATGCCATCCAGGTGACCCCGGAGCTTTTGGGCCAAAACCCGTTTAATAACCTTCCCTAAAAAGGGAAGGTTAGAGACAGGCCGGTAACTGGCCAGTGCGTCAATGTCCAAAGATGGTTTCTTTAACAGGGGCTGATCCACCACCTCCTTGAGGCAATCTGGCACCCTGGCCTCCCGAAGGGAGGCATTGATCACCCCCGCCAACACCGGCCCCAAGGTCTCCCTGGAGGCTTTCACCAACCAAGACGGGCATGGATCTAATTGGCAAAAGGTGGCCCTAACAGACCCCAGGACACCCACGGCATCAGCCAACATCACTTCCTGAAACTTCCCACAAAGATGGACCAGATGGGGCATCCATAACCCCAAGCTCTCCTTCCTTTGCATCAATCCTGGCTCCAAAATCATGCTGAATCCGAGCAATCTTCTCTGCAAAGTAGGTGACAAACTCCTCACAGTGGGCATGGGATATCTCCCCCTCCAGGTGGAGGGAAGCCAAACTGACCAGCCCCCTCACCACCCGGAAGAGCTCTGCTGGACACAACTTTGCAGCAAAGAATTCCTTCTTTGCTGCCCTCATGGCCACAGCATAGGACCGCAAATGGGACTGATGCTGTAGCCAAGTGGATTGAGCGTGAGAACAACACCAGCGTTGCTCTAACCGCCGTCCCTCCCGCTTCATGCACCGCAGCTCCTCAGTAAACCAGGTTTGGAGAGGCATGATATCAGTATGCCGATGACACCCAGATCTACCTCTCTTTTTCACCTGATGCAGGTCCTGCAGTCCCAGTGCTTAGTGCTTACCCAATGTCTGGCAGCTGTTAGGGATTGTATGAGAGTGAACCAATTGAAGCTGAATCCACACAAGACTGAAGTGATGATGGTTGACCAACCCTGTGACTTGGAGGGGACTGGGACCTCTGTCATTGAAGTGGTCCAGCCCCCTCTGGTTACCCAGGTTCATAGCCTTTGAGTGCTTCTGGACCCCTTGTTGCACCTGGAACATCAGGTTGTGGTGGTGGCCAGGAGCACTTTTCACCAACTCCATCTGGTGAGGAACCATCCATCCATCCTTCCTACCTAGATTACTGCAATCCCAGCACCCCTCAGAGGTGAGTTTCCATGAGTAGATTACACCTGTGCTTTACAGTCTACGCTGGTTTCCTATACCTTTCCAGGCACAATTCAAGATGCTGGTTTTGACCTTTAAAGCCCTAAATAGCCCCAGAGAGGTGTTCTCAGTTGCTGCCCCAGTATTGTGGATCTCCCTTCCCCGGAGGTCCGTCGGAGCCTGAGCATATTCTGCAGGGGTGTCAAAAATTTCTTTTTTGGCAAAATATTTGGCAGGTGGGGATAGGGGTTAGAATAGGTGAATTTAGGGGCAAGGGTGGGGTTTTTAAAGGGATTTTTTAATTGTATTCTTTTTGTTTAATTATGTAATCTGCCTTGAGCCTCAGGAGAAGGGCAGGGTAGAAATAAATAAGCAGGAGAATTGTTCTGCTACTGAAATTTGATTGTAAAGGAGCTTCCATTGATATTTTTTGCAAGGGTATTCAGAATTAGAGATTTAATTTGAAGATGGTCCCAGCTGGAGACAACACCAGTTCTATTTATATTCTAAATAATTCTGGTCTAAGGGTGTTTTGAAATATTTTTACACAGGCAATGCATGAGTGATGTTACTTGCCTCCTAGATTTTGTGTTGCTTGGCTTTCTGCTTTTCTGAGCAGGCACCACCATGATCGTTACTCCAAAGTGAGAATCATTTAAGCAGTAGCCATAGCACCTTCCAGGAGCTCCTCCCTTTTGCACTCAGAACGGATCCAAGGCTGCCACTGATGTGCTAGGCTGCTATTCCCTGCAAGTTCCCCACCCGTTTTGTGTCAAGGGTGGGGGTTCAGTGCCACCCTACTTTGCTCATCTTTCGCCTACATGACTACCTAGTACCTACCACCCTTCTGAGTTTGACCAAGAGTCTCCAGTTTTTGAACCAACATCTCTGGGTGATGTCCCTATTTCCTCTGTTGTCCAGAATGTCACTAGGATCTTTTTCCATAGGGACAGGACCACATCAGAAAAGGAGTGGGGCAAAGAAGTTCTTGCACTCTGTGGAATTATGTAACATCATGACACTCCGAAGGGGGCATGGCCAAACTGGAAATAGGTAAGAGAGTTCCTTTGTCCCCTTTGGTGTGGCTCCACCCCTTTTGGGTCAAAGGTTGGATCAAAGGTTCTGAGAATGTGGCAGCTGAAGTGACTAGCACTGAAACTCAGCCCTCCATTTTCCTTGGGAAGCACAGAGAACCGGTGCATTCAGCCTTGATTTTCCGAGTTCCAAGGAAGGGCCCCAAAAATTCAGAACTTGGCCAAACCTTGGTCAAGGGCAGGGAAAGGGGCCAGAAGGCAGAGAAGTGGCCCTTTCTGAGCATGCGCGGTCCTTTTCAAAGATGGCGCTAGCAGTGTCAGCACCATTCAGGGCCTTTCCAAGCATGCTCTTTTGTTGTTTTTACTTTCAAACTTACTGGGAAGAGACCACGCATCATGTAATCACGCATCGATGGTTCTGTTCAGCCGAGTTCGGTTTGGCCGAACTTGGCCGAACATTCAAAAATAGCTAAATCGAAACCGAAATGAAATAGAAACTGAAACTTAATTTTTAGCCCTGGAAAGACGTTTTTCCTGGCCCCGACCTCATCCGAACACAACCGAACTGTTCAGTTGTTCGAGAGTTTGGTTCGGACGTCCAAACAGACTGACTTCTGTCTGAACTCCGAACATCCAAACTGCGTTCACCCATCCCTTTCTCACACACGCTCTCCTTCTAACTGATCACAAACACAATCATTCAGACACAGTATACACAAACTCTCACCTCACACACTCATTCAAATTGATCAGTCACACACAGTAGACCAGGGGCGAAGCTAAGGTGCAATGGGCCCCTGGTCAAGAAGTCAAGATGGTCCCCCCTCTTTGTGTCCTGCCGGTGGGCCTAGGGGTTCTGCCCAGCTCAGTGGGCCTGGGGGCGCTGCTATCAAACACATGATACCCAAAATGCAGCCAGCCTATTAAGCACATTATGCCATGAAAAGAGACATAAATAACCAGTTCAGCTGTGCCCTCATAATCAATTAATGCTGCTCCCACCCCATAAAAAGTTCATTTGTGCCCCCGCCCTCCATATAATCCATTCACGCTGCCCCCCCCCCACCCATAACAATTTAATTAGCACCCTCAGGGCAGCGTGAATGGATTATATGGGGGGGGGGAGGTTGAAAATGAACTGGTTATGGGGTGCGGGTTTAAAGACAGTATTCCTGTTAGCAATAACTTCATTAAGAAGAGTTAGTGAAATAGCAGCCATAATAATCTCAGAACCATATTTGCAGCTTTTCCAAGATAGAATAGATATTTCTTTACATCCTAAAATGTATTTCCTACCTAAGGTAGTATAAGTAAGAAAGTTGTGAGAATGTGGCCCTTTTTACACGGGCCTCTCCTACCCATGAACATGCAGATTTCTGTGTGTTCATGGGTGGGGGAGCCCTGTGTGAATGACATGGCGTGTGCGCCCCCACCTATCACGCATTCTCACTCACCCCCATCTTGTCCCCACACATGGAGCAACTGGGGGAAATGGTGGTTGCTCTGTAGGTGCAGATGAATGGGGGGTGAGTGGGGATGCCTGTGCGGCCATGTGCATGCCCCACCCATGCATCGGCGTGCCCACGGACCTGGCAGAGCTGTGTAAAAACAGCCTGTGAGGAGCCACTTGAAGAAGAACAGAAGTTTGCTGCCTTGTAAACAAGGTTCTTTGAGATGGCTGAGAACATTCTCACAACATCCACCCTTCCAGCCCTGCATAGAATTTTCTTCTTGTCAGAGCCTCCAGGGGTGGCACTGGCAGGGGGGACCGGCAGGCACCGACTCTCCTGCGGCCACTGCGGGCAGTCTGGCAGTACCGTGGGGGAGCTCAGGGGGGCTGCCCCTGTAGTGGATGTCCCTGAGCTGGCCGTGCAGCATGCTCCCCAGGTTGCTGAGCAACCAGAGACTCAGCTGCACCACAGCACGTGGCTACAGGGGCAGGACCCAGCAGGACATGTGGTCATTTCATCCATGGGAGCGTGGCCCCCGATCAGGGAGTGGGAGCACCTGAATGAAAGCGTTGGGAGAGGATAAAGTAGCTGGCAGGGCCTGCCTTCCCCATCGGTAATCTGTTGTGAGAAACTGGCCCTTGTTGTGTATGGTAGCAGCAGCAGTGATTGTGAGCAGCGTGGCGAGTGCATGTGTGGATTGGAGAGCGTGAGAGGGTGAGTGACAGAGTGTAGGTGGGGCATAGTGGGTGTTAGTGGGAGATTGGAGAGTGACAGACAGCTAGTGGGTGTGCAAGGCTGAGCGTGTCCCCCCCCTTTACTGGTGTGTTGTACATCGTTGAGTGCATGAACCCCATAGGAGTGCGTGTCCTGTTCCCCCCACCCCACCCCTCGGTGACCCAGCCACCCTGAACCCCCAGCCACAACTCCGTGGCCCACACGGTGAACCCAGGATTCCCCGGACGAGAGGAAAAAGATACTGTGAGTGTGTGGGAGGCTTTTCCTTGTTCCTGTTCCCTTCCCCCGTTCCCTGCGGGGGCTACCAGGTCTCACTCCCTCTGATGATCCGGGTTGCTCCTCAATAGAGGAGAAAGCCTTAGGTGAACTGAGGGTCCTTCTTTTCCGTGTGAGATCTTGGTGAGCCCAGGGGAGAATGGGCAGGGTTGCAGGGGACACTAGCGGCTGGGTACTCTTTCCCCTACCCGAACCCTAGAAAGGGTTGGAAAGAACTATCATTCTGAGGGGGGAGAGTGCTTTTTATGTTAGCGCAGCTCGAGACCATCACGTGGTCTATTATTTGAATATGGTGAGCACTGAGCATGGACAATCCCATTGCGAAAATGTTCACAGACATCTTGAAGAACCTTCTTTACAAGGCAGCAACCTTCTGATAACTCACATGGGTAGGTGTCCTGCTGCTGCTGCTGGCAGGCAGAGGCAGGTGAGGGATCTTCATTGTTTGTAATCACAGAACACACGTGTTGCTGGAGGAAAGCTAGAATGGTCACCAACTGGAAGTTTTTGCTCTACTGACTCCTATTGAACAGCATAGGTGCTGTTCAATGAGATGGTCCCTGCCCCAGGGAACACACAATCTAGAAGAGACAAAGCAGAGGGGAATATAGGGAGAGACATGAATACATTCATGAATGAAGTTGGGAAGTCATTGGTGCATGCACTTAGGGCAGAATCAGACGTGTCTTTAAATCGCACAGCTGCCTCGGCGGTATCGTGTGATTTAAAGAACCCCGCACTTCCGGGTTGGTGTGAATGCGGTGAGTGCGCACATTTCCACCTAGCCCGAATGTTTGGAGTGCGGTTTGAAAAGTTGCTAAGTGCGGGGTTCTTTAAATCGCATGATGCCGCCGAGGCAGCTGTGCGATTTAAAGACACGTCTGAATGCCCTCTTAGTTTAGCTAGAGGAGAGGGAGCTCCTAAATGACAGGATAGAAGAGGAAGCATCAGTGAGCAGCAGTCTGAGCGGTTGAGAAACTAGAGGAAGGCTAATGGAAGAGGTAGGTTTTAAGGAGGGATTTGATGGTTTGGAATGAGGGAGGAGAACAAATGTGTTCAGGGGGCGCATTCTAGGCATAGTGGAAGCTTGGAAGAAGGAGCAAATACATTTCAAGGAGCAGGAGATTTGGGGGCGGATGAGGGTGGGTGGCAGAGGAAGAGCAAAGCTCCTAGGTAGGAAGGTAGCAGGAAGCAAGTGTGGAAACATTGGAAGGGGGGGAGGAGGGGAGGGTAAGAGCATAAAGAATTTTGAAGGTCAAGACAAGAAGTTTGTGTCCTATTGATCTATAGAGATGGCACAAGATGAGCAGCAGTGGAAGTGCCCCATATTTCACTGATGCTATCTTTTCCTACATTTGAGGTTGACACCTCTCCAAGTGAAAGCATAAAAGCAGCTTGTTCTGTATTAAAGCTGAAATGGATAGCGTTTTGTCATCTGTGGGCTCTGGGTTCACTTTTTCAGGTAGCTATTTGAATACTCAAATAGTATCTGTGACCAAAACAGGTACTCACATATCTGCTTTTGGGAGGTTGTTTTTTGTTGTTGTTGTTCAGCTTTTTGGTCCTTTTGGTATTTGCTATGTCGGTTTTGGCAATTGCACATGTGTAGTAATGCTAATATTACTAAAATACCAAAACAACAGAAAAATGGAATAACCAAAGTGGATACTCGATAGAAGGGGTATCTGTTGTTACCTGAACGACCATTTTTGGTTGGGGTGTGATATATTCAACAGGTTTACCTGTTTTTGGAGTCCTCATTTCAGTTCTAGCCTGAACTCCATGGCCATCCCAAGCCTCTCTTGATGTCACCACTATGCTAAGTGTTGTTAAAAAAATGTGTCCATGCAAATGCCATTGATGAATGGGAGTTTTATCAAAGTGAGGAGTTCAGCACACAAGCTGATTACACTTAGAAGAGCCAGAAGTATTTGGTAGTAATATCTCTGTCTTCTGGGACTCTAGCCCATAGGGATATTTTGCTAGAAATGCAAGAAAGTGGTTAGGGTTGCAGGCAATATTGCTTTGGAAGCATTTAGCAGTAAGATGTAGAGAAATGACTCTGTGCATTCCATTTCCGTTGAATCAATTCCATTTTTGAGAAGCTGTGTGTGTATAGTTTCATTACCATTAATTTCAAAACCCAGTTACCGTCCCGCCTTTCCAGTTCCTGACTGATGGAATTCCTCTACTCCTTATTGGATGAAGTTATCTGAGGCCCTGGGGGTAAAAATCTGAGAGAGGCTATTATGGTGATAGAATCTGTATGGATTATTTCAAGCCAGGACAAATATTCCTTTTGTTATTTATACGGATTCTCTGACACATTATATAAATTTACAAATAGGAACAGCAAAGTACAGGCACCTTATTAAGATAATTCTATACCTGCTTTATTAAGACTCCATCTCCCAATATTGCCCCAGAGCATCATGTTTACAAATTGTCTATTACAATGCTAAACATGTTGCATGACTGGAACAGCAGAACAACAGTATCTCCGAGGTAGGGTACACTGCATTTTCCATAGGCCAGTGGTACACGGTGTCGACTTCATGGAACACTAGTAATCTGTGAGGCCATAGTATATGGCTTTCAGCTGGTCCATGGAACCATCACCATTATACTGTTTTCAATGATAGGTTTGATGATAATGGTGCATTGTGACCCACACAGAATTTTGAGGATTGATAGTGGTCACAAAAATATGGGGTTAGATGCCATAGGCATTGTGGATCTGTATTCCACAAGCTGCAGTTTTTTCAAAGTATGGACCCTCTATTGATGTCAACAAGAATTGGGCGGGCAAGTCAGTGCCTTTTCTCAGAGTGTTTGTAGCAATTAGTGTTGACTTTTGCACCTGAGCGGTGGGGAATTACCCCTGAGCTTTTGATGTGGACTGTACAGAATGCAGATTAGAATGATAGCAACATTGGGTGTTTTTAGACGGATGCAGGGCTGCCCACCCCCAAAGATACTCTGGGCGTGCATCTCCGTGTCTGCCCACTCCCAGTCCTGCCTGGGTCCACTTCACATGGACCCAGCAGGTTCCTTGCCCCCGGCCCCCCCAACACCACCATAGAGTTATGGGCAATTGCCCAATGCTCTGAATTGGCACCCCCAACTCCATGGTGTTGCCTGGGGCAACAACCAGCTGGAAGCAGAGCTGTGGCATGGGTCTGTGCATCAGACAGACAACTGCCCTCCTTGGGGCTGGTGCCCTGGGTTTGGCTGGCCCGGATGTTCTGGAGCACCAGTGGCAGGACTGCCCCCCTACTCTGCCTGCACATCTAGTGGGGCGCCTTTCGATGGACAGGCCATCCGGGGTTAAGCCGGCTGGTGTGGCCAGCACCAGGGCAGCCTATCCATCTGAAAACATCTATTGTTACAAAACCAGATTTTGAGAACAAAAACATTCAGTTTCCATTGTGCAGACTTCTCATTGCAATTTTAGTAAGTTAACTAAATGTTCAACAAATTCCAAGACTGGAGCAGCTACATGCTCAGGAATTGAATGGTACAGTCCCACCAGAGCCCAGTACACAGTATCAACCTTGGAACACTCTTGTCTTAACGCGCGTGCACACACACACACACTTCAGAACTCCCCCATCCATGGGGCACTAGGTATAGGAGAGATGAGCAAGAGAGGAATCTCTGATCTGTGGAGTGAGGTTCAGCTATGAGTCAGATGGATCGCTGCTCCTTTTGAACAGTCCTAGTTCTACTGCCTGCTAAAAAGAAGAGTGAATCAGTGGCAGGTCTTTAACTGCAAAATCTAAGACTGATTTTGCAAGCTGCCTTGCATATTAGTATTAATTAGTTATGTAACACCATGAATGTGCCTGGCATAGAAACAGTTCTCTGCCCCAAGGGACTTGTAATCTAGATCCCTGCATCTACACAGGACACTCGTAAATGTACAAGGATTAGTTTGCACCAAGAAGCTTGCAAGATTATCGCCTTTAGAGTGGTCAAGATTTCAGTAGTGTTGCACTTGGATTTTTTTAAACAACTAAATTAAACTGGTGCAAAGTCCTATGTGGGTACTCTTAATACATTGTAAATTTGTCCTGAGTAAATTGTCCATTGTAAATTCCTGAGCCAGGGGGCCAGGAGACAAGCAAACAGGAACAGCAAACAGGGAAGTTTGCCTAGGAATGCTGCTGTGAGCAGGGGAGCGTGCAGAGGACCCAAGGAACGGTGAAGGGTTTGTCTGGGAGAGGGGTCTGTGTTTGTTTGAGGACAGGCCATGTGCTCCGAGGGGTTGTTTCTGGGCGGGGCGATGAGGAAGCAGAGTGTTTGACTGCCTGATTGTCCTATTGTGTGTGGAGGTTGCTGTGAATCAGGGTTGATTAGGGGGCAGAGCTAGAATCTGCTGACTCAGAGGCCAAGCCACCAGAGTATACAAGAAGAGCAGACAGGCAACGACCCAGGAGCTGGCAGCCCAGGAACAGAAAACAGGGAAGTTTGTCTAGGAGGTCGTCATAGGAGGGTGCTGTGGAGGGCACACCCTAGACAGGTGAGTGACTGTATTCACATATACACCTACGCTTAGCTCCCATCCATTGTAGTTAAATGCATAACTAGGGTTAAACCTAACATCTCACTAAACAAGAAAATGCAGACAGCAGACCAGCAGCGGGATGGGGGCTACCCAGTCTTTTGCACCAAGTATCACATGTATGATTATTTTCCTCTTGGGGAGAAGTCATATGTGTGCACCTGATGCAAAGAGCTCCTAGCTCTCAGAGAACATGTACGGTCTCTGGTGGCTAGAGTGGCCGAGCTGGAGGAGCTGAGGTAGACAGAGAGGTATATAGAGGAGTCCTTCAGGGACATAGTAGAACAGTCCCACCTCCACTCTGGCAGCCCCTGTGCTGCTTTGAAGGGCGAGGTCTCCAGGGAGGAGAGCACAAATGTGAAATGACAGGAAGCAATCCCGTAGCTGGGACCTGCCTTCCGGGTAATGTCTTATCCTCTCACACGAGGATATTTCTCCAGGGGGTGTGTGCCCAGAAGGGTGGGAATAGGACAGCTGTGGTAGTTGGGGATTCGATTATTAGCAATATAGATAGCTGGGTTGCTGCTGGCCATGAGGACTGCATGGTAACTTGCCTGCCTGGTGTGAAGGTAGCAGATCTTACATGACACATAGATAGAATCCTAAAGAGTGCTGGGGAGGAACCTGTTGTTGTGGTCCATGTTGGTACCAATGACATAGGTAGATATAGGACAGAGGTTCTGGAGGCCAAATTTAGGCTTCTAGGTAGTAGATTCAAGTCCAGAACCTCCAGGGTAGCCTTCTTGGAAGTGCTGCCTGTTCCACGGGCAGGACCCCATAGGCAGGCGAAGCTCCAACATCTCAATGTGTGGATGAGACAATCATGCAAGGAAGAAGGCTTTAGATTTATCAGGAACTGGGCAGCCTTCTGTGGAGGGAGGAGCCTATACAGACGGGATGGACTCCACCTTAACCAGAATGGAACCTGGCTGCTGGCACTAAAAATTAAAAATGCGATAGAACAATTTTTAAACTAGAACCTGGGGGAAAGCCTACGGGCACTGTGGAGTGCACAGTTCGGAATTTGGCATCTATGCAGGATGATGTTAACTTAGGGGATTCAGAGTTACTTAAGACTGAGAAAGGGATAAAAATTAAGGGACTTCAGGTGGAATTTGCAGGAGAACAGATAAATAACAATTCCAGGGTGCCTGATACAGTCCCCTATAATGTGTACAGTAAGAAGAATAAAAACAATACACATAAATGTCTATATGCAAATGCTAGAAGCCTACAAAGTAAGATGGGAGAATTAGAGTATATGGTGCTAAATGAAGATCTAGACATTATAGGCATCACAGAGACCTGGTGGAATGAGGATAACCAATGGGACACTGTAGTACCAGGGTACAAAATATATTGGAATGACAGAGCAGATAGACTTGGTGGTGGGGTGGCTCTAGATGTAAAAGACAACATTGAGTCAAGTGCAATTAAAATTTTAAAGAATGCAAACTGTTCCCTAGAATCTCTATGGATAGAAATTCCAGGTATAAAGGGGAAGAGTATCGCAGTAGGGCTTGACTATCGTCCCCCTGACCAGGACGGAGAGACTGATAAAGCAATGCTAAAAGAGATTAGACAGGCTACTAAAGTTGGCAACATAATAATAATGGATGACTCCAATTACCCTAATATTGATTGGGTGACTGTTTCCTCGGGACGGGACATGGAGGTCAATTTTCTGACTGCCCTAAATGACTGCTTCCTAGAACAGCTGGTTCTGGAACCAACAAGAGGAGGAGCTATTCTAGATCTAGTCCTGAGTGGCACGCAGGACCTGGTGCAAGGGGTAACTATGGTGGAGCCACTAGGCAATAAAGATCATAATATGATCACATTTGACATAATTTCTGTACGGAGAAAGATAAACAAAAGTACAGCAGTAGCATTTAACTTTAAAAAGGGAGACTATGACAAAATGAAGAAACTAGTTTAAAAAAACCTAAAAAGTCCAGTTGCAAAGGCTACAAGTTTGCAAGAGGCATGGAGACAGTTTAAAAGCACCCTTCTGGAAGCCCAGATTAAATACATCCTGCAAATTAAAAAAGGAAGAAGGAAGACCAAACGTCTTCCACTGTGATTAAATGGGGAGGTGAAGGAGGCTATTAGAGTCAAAACAGCATCCTTTAAGAAATGGAAGGCTAGTCCCAATGAAAATAATACAAAAAAGCATAAACACTGGCTACGTAAATGTAAAGTGATAATAAAGCAGGCCAAGAGAGATTTTGAAGGGAGA
>QEPC01007559.1:6724176-6744253 GCA_003113815.1 Sphenodon punctatus | reverse complement strand
CATATTCTCATTCATTTATTTAGCTTAGCTTAGATAGATTTAGTGGTTATTTTTTGTTTTTACCCCTCCCTGTGTTCAATCTTCCTTCCTCCCTCCCCCCTCCATTGAATCCTTTCCCTCTCCCATATATTCCATCCCAGATTCCCTTCCCTTCCCCTGTTTTTTCATTTAGAGTAGGATTATTAGATTGATTTAAGTTTCATTTCAGTTTTGTACCCCTCCTTGTGTTGTTTGTGATTTTCCCCCCCAGCCGATTGATAGATAGATAGATAGGGTAGAGAGTTGTAGGAGTTATCTTAGTGATAGAGATAGCGTTCGTGATTTAGTTTTAGTGTTTGTAGGAGTAGGCCTGTGTACTTATTAGATAATCCATTTAGTTCATAGCTTTTAGAATAGCTAATAGCAGTTACATTTATTGTAGATAGATAGATATAATATTAGATTAAAAATTTAAATTAAAAAAACACATATAAAGACAAAAAAACCAAATAAAAAAACAAAAAACCATATAAAAAACACAAAAAACCCATATAAAAACATTTCCCGAATGGCCGAACCTGAACCGAATGACCAAACCGAACAGCCGAACCAAGCGAACGAACCGAATGGCCGAACCCGAATGGACAAACCAAACACAGCCGAACCGAACGGCCGAACCCAAACCACGATCTATTCACCCATCCCTAGAGGGAAATCCTATGGGGGAGCAGGGAGGGAAGGAGCACACACAAAGGGGGGGCATTAAGGGGGGAGAGTAAGGGTAGAATCTCTGTAAATAGCTTCTACAGTACAAGTCATGCCCAGGAGTAGCACTTTAAAGGGAGCAGCTTTACTGGGGATACAGAATATGGAATCTGGTACAGGGGGAGGTCTGCAGAATGGGCACCATTGTGCAAGAAAGGGAATCATGTTCAAAGGGGAATAAAATGTGGGAGACTTGTAGAGACAGAGAGCTGCAGAATAATGGCCATAATTGTGCCTGGGGAGAGACCTGGATAGAGATGAACTGAGTGAGGGAGCTATGTACAGGGGAGAGCTGCAGGATGGACAGAATTATGCCAGGTGGCGAGTCCTGTACATGAGCACAGCAGAGTCAGGGACCTCTGTACAAGGAGTAGAACTAGCCAGTGGGCCCTGTATAGGAGGAGGTCCTTATAGAAAGCAGAATGGCTTGTGTTGCACAAGGAAAAGATCTCTGACAGTGGGAAGTAGAGTGGAAGACTCCTGTAGAAGCCATGAGCTAGAGAGATCATCGAGAGCAGTTTTTGGAAGTGTGCAATGCTTAAACCTTGAGTAAAGTAACAACCTTCTAAACTGAAGGGAGCAACTCTTCCACCTTAGACTCCCCTAAGCCCTGCGCCCATAGTGGTTTTGCTACTCAGCATTCTATTGCGTAAGCAGGACAAATTTTCTCCATTACATTGAATTTTATTAAAAAGTGGATATTCCATAATAAAAAACCCCTCAGGTTTACAAGAAGAGTTAAGGCTCTGCAAATTCAATCATGTACTAAAAAGCATGGAAATTGCAAGTTAAGACTCCCACCTTAACTTCTGTGCCATGTTAGCAGTAAAGACATTGCACAGTCTCATATATTGTGCTCACTTATAACTTAGGCTCCATGCACCCACACTTTGCCTGTGTCTTTCAGCCCCAATCCTCTTTCTCTTTGCAGGTTGGGGGCAACACTGAAGCTGGGGACAGGATGACATGAGCTGGCTCCTCCCCCCTGGAATTAAAGTTAGGCTATCTGACTTGGATCGTCAGGAAGATTTGACTCACTAAATGCTGTATCGTTTCTCTCCCTGTATACTTCAGTTTTACCAATGAAGGATTCAGTCACCTCATAGCTTACTAATCTTATTGTTTTCAACCATAGGATGTTGTTCTTTTGTGCATGTATGAATGCCCTCCCAACTTCAGTTCTTGTGGGACATTACACATTGATACCCTTTTCAGAAAGATTTTGCCCTTGTGGTGAGGGGGAGGTTGAATCGGTTCAGCATGTTTTACTGTATTACAGACTATATGTGCAACTAAGGAATGAGCTTATTTGCCCCATGTTGAAGCCTATCCCTGTCAGACCTGTACAGAACTATATTTGATTTTTGTTGTGGAATTATGATAAACAGTAGGGGTGGAACATCAGGGCAATTACCGGCTACTGGATATACCGGTTACCGGATTCCAAAAAACCAGATTGCCGGATTTGTACCAGTTTACGGGTACCGGATTTGTTCCATTGATTTCAATGGGGAACTGTCCCCATTGAAATCAATGGGGGGAAAAACAAGAAACCTCCCCCTCCCCCTCCCAGACTATGCAGGTGGAAGGGGGGGCACCCCCCACCCACCCTGCCCACCCACCGGCGACCCGGAGCCGCACCAGCAGGTACTAGGGTGATCCCTGGGGTGGGGGGTGGTTTAACACACACCCCACCCCAAGGATCACCCTACCTCCCCACCCAGGGATCGCCTACTTTGCGCTCCGGGCGGCGGCGGCGGCTCGACTCCGGCAGCTTCAGTGCTGGCTGTGGCTGCCAGCTTCAGTGCTACTAGGCCTTCTGGGGAAACCCGGAAGTTCACCGGAAGGCCTAGTAGCACTGAAGCCAGCAGTCACAGCCAGCGCTGAAGCCGCCGGAGTCAGACCGCTGCCGCCTCTGCCTGGAGCGCAAGGTAGGTGACCCCTGGGTGGGAAGGTAGGTGATCCCTGGGGCAGGGGGGTGTTAAACCACCCCCACCACAGGGATCACCCTAGTACGAACCAAACCTACCAGTACCGCTACTCCTACCTGCTGGTGCGGGCTTTGGGTCGCCGGCGGCGGCCCGGAGCCCGCACTAGCAGGGACTTCGGGGGGGAAATTAATTTTTTTAAAGCCAGGCTGGGCAGGGTGGAGGGGGTGGCCCCCCTTCCACCTGCACAGCCTGGTCTGGGGAGGGAAAGTGGGGGGGGTTGTGTTTTTTTTTACAATGTGGCCATTCATTTGAATGGCCACAATGTAAAAAATCCAGTACAGGGGGAATCCGGTAAATTACCTGGATTACTGGGTTTAATCCGATACTGCCGGTACACCAAATACCGGGCAGTATCAGATACCGGAAGATCCGGTAGTCCCACCCTTAATAAACAGAGGTCACTGCTGGTGGCCACGTTTTTGGCCCAACCCATGAAAATTAGATCTATGTGGCTGAGTGATCACACCTTATCCATATAGGGACATTTATTCAGGGACATACCTTGAGCCATGATGATACTGTAGACTCCTGTAGAGTATTTCTATTGTAACTGCTAAATCCTTATATTTTTTCTTTGTCTTTGCTGTACCTCTACGCTGACGACACTCGAGTCTATCTCTCTACTCCCTTGCTCTCTCCATCAACTCAAACTCGCCTCACCAGCGGTCTCTCTGACATCTCTACCTGGATGTCTCAACGTCAACTCAAACTCAACATGGCTAAAACAGAACTTCTTATCTTCCCCCCCTCATATTTCCTTTCCCTCTTCCCTGTCGGTCCTCATCGACAGGGTCACCATCCTTCCCGTCCCCCAAGCCCGTAGCTTAGGCTTCATCTTTGACTCACTCCTTTCTTTTAAACCCTACATCGACTCTGTTGCCAAATCCTGTCGCTTCTCCCTCCATAACATTGCTAAGATTAGCCCTTTTCTCCCTGTCTCCTCTGCCAAAACCCTTGTTTATACCCTGGTCATCTCTCGCCTCAATTACTGTAACCTCCTTCTCACTGCCCTCCCCCACTCTCACCTTTCTCCCCTTATCTCCGTCCAAACCTCTGCTATCAGGGTCATCCACCTGACCCATCGCTTCAACTACGTGCAGCCTCTCCTCCTCTCTTCACTGGCTACCCCTTCCTGAACGAATCCTGCACAACCCGCCAGTCTTCACCTATAAAGCTCTTCAAAACCTTGCCCCCCCTACCTCTCTGCACTAATTTCCCTCCGTACTCCAGTCCATGAACTCTGCTCCTCCTCTGTCCCTTCTCTCACCCTCCCCTAACTACCTTTGTCCCTTCTCCCTAGCTGCCCCCCATGCCTGGAACTCCCTCCCTGCCCACATCCGCCTCGCCCCCTCCCTTCATACCTTCAAATCCCTCCTCAAGACCCACCTCTTCCGCTCTGCCCTCCCTGACTTCTTGCTCCCCTCACCTAACTCCTGCTAATACCCTTCATCCGGTACAATCTGTTACCTAAAGTCTGTGTACTCATATCCTCACCACATGGACCAACCAGTCATCATTCTTAATGTAACCAAGCCAAGTATGTGCACCTGGGACCTCGAATCCTCGTGAATGTTACACTCCTCGTCTCTCCCTCTGTTCCCCTTCTTTCTCTCTCCCCCTCCCCCCGTCTCTCAGATTGTAGGGCAGGAACTGTGTGTATTCAATTACTTTGTAAAACACCAGGTTCATTCCTGGCATTATATAAATGCCTGCTAATAATAAATAATAATAATACATTAGCTCTGGGAACAGATTGCTATGCTGCTACTTGGACTGATTGTGATGTCCTATCTGTCTATTTGTTACATGTTTCTTTCTCTTATATTAATTTCTGTTTGTCAAGGGCAATGACCACGCAATAAAATTTACCTACCTACCTTCTATCTTGACTGATCTTAAGGATCATGATCGAGCACAGGGGAATAGGCGACCTTTCCAATATGTAGACACTGATCATTATGGAGTCTGCGTGTGCGTGTGTGTGCTGAGCATTTGTTCCTCATATTGATTTGACTTAGTGTTGTTGAGATTTGTTCTTGATACTATTCAAGACCCTGGCAGAATTTGCAATATGACTGGTATAAGAGTGAGCTATTGGTGCTCAGTGCTCTTTAAAACAATCCAGACCCATTGGGCCCTACGTTAACTGTGAAAGTCTTGAATTACCCATGGAACAAACCAGTTTTAATAATTCTGTGATTATTTATTTATTTATTTATTTATTGCATTTGTACCCCGCCCCTCCTGAACACAGCTCAGGGCGGCTTCCAATCATAAAAACACAACAATATAACACAATCTAAAATACATAAAATACCATATCAAAAATTACATATTAAGAACAGGGCTGGAATATAAAACCACTTAGGATAGGGGAGATAAAAATCAACCACTCCCACCCCCCTCCCCAAAGGCCCAGACAAACAGCCAGGTCTTACATCTTCACCAAAATACCAACAGGCTTGGGGCCAGGCGAGCTTCCTCTGGTAGGGAGTTCCAAAGGCGTGGCCTGGCCACTGAGAATGCCCTCTCCATTGTGGCCCCCCGCTTAACACGGGGGACCTCCAAGAAGGCACCCCCGGCAGACCGAAGGATCCGCTCTGGGGCGCGGAGGGCGAGGCGGTCCCTGAGTTAGTAAACTGGTGAAATTACCCCACTTGTAGGATATTTGTATATAAATAATGTGGCAGGGTGTTAGCCAGGGTGAATCTTGGCAGGATTGGATCTCTGGCTGGCCAATACCATGCCACTTACAGTTGCAAATAAGTACATGCTTTAGCACCAGTGGGCCCTGTTATGGCTGTTACCGAGATTCTCGAAAACCTTTAAAAATGCTCTGCACATGAACAAAATGGCACTTACAGCTGCAGACAGGAGGCTATATGTGTGTAGAATGGCCATGGTGGCCATTTTACACACACAAAGATGGTTTTTAAGGTTTTCTAGAATCTCGCAAAATTCTTGAAAATCATAGTGAGATCTCACCGGGGCATGCTTTGCATTCTCATTTCAGTCCTACTCAATTACACCAGCAGGCCTTCTATGCCACGTAAGTCAGAGCGTCAAGCCTTCAGCTTTCAAGTTCCTGGTTTTTGTATATTTTTCTCCTCATAATCTTAGTGCTACTTAAATTATGAACAAAGCAACCTTCTCTTACTGTACTGTGCTCCCTCATATCCATTCCCTGACATAATAGCCCAATCCAGTCACAGCGATCAACTGTAGCCACTTCTGAGGAGCAGAAGCTGTATGGAGAATGACCTTTCAAACCTCTAGCTATTTCAGAAGTGTGCTCTCCTAAGGTGCTCTCATTTAAGTACTGGCATCAAGACCTGCTCTCCCACTGCTTTGATGGTGTATTGTTCATTGACAGGCTAGTGCCATTGACGCAGCTCCTACTGGGTTGCTACTTTACAAAGGTCATGTAAGCTCCAACAAAGCTTGTCACTTGGCTTTTAAGAACAGTAGGAATCAAATCTTATCGGTAACTGTGTCCAACAAAGCTATATGAGATATTTTGCTGCTTTAACATTTTATTACAGATTAGAGTAGCTGGAGGAGTCTTTTGATTTTTAATTTTTTTAAAAATAATAAATCCTATTTAACCACTGAATAAAAGTCTCTTCGGCAATCTATTTCCTCTTATGGAGAATGGTTTATTCTACTGCAATAGGTTTTTTTTCTCAAATAAGTGCTGGGAAATAGGTTCCTCCAGCTCCAGTTTACTAAAAGGAAGCCATTTAGAAACCTAACCAAAAAATAACTTACAGCAAAGCAAAGAGAACGTTCTGTTTCCTCTAGGTAGGAGCTATAGATAGCTGTTGTACAAAACAAATCGTCCAGTAGACAAGCACTTACAGTAAGAGTGCGGTTAGGATCAAACCTCAGGAATGCTAAGCGCTCTGGTTAATGCGATGACACTATTTCCAGCACAGCAGCTAGGTTAGAAGCATTGGTTGGTAACTGGGGGGGGGGGGGGCAATTCACGTTCTAATGAACCTGAATTTTGACACAAATGCCCCTTTTGGGGAAACCCAAAATCCGGAGGGTTCCCCCTCCCCCCACAAGTTTTGGGCTCACAAATTTATTGAGAGAGATGTGATGTCTAAGCCTCACTTGCAATCTTGTGATTAGGGTCGCTAATCTGTGAGATATGGAGGCTTCTCTCTGGCTCCCTGCTCCCATGTTGCACTCTACAGAGCTGACCTGGGATCCAACAGTAAATTATCTGAGTGGAGAGGGGAGCAGGGAAGCCTCTTCCCAGCTATGTGCAACACTCTAATCAGTCCCTGTTTCCCAAGGACCAATATCAGGGCAGCACACAGCACACCCCTGATTAGTCCCCTTGGAAACAGGGACCAATAAGAGTGTTGCATGCGACTGGGCAGACAGTAAATTATCTGTGTGTGGAGGATGTGGCAGTGAATGAAGCAAGGAGGCCGCAATGTGGGGCTTGGAGCAGTGGCGGGGGGATCTTGGAGTAAGAGAGGGAATCTTGAGGTTTTGGAGCAGTTGGGGAGGAGGGAGCTTGGGGCAGGAGGGGGAGATTTGGAAGCAAGAGGGACCTAGGGTTGTGAGGCTTGGAGAAGAAAGGGGGGACACAGAGACAGTGGGCTTGGGAAATCTTGTGGAGGAGGGGGGTGATCTTGGGGCAGAAAGGGGAGATCCAGGGGTAGCAGGCTTGAGGGCTCTTGGGCCAGAAGGGGGGACCTGGGGACCTGGGGCTTGAAGAGGGAGGAAGTGCATGGGGGCAGGTGGCTTGGGTGGAGAAATCATCTTGGAACTAGCAGACACACAAAGGGGCTGCTGGGTCCAAGTAGCCTTTATTAAAAAGTTTCAGTTAGGGAGGAGATCTGACTGCTCATCTTCCGGAAGTGATCTGAGACCTTTTTGTTTGGCCAGGTGTTTGGCATGCAGGAATAGGGTTGGGTGGGATTGGGTGAAGGGGTTAGGGAAGAGGTTGGGGGGTGTTATGGGGATTTTTTAGCTGGTTTTATAAGTATGCCACCCTAAGTCTGAAAGGAAAGGGAGGGGTGGGCCATGACTCAGGTGGTAGTGCACGTGCTTTGTATGTATAAGGTTCCAAGTTCAATCCCCATCATCTCTGATTCAGGATCTCTAGTAGTTTGCCTGGGTGAGGCCTCTTCCAGGGATCATGGAGACCTGGATTTGAAACCCCGCTGCCGTGTCAGGTTGTGACAATACTGGGCTAAGATAGACCATTGGTCTGACTCAGGAAGCTCCTTATATCTTCTTTAGGGGTAAAAATTAGAATAAATAAATATTCAGGAGAAATCATCTTGGAACTGGAAGAGAGACTGAAGAGCTGCTGGGTCCAAGTAGCCTGTATTTCAAAGTTTCAGAGTTAAGGGAGGAGATCTGACTGGTGGGGGAGATCGGTGTCTCTTCATTATATTTACATAGAAAAGGCATTAGGGAATTAACCTAGACTCAGCTAATGACTGTGGGAGGGATGGTTGTAGAGTGCAGACTGTGGGAGGTGACAAAGTGACTGACTCTACCTGCTCAGTTGTGTTTATTTGATGTGTAACCATATTTTGTCCTTGTCCGTGTTTGTTGTTTATTGTTTTTAATTTTGTAACAGCCAAGAGGCTATCATATAAATTACTTTGACTGACTTTGACAGACTATGGTAGGAAAATAGCGCAGACTGGGGTGGGATGGGGGAGAGAAGTTCATTCATATATTTGGAGAGCTGTGGAGATGGCGGGAGGTATTATCCCAAGCAAACAAGTCCTGCTTGGACTGTCAATGTTCCTGTAAAGTCTTCCTCAGCAGCTATTGAAGACACTTAAAGGAGTGTGCCTCTTTGCACCTTGTTGTCATTGCATTAATCAGTGTATTGATGTTTTCCTGCAGAAAAGGAGCTCTTCTGAGAACTGAACTATAGATTTTTGTTATCTCTACGATGCACACCCCCAGTGGGAAGGATGTATGAAAGCTACATGGTTGTTTCCATGGACCTTGAGATCAATTGTTTTGTACATCAGGCAGGAGTTTGGGTACCATCTTGTGATAAGATGATTCAGGGAAAGCATAGACTTGCATTATTTCACAGATGGGATGATGCAAAATGCATCATTGACATCACTGCCAAATTATCTGGGTCATGTTATTTCCTGGAAGGGACATGCATTGCAGAGCCAATTTTTTAAGTGGTGCAAAGGCACAGACAGAGTTGATTAATCAAACCACAATACATGTATGCGTTTGGAATTAAACATTTACTGGCAGAAATAGTTATGAACGTTGAGGTGTTGCATTTGGCTACATGCTGGGCAAAAGTTGACAATCGAGCTCCAGTCTTCTCCAAATGGCAGGAAATAGTGTCACTTTAAAAGG
Organism: Sphenodon punctatus; assembly: GCA_003113815.1. NCBI lineage: Eukaryota > Metazoa > Chordata > Lepidosauria > Sphenodontia > Sphenodontidae > Sphenodon > Sphenodon punctatus. The sequence goes on along the minus strand of QEPC01007559.1, from coordinate 6,735,155 downwards.
GGGGAACAAACCAGAGATGAACCAAGCAGGGTGGATAAGTAGGGTTGAAGCGGCAGCAGCTGTTACTGTGCCGCCATTCCATTCCGAGAACTTGGCACTTAATGTGTCTTGCTGCCGACTTCCCCTCAATATTTCCACGATTCCGCATTACCTGCTGCCACTATCTACAGATGCGGCATGTCTGCAGTTTGTGACCACAAGTGGTTTTATGCCACCTTCCGCCACTGAGCGCGGGTCCCTGACGCACCGTGATACTGAATAATAGATCATTGAATGAATTAACTTAGGGTGACTCTGACTACCTGCTTCAGAGTCCACTGCAGGGGCATAGCCACCATGGCATGGGGTGCATTTGCACCCATGCCCTGCCCTGCGAGGGGGCCGGCAGCGATCAGGCCGGCCCCAGGCATATGCGGCATCCGTGGGAGCTGGGAGTCCCGCTCCCGAGTCCCAGAGGAGTCTCTCTTGCACCACCTGCACCAACTTTTTAAACAGCTCAGTTGTAGCCCCACAGCGCTGCTACATGGGTGGTGCCTTGTAAACAACGTTCTTCTTCGAGGGGCTCCTTCCATTCTCACTTACGCACCCTTCTCTTACCGGCATATGCCAAGCTGCTGGGGCCGGGGATCCCTGCACTCTAAGCGGGAGAGAGACTAGTGCACTATTTATTTATTTATTTATTTTATAGATTTCTACCCCGCCCCTCCTGCAAACAGCTCAGGGCGACTCCCAACAATAAATATATAATACATAAAAACAATTTAAAACAATCAATAATAACAATAATATATTAAAACAGGGCCCGGGACCTCAATTAAAACAATAAATAAGGTAGGGGAGCTAAAACCCTCCCCCCCTCCTCCCCTCCCCAAAGACCTGGGCTAACAGCCAGGTTTTACAACTTCGCCAGAATGTCAACAGGCTTGGGGCCAGGCGAGCTTCCTCTGGAAGGGAGTTCCAAGGGTGCGGCCCAGTCATCGAGAATGGCCTCTCCATTGTGGCCCCCTGCTTAATGCAGGGGACTTCCAGGAAGGCACCCCCGCTGCTCTGGGGCGCGGAGGGCGAGGCAGTCCCTGAGGTATATGGGGCCCAGACCGTGAAGGGCTTTATAGATCAACACCAAAACCTTGAACCTGGCTCAGCATGCTATCGGCAACCAGTGCAGAGCCCGGAGCACGGGTGTAATGTGCTCCCTGCAACCCGTCCCTGTAAGGAGATGGGCGCCACATTCTGCAATAGCTGCAGCCTCCGAAACAGGCACAAGGGAAGCCCCACGTAGAGTGCGTTGCAGTAGTCCAGCCTCAAGGTGATGAAGGCATGGATGAGGGCGGCCGGGTCCAAACCGGAGACGGACAGATGCAGCCTCCACACCAGGTACAACTGGTGGAAAGCCGCCTTCATGACTACCTCCACCTGCCGCTCCAGGTGGATATCCACATCCAGCACCACCCCCAGACTCCAGACCTGCTGGGCTATAGGAGGGCGATCCCCCCCAATCAGGGGGGCCACTACCTCCCTCGCTCTCCCCACCAACATCACCTCCGTCTTATCGGGATTGAGCTTCAGTCTGCTCTGCCACATCCATTCCACCACGGTCTCCAAACACTGGGACAGCAGCGAGACAGCAGGGTCTGGGTCAGTTGAAAAAGAGAGGTACAGCTGAGTATCATCAGCATATTGGTGACATCGCACCCCGAACCCTCTCATGACCTCCCCCAAGGGCTGCATATATACATTAAATAATAATGGAGACAGAATAGAACCCTGCGGAATGTTGTATGATAAAGCGCGGGGGCAAGATGTCTCCTCCCCCAGCACCACCCTCTGGCTTCTCCCTGAGAGGAATGAGCGGAACCATTCAAGAACAGTCCTGTCCAGACCTCCCAGGTCACGCAGCCATCTCAACAGCAGCTCATGGTCCATGGTATCAAAAGCGTCCGAGAGTAGGGATGGGCGAACGCGGTTCGGAAGTTCAGAGTTCGGCCCGAACTCTGCCTGTTCAGATGACCGAACACGAACACAAATGCAAACACAAACATACCAAACAGAACAGAATACTGAACGGCGAAATGGCCGAACAGTTCGGTCAGTTCAGATCGCGTTCGGGTGAGTTCAGGTGGCAAAAAAAGGTTCACTGTATGGTGACAGGAATGGATGATACAGTTGGGAGCTGGGCTGGGAATCCGCTTCCTCCCCCCCCCTCCAGGCTTCTGTGACTCGTTCAAACTTATCTGACAGCTGTGCGAGGTTGGTCCAGGGGCGGAGCTTGCATCTGCGTGGAAGAAAAGCAGCCATGAGTCTCCGGCGGTGGTGGTGATACAGTTGGGAGCTGGGCTGGGAATCCGCTTCCCCCACTCCTCCAGGCTTCTGTGACTTGTTCAAACTTACCTGACAGCTGTGCGAGGTTGGTCCAGGGGCGGAGCTTGCATCTGTGGGGAAGAAAAGCAGCTGTGAGTCTCCGGCGGTGGTGGTGATACAGTTGGGAGCTGCGCTGGGAATCTGCTTCCTCCCCCCCCCTCTCCAGGCTTCTGTGACTTGTTCAAGCTTACCTGACAGCTGTGCGAGGTTGGTCCAGGGGTGGAGCTTGCATCTGCGGGGAAGAAAAGCAGCCGTGAGTCTCCGGCGATGCCGGTGGCACGCGCCGGGGCAGCACGCCGAAGGGCTGCACGCACAAGGGCGTGCCCTTTTGCGCTCCCTTCGGCATGCCCAGGAGCAGGAGTAGTGGCCTCTGTTTAGCGGAGCCCAGGACGTGAGACTGAAACGTATCAATAGGCTCATTGTGGAGTCTTTGTTTAAAAATTTTAACATCGGGTAAAATTGTGGGCCGCTGTCTGAGAAACATGGAATTAGTGGGCAAGGAGAATTAGTATATATTATATTTTATTTTGCTTCCTTTCTCCTTCCTTTTGGGCTTTGTTTGTTACCCAGCTGGGCTCAACTTAAAGGCACCAGAAGTTATTACCAGAAGAGCTCCAAGCGGAGTTAGTGCATTAGTAGTGGTGTCTACTGAGCTAGATTGCTTCGGTACGTGCCTCGAGCCTGGGGTGGCCAGGATGGTACAAGTGGGGGAAGCTTGAAAAGGGACTTAGAATGGTAATAGTTACTTAAGGGGAGGATTTATGGGAAGTAAATAGTTTCAGACGGTGATCCTAAATTACCCACCTAGGAATGGTTGATTCTTGAGGTTTTACAAAAAATTATTTCACTATTTTATGATTATATTTTGGTATTAGTGTATATTGTTAGGGTGTCTGGGTTGTGTTCTGACCATGGCTAAATGTACCAGAAAGGAAAATGTTTTTTCATTGTCCCCTATTGCAAATACTCCAAAGCAAAGACGGATCGAGTCATATGTCTCTGGGAAAACTGATCAATGTGTGATTGTGGATAGTTCAGCCAGAAGATCAAACCCACTGGAACAATCTGAATCTAGACATATTAGAGTTGATATCGGTAACAGTGCTATGGTATCAGTTGAGGAGGTTAGTGATAGGATGCCTCGACCAGATCATCAGGAGTTGGGGTGTATGGATTTGTTAGGGGACCTAGCTATTATCACTTCACATACACTCCGAGTGATGATTACCAAATTGAACCAGATAGAGGGTAAATTGACTGCATTGACGTCAATTCAGACTGTTGTTCAAAGTGAAACCCCGGAGGCTCCTTTAATTTCTGGCAGTTTTGTTCCACAAGTTTCTGGTGTAACAAACGAAGTGGTACTAATCGACCCAGCGTCTAAAGAATTGGACTTGCTGGGGAATCATAAATGTTTCAGTTATTCCCCTCTTGCTCGCCTGTTTATTGTATTGCCTCTACCATCAGGAGTTCTTCCATTCTGGAACACGCCGCCCGATATAGCAGAGCATCTAAGAATCCTGTTAGAAGATACTGTCACTAGGAATGATATTGTTACTATAGAGCATATTCCTAATACAAAAAAGAGATGGTTAATACAGGTCACGTTTCGATCAGTGAGTTTGGTTGAATTAATCCATGCCAAGGCAGAGTCTTTAAATAAACGAGGGGTTTACATTTCTAAAATCTTACAAACAAAATTTAATAAAAGTGAGCCCACGGTGCTTCGGCAAGTGGGGAGTGGGAATGCAACTAATGGTGAGGTGGTGGAAGCTCGGGTATCACAGAACTCCTGAGGCCGAACCCCCCGCTCGGAGGGAGTAGCTCTCCCTATGGATGTGCAAGAGCTGAGGGTTCGATCTATTGAGCCGGAGAGGACTCGGAACCCCAAGGGAGTACAGGGTAAAGTAAATGACTTACCAATGGCAGGGACAGAGATGCAAGAACTTAATTTCAATCAGATCTGCCAAGGACTAGAAAATGTTTGTATTAAATTGAACGAGGCTAAAAAATTTCAGAAGTATTTGGGGAATTTGAGATCAGCTAAGAATAAGTCAGGTTCAATTAAAACTAGGACCACAGTTTTTTCACAATCCCTCATTGAAGAGGAGTGCCCCACGGCTACTTCCACGCCGATGGGCAGAAAGAGACAAACCATACGGGGCAGGAGGGAGTGTAGTAAAATAAGAACTACTGAGGTGTCAAAGGAAGATAATATGACTACCCCGACTGCTTTCATTGGACAAGGGAAGGCAGGTTCTAGCAGCCTCCCATTACGGGAAGAGTCTAGGCAAATTAGATCTAGTCTCTCGCAGGAAGGGATTGTGGTAAATAGAAATTTGTTACTCGGGTGTTCTCTTTTAGGGATAGGGAGAAGGAAAGAGATACAGAATGGAGGAATTCTTTTCCTTCCTTTCCACACAAGGCAGACCAATGACGTTATCCTGATGGGTCCTTAGCAATGCTCTGTTGGAACATATCTGGATGGTGGTCTAGATTGAAAGACCCGGGCTTTATGATTTTTCTAATGAAGTTCGATATTATTCTTCTACAAGAGACGTGGGCATTAGATGATTTGGTGGTTCCAAATTTCCATGTATTTTCTGTTCCTGCCTTGCCTTCTCTTAAGCAGGGTCGCCCTAATGGAGGGTTAGCTTTGCTAGCCTGAGCATCCTTGGATCTCCAAATAACCAACTTGGGAGCAGTCGGGGCTCATCTTTCCAGTTTTCATTGTGTATTTCCTTCAAAAGTCGAATTTATCATAAATAATGTATACATACCCCCTACTTCGTCTGCTTTCTATTCGCCAGATTTATGGCTTTCTTGGTCAAATTTATTGGAATCTGCTACCGATAAATACCCGCAAATCCCTGTAATAGTGGGGGGAGATTTTAATACCAGAATAGGTAACCCCTCTTCTCAGCAAGTTAAAGTCTATTTGGATGAGTATGCCCCATTTGCTAAAAACCCGTTATGGTCTTCTAGGGATAGAGGATGTAATCTTGCTCAAAAAGAGCAGCTTGAAAATGTTATGGCTAGGTTTGGTTTACGATTGCTTAACGGGCAAACATTGGGTGATTTTGCAGGTGAATTCACTTTCCACGCTCCTTTCAGTTCTTCCGTTATTGATTATTTTATGATATCCGAATCTTCATTAGATATTGTTAGATCTTTTCGGATTTTGCCTAGATTTGAGTCATCTCATTTTCCATTATTGTTGGAATGAATAACCCCCGTAAGCCATCTAAGGGAGGTAAGGGCTGTCAGCTGACAAGAGGGTTGGCGTAGGGTCAAATGGACAGATACCATGAAGCAGAGTTTTAGTGAATTTGTCAGTAGTAGGGAAGCGGGGATTCTTCTGCAAAGCTTTAAATTATTACACGAGCGGAGCCAGACGGAAATGATTCTTACTTCATTACTAGATCACCTGACACTCTTTTTGAAATATGCTAAACCCTTTCGTCAATCCTCAGGGAAACCACCGAGTTGGTTTGACGAGGACTGTTATAAAATGAGAGCTAGGCTGAGAAAGCAAACCCGAGCTATGAAGGTTAATCCCTCAAATCATGTACACTCAGCTTTCTTTAGGCTCAGACGAGACTATCGTACATTATTGCAGGCCAAGAAAAGGGTCTTCTTGGAAGGTATTTGGGAGAATTTTTTAGAGGCAGCTAATGTATAATCATCTGCTCTTTTTTGGAATCTCATTCACCAGTATTTGGGTGGAAAGAAGGTGGAGAACTGACAGGGACTTATAACAAAGGAGGCATGGCAAAAACATTATGCCGCGCTCTTTTCCTCAGTAAACGTAGGCCAAATTGAGATTCAAATTGCTGCTTATGATCAATTCCCAAGTTGGAAGCCTGTATCCAGGGAAGAGATCTTGGTTTTGATACAAGGACTTAGGAAGGGTAAGGCACCAGGGCCGGACTGCGTATCCGTTGAATTAATTAAGACTGCGCCTGTTCACTCATATCAATGCGGCTGGACGAATACCAGAAGTTTGGTTAAAAAGTATAGTTTTACCCATTTACAAAAAAGGAGACCCCTCTTTGCCCTCAAATTTTCATCTGATTAGTCTTATAAGTGTCCTGAGCAAGCTTTACGCGAGTTATCTGCTGGGCCGGCTTCAAAGCTGGTTGGACAGAAATCAAATTATCGAACCCGAGCAGGCGGGCTTTATGCAAGGCCGATCCACAATCGATCAAGTCAGTCTTTTGTACTCTTTAATGAGGAAATACACCAAACACAAAAGGAAATTGTACCTTTGTTTTGTTGACTTAAGGGCTGCCTTTGATCTGGTCAATAGGGAACGACTGTGGCAAAAGCTGAGGGTATTGCAAATAGACCCCAGATTATTATTTCTCATCATTGCACTACACACAAATAACTCTTTGCAGGTTCATTATACAACATCAAATGAGCTTACCGATAACGTGGAAGTGAGGAGACGAGTTAGGCAAGGTTGCATACTCGCTCCTACGCTGTTTAACTTATATTTAAATGGAGTTATAGCATATTTAAATTCAATTGACTTACACGCGCCCAAAATCGGTGATCGTAGGGTATCCGCCTTATTATACGCGGACGATACTATATTAATGTCTCAGTCCCAGATAGGTTTAAAGAAAGGCATGAATAGTCTGAATTCATATTGTAAACAAGAACATTTAGAAATTAATTATTCAAAAACAAAGACTATGATTGTGGGGGCCGGTGTAAGATCCCATCCTCTGAAATGGCGTATCAAGAAGCATGATATAGAGCAGGTGAACTCCTTTAGGTGTCTGGGTATTGTAGTTACTGCAAATCTTTCATGGTCTGCTCCTTTCAAGCAACTGTTGATACTTCTATGAAGATGATAGCAATGCTTTTAAAGTTCTATTATTCAAAAGGGGGAAAGTTGATCCCTCCGGCCTCAAGATTATACCGGGCAAAAGTAATTACTAAAATAGCCTATGGCTTTCCGATTTGGGGTTGGGATTATCTCGATAAAGTCGAAACCATTCAAAATAAAATGCTGTGTGCACTATTGCGGTTCCGAGGGGTACGCCACAGGTACTCACAAGGCTTGAACTCAGTTGCTCCCCTTTAAAATCAATCTTGTTTCGTTGGTGGTTGAAATATTGGGTGAAAAACGTGGTTTTTTCAAATTGCGGAAATCCATTAATGAGACTAGCGGTGCAGGAAGGTCTAATGGATCTACAGATCAATAGGACAACTGAGGCAATTAATAAGTTAGGGCTGGAGTTGACCTTCCTCAAAACCAAGGGATTTGTGGCCACTATAGGTCTGATAAATCAGAGAATTAGGGATCAGACTAGGCAGTCGGAAAATGCTAGGTTAGCTTTACAAAGGGTGGCTCCAATATATAAGAACTTAGGGACGCCTGCTGGTCGATTTAGCTATTTGGCCTCATGGACAGATTATTCTACCAGGGTGGCTTTTGCCCGGTTTCTATTAAACGTCTTTCCCTCAGCGGTCCAAGAGGGGTGTTTTCAGGGACAGCCTAGAGAGGAAAGGCTATGCCCACTCTGTCCCTCCCAGGAGGTGGAATCATGCGAACATGTGTTTTTTTTCGTGCCCAGCTTATGGGGTTCCTAGGAGTAGATATTTACTAGCTTATATTGATAATTCTAGCTGCCAAACGTTAAGTCATTTACAGACAGAGCTCTTGAACCCCTGTGGTTCGTGGAAATCAAGAGCTGTAGCAGCTTTTTGCGAAAGGGCAATGTATATTCGACAATGTTCCTTAGATGGCAAACGGTAAACAATGCAACCAGAGCGATTTGTTATTGTTATGGAAATTTTATAAATTAGATATCCTAACATGGATTTTGAGTTTTAAGTTAGAACGTAAGACAAATAGTAGCTGAAATTTGTGTACTTGATTAGTGTACCCACTGTCTTTGTATGCAATCTTTTTTGTATGCTGTTTTGTTCTTTGTGAAAACCCTGGGTTATACAATAAAGTTTATACTATTATTATTTATTAAGGTGACAGGGAGGGGTAGTACTAGTCACTGAGGAGCAGACTTCCAGGCACCAGGGGTGGAGAGGCTTGCAAGAAATGAAACTATCTGTCTCCCCACTTCCCAACACCTTCTGAGCTAGTCACTGTTCCTGAACAGCAGGCGTTGAGTAGGATGATTAGATTGCTTTAAGTTTCATTTCAGTTTTGTACTGAAATTAAACTTAAACCTTAAACTGAAACCTTGTGTTTGTGATTCCCCCCCATCCCAGAGAGAGAGAGAGAGAGAGAGAGAGATAGGTTAGGGATAGTAGTTGTAGGAGCTAGCTTAGTGATAGAGATAGCGTTAGTGATTTGGTTTTTGTGTTTGTAGGAGTAGGCCTGTGTACTTATTAGATAATCCATTTAGTTCATAGCATTTAGAATAGTTAATAGCAGTTAGATTTAGTGTAGATAGATATATATAATATTAGATTAAAAAAACAAACAACCCATATAAATACAAAAAACCAAATAAAAAACAAAATAAAACCATATAAAATCCCATAAAAAACCAAAAAACCCATATAAAAAACAAAAAAACCCACCTATAACATTTCCCGAACAGCCGAACCGAACAGCCGAACCCAAACATGGCAGACTAACCGAACGGACGAACCGAAAGGACGAACCAAACACAGCCAAACTGAATGGCCGAACCCGAACCGCAATCTGTTCGCCCATCCCTAGCCAAGAGATCTAGCAGGATGAGAAATGTTGAACATTCTGCGTCCATCTCCTGGCGGAGGTCGTCGACCAAGGCCACTAACGCCGTCTCAGTGCCATAGCCGGGACGGAACCCAGATTGAAACGGGTCCAGGAAACCAATGCTATCTTGATGTACCTGGAGCTGGAGCGCCACTGCCCGTTCAATAACCTTCCCTAAAAAGGGAAGGTTAGAGACAGGTCGGTAACTGGCGAGCGTGTCCACGTCCAAGGATGGTTTCTTCAGCAGAGTGCCCACCACAGCCTCAAGGAGGCGACAACCTCCCCTGTTGCAAGGTTGCACCTTCACCAGCACCATCCCCAACGTCTCCCTGGAGGCTTTCACCAAACAGGACGGGCATGGATCGAGTTCACAAGTGGCCCTCATAGACCCCAGGACATCTGCCGCATCGGCCGTTGTCACTTCCTGAAACTCCCCCCACAAAGTTGGACCAGACGGGGCCTCCATAACCTTGCGCTCTCCCCCTACTGCCCCTAATCCAACATCAAAATCGCTCTGAATCCAAGCGATCTTGTCTGAGAAGTAGATGATAAACTCCTCACAGCGGGCCTGGGATAAGTCCCCATCCAGGCGGAGGGAGGCCGGACTGACCAGCCTCCACACCACCCGAAACAGCTCCGCCGGGCCTGACTTCGCAGACACTATGAGGACAGCAAGGAACTCCTTCTTTGCTGTCCTCAGAGCCTCAACATAGGACCGCAAATGGGTCCTATGGAGAAGTCGGTCAGAGTCAGATCGAGTCCGATGCCAGCATCGCTCCAACCTCCTGCCTACTCGCTTCATACACCGCAGCCCCTGAGTAAACCAAGGGCCCCTGCAGTGACAAGAACAAGGCAGAGGGCAGGCCACCCTGTTGATAGCCTCCTCCAGCAAGCTATTCCAATGCTGGACCAGCTCGTCGACAGAGTGACTGTCCAGGTTCAAGGTTAACTCCCTCAGGACCTCCTGGAACCGCTGGGGTTCCATCAGCCTCCGAGGGCGGACCATCCTAACTGGTCTCTTCCCTTTCTGGAGGGGGTGCACTGAGAGACTGGCCTGCAAGAGATAATGATCCGTCCATGACAAGGGCACTTCCCTAACCTCCCCCACCACTGGATCCCCCACCTCAAGGCCAGAACCGAAGATCAGGCCAAAGATCACCTCCTGGGACAAATCCATGGTTGCCATGGCGTCCATGAATTCTCTCTCTGCCCCAACAAGGCCGGCATCGGCATGAATTTTGAAGTCCCCCAAGACCAAGGTCCTAGAGGAGCCCAACATCACCTCCGAGGCCAGCTCTGCTAGAGCGATAAGGGATGCCACCGGACACGAAGGGGCCCGGTATACCAGCAGCACCCCTAGCTTGCCCCCAGCCAAATCGAACACCACGTGGAGGGCCCTGATACCCACAATATCCTGGATGGGATATCTCCTAACAGGCCAGTCCTCTCTAAAAACAATCACTACACCACCTCCCCGGCCATCTGTGCAGGGCTGATGCTGCATGGCATACCCGGTTGGAACGAGATCGGCCAAAGTTGGACCGTCCAGCTCGTCCAGCCAGGTTTCCATAATACATGCGAGGTCCGTGACCCCATCCGAGATTAAATCACGAACAATTGGGGCCTCGTTCACAATGGACCTCGCATTCAGCAGCAGCAGCGCCCCCCTGTGTGGACCTCGGACACAGCTCCTCCCTCACCCCCAGTGGGGGGATGGCAACCTGCATCTCCTTCAGGCACCTCGGTCCCCTCGGGGCGCGGGCCATCCAACCCCTTGGACCATACTGTTCTCGCCAAGAATTATCCCTATATCCGCACCCTCCCCCCCGTCCACCAACTCCTGGCCCCCCCAAACCTGGCTGCTCACTCCACGACCTCCCCCCTCCTCCCCCCCAAAACCTCC